>VXBI01004363.1:329942-442470 GCA_013397375.1 Toxostoma redivivum | reverse complement strand
TTTTTTTTTTTGGTGTGTGTGTGCATGTGTATGAGGAAATGCAATTATTTTGCAAGGAAGATGAACAAAATCTTTGGTGTTAGGCAGGCCTGATCATGGGTCAGCTCTTCAAACACGTGGCAAAATTTCACCAGCATATTTGCTTGCACAACCACGGAGACCAAGTGACAGTAAGCCATAAAAAGATATGCATCTATTAAATGACTAAATCATATAAATCACATAAATTTGTACACACAGAACAAAGGGGTACATTACACAGGGAGAAATCATCTATAGTGAAAATACATTTTTACAGCTTATCAGTATAAAAAAGTCAGCTAACATACACTACACACCCTCTAAAGAAAGGCGAACATTTTTTCTCTGCCTGAGAATCAGAAGAACTTGCATGTATTACCATGTCTAAAGAAAACTGTGCTTCCTGTTGAAATATTCTTTTTATATTATATATTGTTTGAACTACAACATTGCTTTAATCAGAGGATACCCAAAACTGTAACCCCACTAAAATCCCTACACTTCAGAGAGCAAAACCAGTGGCAGAAGGTACAACAGGACTGAGAGCATCTTTTTTTAACTCACCAGGCATCTCTGCTAAATGACTGATTACCATATCAGATTTTTTTTGTTTCCCTTCTCTCCACCCTGTTCTCTGTCTGCATGATTACAGCATTTTGTTGCATCCTCTGACAATATGTAGACAGGTCTCTCTTCAAAAACCTCTATCGCAGCCTGGGAGTCTGGTCTAGTCCTATTATTTTACAAAAAGATTTCTCAGCATAGAAGAATTTGGTCTAAGCTGCTTTCCTGCTTTCCAAATGAAAATGCCTTAAGATCACAGCTTTTTTTTTTCCTCCTACCTCCAAGTTTCCCTCCTCTCATCCCTCAGGTGAAATGTAAAGCAAAAGCCAAACCACCTGCCATGGGTATAATTGCACAGCTGGAAGGGAGCCACAGCTGGGATTTTTCTCATCAGGTGCACAACTGTGCTGAGCCTCAAAGCAACTTCAACCCATTGCTTTAACCTGTGTGGGCTTGGCTGTGCCAGTATTTCAGTGTCATTTGTCTGTCTGTGGCATGCAGGGAGTGTTCTCCTCTCTGCACCCCCAGTTCTCAGTATCCCAGCAGTTCTCCCTAGGAAAAGGATCATGTTCTGGCTCCAAAGGTTGTGCTTCTTTCAGCACCTTCCAGACATTGACACACAGATGCAGTTTAGAGCAACTTGCTTACCTTGGTAATGTTCCAGATAACTCTGTGGCAGTCTCTCTGAAAGACAGAAAGGGAGGAAAACTTAGTTTGTGTTTTAAACAGCTATAAAATTTTTAAGATGCCTTTGTAGTGCCTGTGTTTTATAGGAGTGCAGACACACATCGACAGCTCCGTACGCAAACGCGTCACTGGCAGATGCGATGCCCCCCTGATCATACACAAAACAATGTGAACAAGCAGAAGATGGAGTGTGATCTAAGGATCTAGCAGAATCAATTTCTCTGTGGTACAATTACTCATTTTTTTAGGCATAAAATTTTCACTATTTCAAATGCCAGCACTGTATGATCTTATATAGACAAAACGTAGCACCGGGCCAATTTTCCAGTGGAAAATGTTCTCTTTTATTTCAGTGCTGCAGCAAAATCAAGGCATTACACAGCTCTACAATCAGGTTATGCACCGAGAAAATATCATGTTAATGTTAAATCTTATGACACTGGTCCTAAACAAGAGTTATTTTCCAAATATGTGACTTTTCATCCAATTTACTTGTCTGAAACCCTTTTGTGGGTGTGCAGTTTGTTTGAGGGAATCCAAGTGTGAGATAGCGAAGGTGGACTAATGTAGCAGTGTGTCGCATTAAAGCACAATTAAATACATTACAATTACCTATGTACACAGTCCTTAAAATACAGCCCACATTTATCACCACTATATGTCCTTGTTTCCCTCCCCAGCAGATTTGCCTAGACCTTTTCCAAGAATCAGGAAAACAGCTGGATAGCTCCATTTCTCATTTCTCTCCCTTACATAGGACCTTAAAAAACCAGCAAGAAGGTGTAAGAGGATTCATTGTCTTAGACTTGACCAGATGCCCATCTCGTTCCACAGTTTTCTTGTCCAGTTATAAAATTTATATCCAATGTCCAAGTTTTCTGCATAAAAGGTAACTGGTTAGTTCAGCTGAGGAAGAAACTGCAAAATTTCACGTCTGCAGATGGAACTTAGGGTATGGAACAATTCTTAACATATTTTCTTATTATTATTTACAGCAGAGAAAATCCTTCCTCCACTTTGGAGGGGAATCTTTTTTGTAAGGGGAGGTGGTAGTAATTAAGATAGCTCCCAAAATCTTCCTTGCCTTAGAAATTTCCAAAACTATAGATCTAGCAATTTTGCAGTGAAAAAACCCTGTATGTTTTTATTGCAAGAGTATGAGCTATATATATGCAGATTGAACCCCAAAGGCTAATTTATTTATGAATACAAAGGAAAAACAATGAAGAAATATATTTTGAAGGCTCTTCTAGAGTTATCCCATGTTCTGAAGCCACTTTTCTTGATGGGGCAACTGCCAGGTTAATATATTAAAACCACAATAATTCTGAGCTCCTCTTCAGGAGATCTTACTAGATCTTTCTAGTGTTTTTTTTTTTTTTTTGGCACTATATGAATTGTGAGCAGCTATGAGGGTCTAATTTTTTAATTGCATTTTTTTTTAATTTATTGGACATCCCACAGTGACACCAGCCTTTTTCCTTAATGGTTACACTGACAATAATAGTCTCTATTACAATGTCAGAGGAAATGAAACGATCCCTCTAAACGTGCATGGCTTTGCATTTTCAGAGTCTCTATCTCCAAGCTGTGCAGTTTGCTGGGCACAGAAGGTTGCCTTAAACCTCCCAGTGCTTTGCTTCAAAAGGCACAGATCAGAACTATGTTCAGTGGTTGCAAAGAAGATTAAGCAAGAAATGAAAAATGGCTCACACCCTTTTCTTGCAACCATTCAGCAACAGTCCAGCAGATATTTGAGCTCCCTCAGAAAAAAAAAAACAGTTTCCACCCCAGCTGAGGCAGACAGGTACGTATTTAGCAGGTGTCTGTGATGAACAAAGTCCATGATATAAATGACATCAAAGGTGAGAGCCAGGAGCAAGAGCAAGTGAATGTAAAGAGATAAGAAAAAGAAATTGGAGTAAAGTGATACAGGCTCAGTTTCTATGGGGTTATTTAATACAGCTGTACATTTTAGATATTTTATTTTCATTAAACTCCTGCACATTGGTATCATAACACCTTATTTTCCAAGCCCTACTCATAATTTATACAGTTCAAAGAATTAATATGATATTTTTTGTAACCTATCAAAGAACAGAATCACTAAATGGTTCCAACAGTCAGGATATTTTCCCCTTCCACAGTTAATCCCAGACATAATCTCTTTTCATTGAAATGCTTTTTATTTTTTGAAGGAAAGAACCTGGATCTGGGCATCTCTTTGTTTCTTCTTCTAAAGGGGCTCCATAGCCTTTAGCTACCCATTACTGTTCCAATAACAGAATGGCACAAACCTTATTGCTGTAGGGTATGGCAGCACATTTTCTAAAATAGCAGTTGCTCATCCAGCTTAAAGAGACAACCAGGCAAATCATGGGTGGGTGCTGCAGGAAGCATCAAGAAACAGAATCATGTAGGTTTAAAAGAGGATGTTAAACTGGAACCACACTGTCAGTTTCTGAGCAGAGCTGTGAGTGATTGGTGCATCTAAATTTCTAAAGATTTTCATTCTTGTTAAATAACCGTCTCTACAAGGGATGTTAGCATTGTGGAAACAATTATTAAATAGTCGATGCAGTGGTAAAAAAATCTGAATGTGATCAGAACGTTAAACAAAGACACTGCAGGTCTGTAACATACATTTTAATGTAATTAATTTTTTTGCCAATTTCACATTTGGTCAGATCAAATTCCATTCTTGAGAAAAAATATGTAAGGTAATGGTTTTTGAAATGCAGATCCAACTCAAATAAAACTCAAACTCACAAGTAAAAGTCTGATTAGTTCTCAACGATCCAAAGATTTCACTGCTTCTCGTCAACTCAGTAAACACTTCTACCATAAAAACAAATTAACCCCACTTTAGGTTATGAAACTAAAAATATTATTTCCCAGAAAACAAACACAATTATCCCCACCATGCCATTGAAAATAAATGGTACATGGACTGCTGCAGATGATTAATGTCCATGGTAAGTGTTCCTATAAATATCAGGAATTGAAACACCACTCTATAAATATATTTCATGAGAGTTTAAAAAAGAAAATCTTTTGGAGCAAATTACTCATCAAGAAAACCCTTAAAGTTTGTTTAAAGATAATAGATACTCATTCTGTAGTCATTCAAGAAACCAATACTAGACTTGCACAACCAATTTTCAGACCCCTAGTACTCCCCAATGACACACAATAAATATAACTCACAATTTACTGTATCTCCAGGAAACAAAAAATTCTTGGACAAAAACAAGAAGATAATACTCAAAGGGAAAATGAATACATGATCATATATTTTTACATCTTGCCTGTGATATGAAATGATGACCTTGAAAAAGAGTGAGAATGGAAACTTGAATGCTTTGTCACAGCTGCCCTGAATTCCATTGAAATCAATTCCACGCCAATGGAATTGGGATGAGCTAATGCTCGACAGTGCTAAGGCAAGGAGAGGACCTGGCTGAAGGCTCTGGAAAAGCTGTGACGAGGAGGGTGACATTATGGAAGAGCAGGGCAGCATTTCCAGGAAGGTCATTTATGACCTCCAAGCATTTTGTGTTTAGCTGCAAAGGACAGATTTGGGACAACATGATCTGTACCTATGGAAGATGTAGATGCTGTTGAAACCAGGAGGGTGCTGGGTGGGATGTCTATACTCCAAAATATTCAACCCTCCCATGAGGTCTTCCAAAGAAGGAAAGTTACAAATTGCTTCTGAGATCTGTAAGGAGCGTTGATCTACTGCAGAGGCTCTGCACTCTGGAGAGGACCATGCAGCTCTTCTCAAAGCCCAGAGAGCCAGAGTGGGTGAACCAAGCACCACATACGCATTTTATCATCTCCCTCTGCAGGCTGAGAAATCCTGCCTGTAGGACTGGAGTAGGATGTATACCAAAGCAGAAAAGTATAAATATTTTAGTCAAAACGTTACAGTGAAGTGGAAGTGGGAAGATCTGCATAAAGATCAGCAAACAGAGTTTGTTGCCTAATAGTTCTGTTTAAAAAGAGTTGTTCAGGAAAACTCTTCGTAATATCTGGAAAGTGTTGTGTTTATATTAAATGTTTTGTTCACTGAGAAATCATATGGTGCTCTGCTCTCTGAGGCTGACTGGCAGCTGTTGTTACCCACCTACATGCAGGATTTGGCACAACACAGCTCTGAAGTTTGACTCTGCAACATTTTGCAGGTTTCCCAGAGAAGCTGTGGCTGCCCCATCCCTGGAAGCGATGACAAGACCAGATTGGATGGGACTTGGAGCAGCCTGGTCTAATGAAAGATGTCCCTGCCCATGGCAGGAGGCTTGGAATGAGATGATCTTTAAGGTTCCTTCCAACTTAAAACCATTTGATGATTTTTGCTGTGTTTCTGCAGCAACGTAAACTGAGGCACAAGAGATAGGGCAGCTTTTAAAGGGCAGCTGAGGTCATCTGGGCTAAATGCACACCAGTAACCTGAGCAAGTACCAAGTTCAAACCACACAAGTCAAGGCTACACTTAGAAATCATCTTTTAGCTCTGCAGGATCATGACCCTTAGTGATTTGAAAGCTTTAGGTCTTTACCAATAACAATTTTTGTTCTGAAAAGGAAAGCATATGGATTCTAGCTAAGCAATCTGTCAGGGTGCTGGGGAAGATGCAAAAAAAGGCAGCAACACATTCCTGCAATCGTGTTACTGTTCTTCCTTTTTCCATCTCACACTTTGGGGAGAGGATAAAGCCCGCCTACAGTGCACAAGGCACATGAGGATATGGGTGAAGCTGGAGAAGGGATCTGCATGGTGTGCTAATAAGAATGCAGCTCAAATGCAAGCAGAAAAGCCCCAGGATGCAGAATAAGGGATTCTGCCAGTTTGGAAAGAGAGGCGTCCTAACCCTGAGGTGTTGGTTTTAGGCATCAGAACCAGCAGTCAACATTTCAATAAGGAGGGTTAAAAGGTCCTGTCTTCTCCAGGACAGGTGAACATGACCCCTTTGATTCCCTGGATGTACAGAAGCAGTAACTTCCATTACTTGTGTTCATTTTCCTTAAAGAATAAAAACTCCCAATAGGTTAAACTGATATTTCTGATTTGGGTGAAACATTCAACCCTTCATTAAACAGTTCTACCACTGACACAAGCACTGATCTCACTGGAAGGGATATATTTGTAAACAGAAAAAAGTACATGTTAAAGAAAAATTATGTATTTTGGATGATCACTTGAAAATTTACAGGTTTTTCCCAGGAATATCCACTGGGCATAACTGGATAATGCCAAGAGTCCTGACAAGTGTAACAAATTGCAATACTGTTGACAACTAGGAAGTTCTACCTTGAAATATTTCCAACTATTTCATAACCGTAAGTTGTTCTTTGCTTTGCCCCAGGGGCGAATCTAAATTGCCAGAACAAACAACTCACCTGATGCTTTTGACCACTTTTTCTGGCTCTGCCTACACACAGACACTGCACCACTGATTGAGCAACACAAGAAAATTGGGGTGGAGAAGGCTTCAAAATTTGTTGTTGAACAACACCCCTCAACCAGACCACCAATAAAGCCTTTTTAATTGTAGGGTCCACAATTGCAGACACATTCTCTGCTCCTAGACATGCATCAGCAATGTAGCAAAAGACAGACACTAATTGTCAGTATAAAGAAGAACTAAAGAAAAGTTTACAAAGGGATAAGAAGGATTTTCCACTCAAAGCAGGGGAGAACAGCTGAAGAGGAAGTTTAAATTAGCTTTAAAAGGAAGGTTGTATCAGGAGGAATATAATTACTTTCTTGGAGTTTCACCAAGACCTGGGAGTCAATGCCTCTACTCTTGCAGAATGGTGCAGTGGGATTTTTAATGACCACAAATGGTCAGGACATTGATTTCACATTCCAGGTGAAAAATGGCACCTCCACGGACACATTGTTGTCTCTGCTCTTCCTAAAATCACATTGGGGACTGCATCTGCCTTGACTTGGAAGAATTAATAGCATGTATTGAAATAACATTGTGAGACACAAGATATTTCACTGGTCTTAAATGGGATAGTTTCTCAGATTTGTTAGCGTGCAGCAACATAAACTGGCTACATTTGGATAAAATATAGTGCTTAAATTCTGGATTCAGTTTTGCTATGATTAATTTGATAGATTTCAGAGAAGACTGTTTTATCCATATCACATGCTCTTTATATACCTTTTTGGTAGAATTGTTCCCTATGCCAACTAGAGATCAAAATGGTCAAAACCGTTTTCATCTTTTAAAACCCTTAAACTATTAAAAACTATCAAGATTTCAAAAGGATACTTCTGTAAATATTTTATCTTTTACACAAAAACCAGCAAATAAATACAAAGCCATGTTATATCTTCATACCGAGCTTAGCTATCTAACAAGGATCACATTTGCAGCAAAAATTCTGCATAAACAGTCTCTGAATGTGCTATTTAAGTACATGCTAAATACTCTTTTTTTAGGAAATGATGTAACAAGTTCATATGTAAAATTCTATTTCTATGCAATGTGACATTCTGCAAGATTAGCTGAGTGAGATGAAGGACATGAGCAAACATGTTTGTTGTTTTCTCCCACGATTATTTTTAAAAGCTGCATTTTTCAGTATTCTAAATTTGCCACTTCTGAATTTTTTATTCCTCCTTAGGTATGCAGAAAGAAATCTCTATACAGTCAGTGATAACCACCTGCCACAAAAAATGTTCAAGTCCAGTGTACATCCTGTGTACAAATAACAACCCAAATAAAACCTGCCCTCATCATTGTGACTGCTTTATATATCTTGAAAAAAATTAAGTTTGGATTTACCCTTCACCCCAACATCTTTGAAGACAGCAATATTATAACTTACAAGTCAAAGCATAAATCAGGTCAAATTCTCACTCCTTGCAATTAACTACCACACCCAGCTAAGATTTTGGCCCCTTGTCTAACTACCCACCAAGGACATCACATGAAACATCTCTCTCATACATCTTTTGCTCTGCTATTAAAGAGTAAGATAGAAGTTAATAGGTGGGAGAAACACATCAGTGTTCGTTTGAGAGACTGGAAATGGGGGCATGGATGGGATGCAATTCAGCTAGGGTCATTAGGGAGAAATGCCAGGGCATGGAGAGGAAATGAAGATCCTGCTCTGGTGCTTTGCTCCAAGGTCAGACCCTGCCTTTGTGGTTGTGGCTGTTGCCATGTGTTTTCTCAGGCAAGTGCTGTATTTTGAAAGTTAATGGCTTGGAAATGAAGAAAGAAAGCACTATGGGTACAGGATTTGTCTCTCTAGGACACAGCAAGTAGCAGGAAGAACATGGGGGAGAATCCACCGTGGCACCAACTCCAACACCCTCACCCTGTTAGCACAGGAAGAGAACAGGCAACTGCCCCAGGGAGCTCAGTAGGAGGAAAATATCCTGTGTCTCTCTCCAAAATGAGAAGAAAGATCATCCAAAATGAGAAGAAAGATCATCCAAAAAGAGCAGATGTTCCTCCCCATATGCTCATTGAACCTGCTCTAATCTCCCAGGGTAGAAAATCTTACACATTTGGTATTTGACTGACCTGTAGCTCATACTACACTGCCACTGGTGCAGTGTTACTTTACCACCATCTCTTCTCACTGTGCCAAGGAAAGGAGGGGAATCACACCCAAAATCTCAGCAGCAGCTTTGGGTCAAACTTAGTTGTACAAATATAGAACTGCAGGACAATTCTGGTCCATGTGCTAATTCTACAGAAGAATTATAGAGTCAAAAAATGGTTTGGACTGGAAGGTCATCCCATGGACAGGTAAACTTCTATTGGACCAGGTTGTTCAAAGCCCCACTCAACCTAGCCCTGGACACTTCCAGGGATGGGGCAGCCACAGCTTCTCTAGGCAACCTGTGCCAGAGCCTCACCAGCCTCATAGGGAAGAATTTCTTCCTAATATCTGATATAAATCTACCCTCTTCAGTTTAAATCTGTTACCCCTTCTGTCACAACTCCCCAATGAAGAGTCCTTCCTTCTCTTTCTTGCAGATCCTTTCTGGTACTGGAAGGTACTACAGGGCTGCATGGAATCTTCTCTTCTCCAGGCTGAGCAAATCAGAGAATTCATACATTCACAAGGCTGCATGAGATATATGCATAAAGACATAGAAATTATTCAAGTTCTATAGATGGTGATAGCCTAGATGATTTCCTTAGTTTCTGACATGGTGTACAGGGCTTCTGTAAGTATCTTCAGATGTTTAAGACTTTGTCATACTTGTGTAGGGTGAGAAGCCCAGTTATGTGTACAATTTATACAAGTGTCTTTATGATGAGCCATTGGTTGGGTCAAATGTTGATGTCTTCAGTGATGAATGCCAAAAAGAAAAAGCCACCCTAACAACTGTTTTCTGTTGAATGCCCACACCTCACTCTTCCTCCCCATATTTCCCTCACAAATCTCACAATGCCAACAGTTCAAAACCCTGGCATTCCCTGATGTCAGATGTTTTCACTAATATACACAAACTTCAAGCCACTCAAAAAGTTTAGAGGCTTTATTTAAACTTATTTCAGAGAAGTAACTCTTGGTACTCTGCCAAGAAATGCCAAGCTTGGAAATGGCATCTCATCCTGGTTTCAAAATACTTTACTGAAGCTAAACAACTTGGATACTTCAGCTATTATGTATTCAAACAGTTACTAATTTTCTTAGCCAATGCAGGCTGGGCTGAGATGGGCATTTGGGGATCTCTGAAGTTTTGTGAAGGAAGGATTTCTAGAACAAAGTGAGATGCTAAATATTGGTACCTTGGGAGAGCCAGCATAAGTTAGGAAGGGGATGGTCTTTTTTGCCCAGCTCAGTATGCAAAAATACAAGGACGGCACTGGCAACTACCGGGGGAAAAAAACCACAAACAAAACCAAACAAATCTAAAAAAACCCAAAACATGACCAATAAAAACATTCTAAGAAAAAAACAACCCCGCTGAAATCCCCACAAATCTCCAGGCTTTGGGCGAGTGCAGGCTCTTCCCACTTTCAGTTTTGAGAGTGGTGCACTCTTGCTGTATTTTTCCAATCAGAAAGAGCAAATTCCAGAAATCCCTCAAGATCAACTCCTGTTTAAGTTCTACACTGTAGGAGGGGTGCTGAGCATGGCCACACCCTGTAGCATGGGCAGATGCAAACTCCCCTGCTTACCCTGCCAGCTATGGAGACAGAAACCAGCTCTGAAAAGTGCAACCATTACCTTAACCCTGCCTCTGGAGAAGCATTCAATGGCTTTGGAAAAGCCTGCTCTCCTTCAGCACTGTTTCATCAGATGGATACAGGAACTGCTGAAAACAGCTTTCATGTTCCAGCTGCATGAAACATGAATGTTAACATTTCCTTCAGACATTTGTTCATATTGTCTTTTCATCCACCTGCTGAAATGGCTACTTTCTTTTGGTAGTTGTTAATCAAGGGTAAATGTACTTCTTAACTCCTTTCTGTCCTGACATCTCCTTGTAATCTAAAATATAATAGTGCCAGGTGGGAACATGGGATGGAATAGGAAAAAAAAAAAATGTAGAAAGGACTCTGAACAAGCCTGCTAGCCAGGGGTCTGTGTCCCATTAGCTGCAGTTCAAAACAATCCTCATACTATTTCCATAAATACTCTGGTATCTTCTGGAGTATCTCAGCAAAAACTGCAACAGATGTTGGACGCTATTATTTCTTCATGCTTGCTCATTTGTTGTTCATCTGTTATTTTTTGCCTCTTTTTTTTCTCTCTTGCCACCTGTCCTCCCACAAATCAGAAATGTTAAAAACAACACAGTCAACTCTTGTTCTTATTGGTCCATCTACCACTGCCCAAAATTAATGGGATGGGAAAAGAAAAGAGATTAAGATCTAACTCCCTGTCTTATTTCTGACCTTAAAAGGATGGGTTGAGTTTATTTTTGACAAGGCTAACCAGAGAGAATAAATCTGCTGAGCTGTCCACCTCAGGAAATTAAGTACACAAGTACCATTGTTCTCTAACAAGTTCATAAATGTTACTGAACAATACAGTGATAGTGTTGTGAAATTATGGTATGAAGTGTAAGTTACCAGTGATATAAATCTAGAAGCAAGCCCTTTTCTCCCCAGCCACATCCAAGCCAAAAGATGTTAAGATAGTTCTTTAATGGCAAAAACTATTAGACTGCAATATGTAGCAGGTTCATCTATTAATCATCAGACCGTTTATGTTCTGTAATTCTACCACAGTTAAATAACATGGACTACTAAGTACCTGAATCGCCTATTAGCAACCATTCCTGCTCATTAAAACTCACTTATTTAGACTTTAGCAATGGTAAATGTAACCAGCCCTGGAGGAGTGTCACAGTGCTTGGAAATGGCACATTAAGCTTCATTTACCCAGCTACACTCGAAGGCAGAGGGGGAAGGGAAAAATACAGTGACAGTCCATAACAAAGCTCAGAAGCTTTTTGAAGCTGCATTAAGAAAATGACAAATCTTACAAAGAGAGCCATAAAGATTCCTCAAGTACAGCAGTTCGGGAAGGAGCTATTTATCATAGTTTGTTGAAAAGACTCCTACGTTTGATACTATTGGACTGTGAGAGATGATTATTAAATGTAATTACAGAAATAGCACAGAAATAATAGTTTATTGCAGAGCATAAGCAACACTGTATTAACAAAGAGGAGTGGGGAACATGTTCAGCATTTGCAATGGTATCATTAGCTTTTCTGGGAACACACACAAATGTATACACATTTGATTCCATGTTGGCTTCCACTAACCAGAATTATCCTTCAGGAACTTCTGATCTGGGTCAATGCATCCGTCTATACTTGGAGTGAGAAAACAGGAGCCAAAGTGGATTTCTATTTGGGTGTCAGCTTTTATTCCTTTCCTACTTAACACAGATTTATTAAAAAACAATCACAGCCTGCTGTCAAGAAATACTGCTCGAATTTGCTTATTAGCAGCCCCGTAATAGATACATTTTTGCTACAGTGCTGCCATTTGAAGTGAATGATTTATTTAGAACATGCCAGTTATCACAAGATTTTCCACACAGTAAAACAACAAGTTTTGATTTCTTATTGCTACCTGCAGGAATGAGTTTAATTTCTATTATACCTACACCTCAGCATGTTTGCTTGTGTATCCAGCCATCAATTTTACGTTTTCTTTTTGCTGTGAGTGATTCCACCCAATTTCTTCAATTTCTTTTCACTCTTGAATATTTCTGCCACTCACTTATTGTGCCTTATTGTCCATCTTAGTGAAAGCCCTTTTTTTTAAAACCATACAGTTCTTTTCTTTGCTGATTTGGGGTAGACATCCACACTTTTCCCAAACTACAAAGACAAAAAAACTTAGAAGCACAGCTTCTTATAACTGGGGCTATGGTTTGTGCCAGCAAGCAGGGCAGAAAACTAACCCTATCTTAGCAGTTCAAAGGTCCCTTCTGGTCCACCAAGTTTTAGGCTAAATCAACTCCACTGCTGGCCCAAGACTGAAACATTTTGAAAAACTCTGTTTTGGAAAGAAGGCATTCAGTGACAGATGGGCTTTATTTATTTTTGGGTAAAAGGAACAGCTTAAAACAGGTTGGGAACATGGGAGAGCATCCTGGCACATCAAGACAAAGGCTGAAAGCATCTGAGGTACTAAAGAGATGCAGAAATTGCCATCACAAGACCATGCACACGTTCACCAATAACGTGGTGCACACTGACCCCTGCTCTTTCAGTAATGATCTGTTTGGGAGCACGAAATGCAGACAGTAGTTTTGAAGCTCAGCAGCTTCCTTGAAACATCTGTACTCCCTCTTTAGTTCACTGTGTAACAGCAGCTTAATGTTTTACAGGCAAGGCTGCTCTCAAAAACAGGAGCTGCATGCACTCAGCTGAAAGAAAAAAGTGAGGCTGTAAATCAGGTGCAAGAGAAGAAATCAGAGTCTACCTTTAGGCATTTGTATTTCTGGATTTTGTTCAAAGCAGCATTTTCACATTGTCTCATTGGGTTACATTTTTGAGGGGTTTGAATCTAAAAAAACTTGTGGATAGATTGCTAACAAAGATTTCCAACCATGCTGCAGAATCCTTGGGAGCTCGGTACTGCTTATACTGAGATGCTTAAAAAAAAAAAAATCCCTCTAACCATCTATCTGCATCAGGAGATACACAAGAGCATTTGGGAAAATCTCCCCTGGTCCCACCACATCACTGGTGTAAAAGAAAACAAGTTTTCCTTTTGAAGGTTTTTGACTCCTTTGTAACAGACAAATCATTGCTGCAGCACTTTCCAGCTGACAATTATCTTGCCATAATAGCTGTAAAAATAAAATCAACATGGACGGAATTTGAAGTAGGAGACCTAAATTATACTGAACTATATTCATAAAACTTCACCTCTGCTCAAAGTTGCTCTACACACTACACATATGCCAGGATCTCTTAATCTGCTGCTGATGTGCTGCATATTGCAGTTGCATGCAATTACAGTTAGCTATAATTAAGAACAATTACTACTTTTATTTCTCCACTTGTTCTTTAAAAAGCACAGTTGTAATAAAACTTCCCCCCTCCTTTTTTATTTTTTTTAAGGTGAATATAATTATACATCCCTATAACATCTCAAATAATTAGTTTCTTCTGGAACAATTTTCATTTCAACTGTCAGATCTGCCATCTATAGTCAATAGAACATATTGTAAAAAAATTCTATTATTAACCTTTTTTCACCCCATAAATCTGCAAAAGAACTTGAAGAAATTGAGGAATTCATTGCTTAAACATTGAAAGACCAAATGCAACTAACACCCCTTCCCCAGCAATACCTTCTTAATCATGCTGAAACATTATTATTATTATTATTATTGTATTAGCTAACTATAACAATAATAAATTAAAGCTGGATATAAAAGGTATTTGGCATCTCTCTATATTTTATAGGCTACTTTCCAGCCCTATTCTCATAAAAGAATCTCTCTACTGTATCTTTGTTTAGAATCTTCCCATGATTACTAAGCATGCAGACTGCAGGGAAAAGTAATTAAGTTTAATAGAAGCCACCCTCATTTTTGAAGCTGCCCTCAATTTAAGCCATAGAAGGAGAGTAATTAAATTTAATGCGTGCCACAGCTTTTAAATGAAGATATGGCATGTAAAATTCTCTCACTCTGTAACACGTTTTTTCTGAACACTGCAAAATAAGTGTTGTGATGCAAAAAGATAGCAAACTACAACCACCAAGTGATGTTAAGCTTTCTTTTTCCACTGGCCATCTCTTCCTAAGGGGGAGGCATTTTTGAACAACATAATCTAAATCACTGGAACTGGGAAGCCTGCAGTGGCTTATCCATCCTTTGCCCACTTTATCTGCTTTGATGAACTTTAGATGAAACTTGCAGCAGGGCCCACCTTTTGCATGTTTTTAACAGATGTAACAGGTTTCCAACTACAGCACAGACATTGTTTACCAAGAAGTTCCTCCCTCAAAGTAGCTGCAGTAGAAGCAGGGACTAATGGCATTAATTTCCAGACTCATCCACAGATCTCTCGAGTACGACTTCAGTCTTAAGTCACCAGAAGAAAAAAACAATGAAATTAAATAAGGCTCACTTATTTTCCCAAACAATAGTCATACTAATTTTAAATAAGAATTCAAATTACAGACCAGGACTAATGAAAATATTTCACCCTTGCAAAGAGGAACTAGTGAATGAGGAGCCCTGCAACTGAGAGTAATTTCCCTGCCCCAGCACGGCAGGCTCTCTCTACATGTATAAACAAATGTTTCCTTCAACTTCAGTTTCATCAACTGATTTAATAGAAACAGATAATTTAAAGGCTTGAATTATTGTGCAAAAGAGAATATAAATGACTGACAGTCTTTTTTTCAGAACGTTGGACCAAGATACTAAACTTATAATTAGTTCACACAGGAGCTTCCTAACTTCTTCCACACAGCCTCCTCTCCTGACTACATACTAGTACTTACTACTAGGCTTGAACAAAACTTCTGCACTGAAAATGAGACCAGACTTGAGAAGACAAAACCTGAGACAGATTCTCAAAGGTCTTTGGGTCCAAAAGCTCCCCCCCAAAAAAAGGGAGTAGAAAGAAATGAGAAAGAAAGAAAAAGCAGGGAAAGTAAAAGAAGAGAGAATAAATAGCTCCTCTGTTTCAATTTTAAAACCCACCACAAATCTGTCATGTAGTTTCTCAAGAGAGGGGTTGAATACTGTATTTCAGCAATGTGGAGAATTGCCACCTCTATCCCTGATGCACACCCAGCATTGCAGGAATCTCTGTGTACGCAGGTGAAACCCCCACACACATTTCATCTGGCATTTGTTTCTTTACCAGATTAGCAAAAGTGAACTCCCATCATAGTAAACAAGAGGCAACCAGGGTTTCACATCTGTCTCCCTGACAAAGATCATGATCCTCTATCCATTAATCCACAGACTGTTCAATAGGCAAATCCATGCTTCAAATCTTGAAGCCACTGCTAATATAAATTGCAAACAATTTAAGAAAAAGAGACTGAATTTGTAGCTATTTTTAGTTTGAAAGAAAGAAGATATTTGTTTATCCATATCATGACTAAAAAAAAAGTTGGATTTTTTTTTTTGTTTTAAAGCAACAAAATAGTGACAAAATTGCTGTTTAAATTCTAATTTTTACTCAATTATATATTAAAGTGATCCTACCAGATGCTGGAACTAAAACGATATGATTTTGCTATATTTATATCTAATCTGTGAAATATTTCAACATTTACAAAGAGAAGAAAGTTCTCTGCTAATGCCAGGAGAAGAATAAACTCTAATGCCATTGCACATGATGGCTCTTAACAGCTGGTACGGGGAGAGGAGAAATGTCTCTATAACAACAGTGTCAAGGAAACGTGTGTGGCAAATATCACATCACAACTAGAAAATTTTTAAAAAGGGTTTGTGGAGAGTGTTAACATGAGGACATAACATCCACATGCTCTCAAATGCTCGGGATGGATGCAAACCAAGGCAAGCAGTGGTCTATTTCCTCCTCTCCCCTAATCTGAAATGCCTCTTCCCATCCAAACCACCTGCTGTTCATGCCTTCTGCTTTTCTCACATATTTCCCAATCAATACTCAGGCCCTTCTGCTGCTGGCTACCAAAAAGACAACTCCCACTCTCCTCTAATATGCCCTCAGGAGCATCGGCAGAAATGTGGGTTGTGGACTGGCTGGCCAGAAGATTAGGGAGAAAAAAATTAAACCAAGCACAAAATCAAATCTTCCGGAGCCTCTCTCCTCAATTCCCACCCACAGTGATTGCTAAGCTTAAAATACAACCCCCATCCCTCATCTCATCCTCTCTTTGAAGGCTCTGGGTCTCGTGGGGTCCTGCTGCAATTGGCAAGTGCTCCAAATGTTGGTGGGAAGCAGCTCAGCCTGTGATGCCAGAGCAGCAAGGCTACCCCAGGGCACCGGCATGCGCCGCTCAAGTGGTTAAAAATTGAAACAGAGCAAACGGGAAATTTTCTAACAAATGCTTCGAGATTATAGAGCACACGTTACAGCTGTAACCACCCACAGCTCCCTCCTACAGAACAGAAATACTGACAGCAAAAGCCATTCACTGCAGAAGCTGAAAAATAAAAAATGCAGCAGTAAGGATGAAGTTGAAGGCTGTAGGTATTTTCTGCAAGAACTTCTGCAAAGAGGGGAAGTTTGCAAGACACAACAGAAGAGAAAGCAGTCTTGGTTTGCAGGTTCATGAGATGTGCCAGGACTGGTGTGGAGACCTGCACTAGTTATGGTGTTCATCACCCATTTCTTACTCTAGAAGGAAATTATAATTTACTGTAAAATGGTGCAATAGTGGGCGTGAAGGGAAGGACAGCCTCTTCTTTTTGTTATTAAAAATAGCTAAACTAGACAAAACCTCAGATAACCTTAGTTAAAAAAATTTCCAGGTCTCCAAGGACAATGGAGCAAAGAGCAGGGATTCAATGTGGCATTCAGCAGGGAGAAGGGCTGAGCCTTCTGAAACATCCTTGAAAAAGAAAAAATAAAAGATAAAAGAAAAAGTATATGCTTTCCACTATGGAACTAATTTTTTGTGTTCACTACTTGCAGCGATCATTCAGATCTATGGATCAAAAAATTCCTACTGCTACCAATGTGCGTGGTCAATCAGCAGGATATTCTGTTTCAAATTTGAGATCTGAAGTTGTTTCTTTGATTCTTTTTCAAAAGTGAGACATAATTTCCCCCTTCTCCCAGTGCCAATCATGTTCAGGTAAATGTTACAGCTTCTGCAAGTCAAATTAAAGACAATTATAACCTGGCTAACCTACCCCATCATTAAAATGCCTGGCACAACTCATTTGCCCGTGGAGTGGAGATTTGCTGCTATGATATTCACTTGAGTAGGGAAATGCTCATCTTTAGATGCTTGGACATGCTGATTGCTCTGATCAAAGAAGGCAAACATGGAAGGGCTTATTTGTAGGAAGGGGCTCTTTTCCTACAGTGCTCCTGTAGAAAGGAGCACTGCAGTATAAGTGGAAGAATTTATTGTCATGTTAGTCACTAATACTATTTGAGGGAATAGCTTCCATCTGTTCCAAAAATAGCATCACAATGCATGTGTGTTTAGGAAAATTCAAGATTTATCTTTCTGGTACCAAATGCTTGCCGTGGCCACACCAGCTGCATGAGGGAAAAATTAGGACCAGTGAGTTAAGGCTCTTAATAGAAACACCTTAGGGGTACTGTACTTCCAACTGATATTAGGGGCTCCTTATGTATGAGATCCAACTTAAGTCATTGCACCTCCCTGGTAGGTGGAAATTGGGTGCAACTCAGAGAGCTTTAAACAAATCAATGCCAAAGAGAAAAGCACTGAGAAGAAGGAAAAATAACAATCAGCAGAAGTCCTTTAAAAGCAGTCTCAAACGCAAAGAACAGAAACCTCCAGCCCAACCCTCCTGTCCACAGCAGACAGCTCAACAACAGCTTATTTCCAGATAGGGAGTCTGTATTAGTGAGAACTCCCTACAGTTGCTTTATATTATATATAAATTATAGTCTCTTTGTGCCAGAAGCAACTTTTTTGTTGCATTTGCAGACAGCACAGAGCACAGCTACAGCTTTGAGGGGAAGCTGTGTTTCAATAGGAAAAAAACCAGAACCAAACAAGGAATGTTTCAGTAGAAGTAAAATTTCCTCATTGAAGTTTTACCCTATTTAAAGTCTTTACTTGTTTAGGTTTACAATTTTATAGTAGGGACAAAAGGACAGGGACATTTTCCCCAGCTCAATTTTTTAAGGAGAGGGATCAGAGCAGTACTGCCATCCTGCTGAGAGGGGCAAACTTTCTTAGATATTATTAGTTTATGAAGCCATGGGAGAAGCTCCTCATATACAAAGGGTGTGGGAAGTGTGGTGTGCACTGGCCTATTTGAGGAACGGGGACATATCAGATGAATGAGTTGCAACCACCTAAAATCCTTAATAAAGCCCTGCTATCCAAGGGCTGGCTGCATTCACTTATGTTTGTGGGCCAGATTGCCATCAGTGAAATTTGAGCCAGAAGACAAATCCCACAAACAAAACCCCCACTCCGTTTCCATTGAAACATGACCTTTTCATTTCACAAAATGTGTGTCAACTTACATCTTGTCAGCCCGACCCCAATCTGTCCTCTTCCCCGGTTCTGTGGAGCTCTTTGCAGGAGCCATTCCCACCCCAGGCTATGATCTCGTCAGATCTCATCAATGAAACGGGGCCAGGTCTTTCCAGGACTGCAGGAGACACCTCTGAGGGAACCCCAGGTGCTTCAGGAAGTTCTTGGTGGTGACTCTCACACATAATGTGCCTTGAATTAACACCAAATCCACTCCCCACAGCAACACTAAGGCCATAAGGCTTCTAAACCCCTCCTATTTTAAATAGGGAGGACTAGAAAGTAGAATCCCTTTTATAAACTTCGGTGACATCTTCCCATATGTGCAACAGTGACAGTTACATTATCAACTGTCAGATATTGAAGTTCTCCCCTCATACTCTGATATTATCAACATTCACGAGATTTTGCCCATCTTTTTTAATAAAAAAGAAAAAAAAGAAAATCAAACTCACAAAATCCCCCAGAGCCCAGCAAGTCGACTGTTATTCTTGCTTTTTCCCTTCCACTGCTGAGGTTTGCCTCCATACTTCCACATCTTTTCCTGACAGAAGTCTCAGTGGCCCTTCCTTGTTTTACTTCCAATAATCTGACTTTTTAATTTTCTTCTATTTTTAGATCTTTGTTATTCTGGTTTACTCTCAGTTCTCAGTTCACAGTTACCTCCTCTTGCTTTTTCACTTGCCTTTTATATCATGTTCCTCTTCCCCAGCTTGCTTTATTCTGGCAATTCTGATCTGTCTTCATACACTTGCCTCCAGAAATACAGTTTCCTATTTCACCTCCCCTACTATCAATCAATAAAATTCAAACACAAGTATTCTATGCATTTCACAAAACTTTTTAGTACATCAGGGCTGTTTCATAAAGCCCAGTTTTCCCCCAAACCATGTTGGCAGTGAACCTGGAATATACATAACAACCTAGTGCACAAAGTACCAATGTATTGCAAAATTCAGCTATAACAAATTGGCATTTCAATTACTTCTTAAGAGCTATGCTGTTAACAGTTTTAATCTTTCAGTGCTGTTTATCTGAGAGGTTCCCACATCACTGACTTAGGATGGAGAAAAAAAAGATTAAACTAGCAAGTATAACAGAGCTTGATCCTTCAAAAAAAAGAACTTTCACCAGAAAAAAAGAAAAACATTGGAAAAAGATCGATTTTCAAAGCGAGTAATGGAAATCATAAATTCCTGTACTCTGTTTTAAAGTGTTTTCAACACCAACAAAAGCCCAGATCTGTCGTGTTGAGCTGTATAAAGCAAGCCAGCACATGTGAATTGTAGCTTTTTTAGCTATCACTAAATAAGCTCTACTTGTTACGTTTCTAATCACAGGCTTTCCACTGTTTTCTTTGGTTATTATGTGAGATGCATTCACAGGGATCTCAAAGAACAGTTGGAGCACTACAGCTATAGTATGTGTCTTCTCTGAAATTTCATTATGTATAGATTAACACCTCCAAACAGGCACCATCCCACACAATGGCAGCCAGCAGTAGAGAACAACAACAAAAAAAGCAAAGCCATAGACTTCAGACTGAAACATTTCCTTGGATTAGGTTTGTTTTTTGAGTTGAGTTTACACACATGAAGAATTAATACCTTTACACTTCTTATTTTTTTTAACAAGCTGTAAATCTCTCTTTTCCCTATTACTTCCCTGAAAACAAAGATTTTAATTCAGTGATTAGAAACTGAGGAGATAAAAACAGATCATGCCTTCACCAGCCTCCCATGCTTTCACTAGGAAAAAAAATCACTGAGAACTTCACAAAACTTCTACTCTGCCAGGCGGTTGCAAGAGCTAAGAAATAACTTGTCCAATCACAATATTAGCATTCACAGGAAGCTCCAGAAATTACATATACACACAGAGGGTTATTTAACTGCACGCTCTTTCATTTCCCCTGGATGAAATCACTACCACGCTACAAAGAGATGTAATTAATTGGCACTGCAAACACACACAGACACACACAGGCAGCACCAGCCTGTCTGACCTGCTCCTGTGCTCAACCACTTTAAGCTCACAGACCATTTAAGTGGGGCCATTTCCTTGCCCTCCCCATCTCCCAAGTCCATCCAGAAATAATAAGTGACTCTGAATTTAGTTCTCCAACTGCATTCTGTGTTCAAGGTAGCGCTGCTCCAGCTCACGCTCATTTTATATTGCAGAATTGTTGATGTTGGAAAAGAATGTTTAGATTAAGTCCAGCCATTAACCCAGCACTGCCAAGCCCACCACTAATCCATGTCCCCAGGTGCCACATGTCTTTTAAATCCCTCCAGGGATGGTGACTCCACCACTGCCCTGGGCAGCCTGTGCCAATGCTTGACAACCCTATCAGTGAAGAAATTTTTCCTAAGATTGAAGCTAAACCTCCCCTGGTGCAAGTTAAGGCCATTTTCCCTTGTCCTATTGCTTGTTGTTTCAGAGAAGAGACCAACCCTCACCTCTCTGCACCTCCAGTCAGGGACTGCTAGAGAGGGATTAAGTCACCCCTTGAGCCTCTTTTCCTCCAGGCTGAGCTCCCTCAGCTGCTCCCCATGGGACTTGTGTTCCAGACCCTTCGCCAGCTCTGTTCCCTTCTCTGGACAGGCTCCAGCCCCTCAGTCTTTCTTGCAGTGAGGGGCCCAAAACTGAAGCCAGGATTGGAGGTGCAGCCTCACCAGTGTCAAGTATAGGTGGACAATGTTACTATATACAAAGAAGGCATTAAATACCTCAGTCTTTTCCTCACCCTTCATCACTATATTTTCCCCTACATCCAATAAGGGATGGAGATTCTCCTCAGCCCTTTTGTTGCTGCTGATGTATTTACAGAAACATTTTTAGTGTTTTTTACAACAGTAGCCAGATTAATTTCTAACTGAGTTTTGGCCCTTATGCTTTTTCTCCTTGTGTAACCTCTCAACAACCTTTTACTCCTCCTGCTTTGCTTGTCTCTTCTTCCAAAGGTCACAAACTCTCCTTTTTTGTCTCTGAGTTGCAGTTAAAGCTCCCTGTTCGGCCAGGCTGGTCTTTCCCCAGCTTGTCTTTTGACATATAGGGGCATCCTGTTCTGTGAATTTAGGATTTCCTTCTTGAAGAATGTCCAGCCTTCCTGGTCAACTTTGCTCTTCAGGGCTGCCTCCCAAGGGACTCTCTCAACCAATATCCTAAACAGGCCAAAGCAGAACAGTTCTGCTGACCACTGTCTTTACTCCAAGAGTCTAAAACTATCATTTTGTGATCACTGTGCCCAAGACAGCCTCAGGCCATCACATCACCCACCAGTCATTCTCTGTTCTTGAACAGCATCTCCAGGGGGACACCTTTCCTCACCAGCTGTGTCAGGAAGTTCTTCCACATACTCCAGGGACCTCCTATTCTGCTTTCTTTCTGCTGTACTTTATTTCTTGTGTACACCTGGGTAAGTTGCAGTCCCCCATGAGAACACGGACCAGTAATTGTGAGACTTTCCCCAACTCCTTATTAAAAGCTTTGTCTCTCTCTATCCTGGTTGGGTGGTCTAGAACAGAAACCCACCATGATGTCTGCCTAACTGACCTTTCCCCTGATTCTGACCCATAAACACTCAATGCTGTCATCACCAAGATCCAGACCATCAAAACCCACCTGAACCTTCCCCATCACCTCTCCCTGTTTTTTCTGAACACTTTACTGTCATGCATTGCAGCACTCCAGCTGTGTGTGTCATCCCAGCACATTTCTGATGGCAATTATGTCACAGTTTTCCTGCTGCTCCCTGGCTTCCAGCTCCTGCTGGGTGCTGCCCATGCTGCAGGCATTGGTGTAGAGGCTGTTCCTTTGGGCTACTGATCCCACCACCTTTGTGGACAGAAACCCTAAATCCCTGTAACCATTCTCAGGCACTTCCGTGGTTTCTAATACAACAATTGTTATCTTTTGTTTTGCTACCACATGGATTTCCAACCCCTGAGAAGGCAGAACAAAGGACCTCACTAACACACTGTCCCTCAAGCATTGGTGTGCTACCCCTGCCTTATCTCTTGTGAGCCTGGTTTTATCCCCTTCCCTCTTCAAATCTAGTTTAAACTTCTTTCAGTGAGCCTTGCTGATTCCTGTGCAAAGTTCCTTTCCCTGGTGTGAGACAGGTGGAACCACACTGTTTCCAGCAGGTCTTGTGTAACATAAACAGATCCATGATCAAAACCTCCAAATTCTGCCAGAAATATCAGGCTCAGAGAGCCAGGTATTGATATGTTGGCCCTTCCTGTTCCTTCCCTCATCATTCCCAGAGATTGGAAGGATATGGGAGAGCACCACTTGTGCTCCTAGCTTCTTACCCAGTTTTTCCAAGGCCCTGAAGTCACTTTCAACCACCCTCAAACTTCTTGTTCAATTTTTTTTATTGTTGCCTACCTAAAAATCAATACTGAATAGTAATCACATCTTGGCTTGTACCAGACCCCAGCCAGACCTGGGAATTGTTCATCCCCCTGTGCCTGGCCCCCACAGCGTGCTCAGACAGGGAATTGTGCCATCTGTGCTCCTATGATCCAGCCAAACACGGAAATGGGAGAAAGTCAAGGGGTTTGGTGAGTGGCAGAACCAAAGGGGCCTCATTACCCTTTGATTTATGTGACAAAATGACCCCCAGTGCAAATTTTTGTATACCTAATAATCCTGACTTTACCTTGTAGAGGCCACTTTTTCTCCTCTGCAGTACCTGCTATCTCCATGGAAGTGGCAGAAATTAAATATATCTGAGACCTCTATGCCTGTCAAATTTAGTTACACCGTATTAACTGGTGTAAAAAGCCATAGAGACAAGAGATGGAAAAATAGGGGCTGACAGACAATTCAACTATATAATCCCTGAATCTTCAGTGAATGGGGGTTGGAGAAAAAAAGAAAAGGAAGGTAAAGAAAAAAAAAAAAAGAAGAAAAGAAATAGGAAAATAAAAAGGAAAATAAAAAGAGAAAGAGAAAAAGAGAAAAAAAAGAGAAAAAGAGAAAAAAAAAGAGAAAAAAAGAGAAAAGCAAAAGTGAAAAAGAAAGGGAAAGGGAAAAGGAAAGGGAAAGGGAAAAGAGCAGTAAATTAAAACTTGGCACCCACAACTCCCATGTCAGGAGTAACTACACACCAGATTTTTCCCGTGGTCAGTCATCTACAGGCAAATCCTTCACTGCAACACCAAAGAATGCAGAGTACCTTGCTCTGAAGGAGGGCAAGAAAACCACCCCAAATATGAGAAGAAGGGCCAAAACAAAGCAAAGCCAAATCTCAAACACCACATGAAAACCCAAAACTTTTCCCTGAATGACAGCTGACAAGCCCTGGATCAAGCTGACAACCAGTCAGCCTGTGATCAATGCTTTGGGCAGACTGTGGTGAGTATATCATCAAATAAGAGAAATTTAAAGCAGTTAGTACAGGTTAAGGGTGAACTCTGCACACCCAATATTATGCAGCAGTTTTACTTGGTGAACCCTAAACACAGTGGCTACCAAAATTCCATGCATGTGCTTAATTTCTCTTTGCTTGTGCTACAAGATTTCACCTCTGATCCAACAAAGCTCTTAAGCATGTGGTTAACTTTAGGTTCTTGGAAACTGCAAATGAAGGGGAAAAAAATTGCTTTTGCACTTAAGAGCTCATGATTTGTTAATCTTGCTGCTGCCTCTGAGCCTTTGTCAAGAGAAAAAGAATCTGAAAGGAAAAAACCCCACCAATTTTAATTCTGAGCTTCTCTATGAATATAAAGTTGGTTGCTTTGAATTCTGCCGTAAACTGTTATATTTAAGTGTATAAAATTGTGCACCAGGTGAACAGAACAGGCCTCTTTACTCCCTCTGCTTGCTGTGGATGTAAGCAGAGGATCCAGCCTGTGCACAGAGATTCTGTGTGAAACCTCCCACCAGCACCAGGACTCCAGCACCAACTTTTGATCACAGCAGATCAGCAGGATGGCTAAAAACCTTTGCTGATGATATAGAATAAAAGAAAAAAAGGGGGGAAAAAATCCCAGTATTTGAAATCCGGGCTTGATCACACAAAGCTGCCAGAATTCACCCCAATTTCAAAAGGATTTGCCAAACAGGAGGCTCGTGCCTCCGTTCAGCCTCGCACGCCTCGGCTGGGCCAGGACACACCATCTGCTTCCCAGCAGCACCTGCTGGAAGTCCGTGGGAGTTCTGCCTCCAAAGTGACAACGTGATGTGGCCCATTGTCCTCCACAACGTGAGCGCCTACACTTTTAATGGATGTCATTTCAGACAGGCATTTTGGGTAAAAGAGAGAAGGAAAAAAAATTTTAAAATACAGCTAAGTGAATTTGGAGCTGAGGATTTGATCTGCATTCATTAGTCATCAGCACTTCCAGAGATAAAAGATGATCTTGATTAACCTGAAGGAATTCTGACCTATCTCCACATGAGCCTTGCATTACTGTCTCTTATTTCTAGTACATCTTAGTGGGTGCTACGCTCTTCCCCATTCACTGAGAGAAGAGAAAGGTCCATTCAGGGACATTAGTAGAGATAGAGATTTAAGATGTGCAGTTATATCATCCTGCTGCAAACTTAATAAATAATCTACAAATACTTCACCTGGCTGGAAAATTTCCGACATGGAAAATTTCCAGACAATGTTTTTTATACTTCATTATTTCCAAGTAAATCTCTTAGAAAGAGAAGGTTAGCCCCTAGAAGCATATATTGCGCTGATACAAATACATATTCTATACACCTATTAGATCGATTTCTAAGTCAATTTAAACAGTGTAAATTATTTTGGTGAAGTATACATCGTTGCAAAACACATTATGGGATTTCCTGTGCACCTGAAGCCAGACAAAATGCCCTAAATGATCTTGCTTAGACAGTTTGAAGTTAAACTCTTTTTTTTTTTTTTTAATTTATGCTTTGCCATATTCATTATTGCTTCTCATCAGTGCAGCTGCCATGGGTTATTACATTACACATTCCAGCAGACAGACTCCTACCTCTTATAGACTGCTGCCTACATACTACAAATGTTTATTATTCTCAATGTACCAAGTGCCAGATAAATCAATAGTTCAAAAGCCTTGTTCAATTCAAATGGACTTTACAAAGTACTGCAGTGTAATAAACACACACAGGCAGAATGTTTCCCCAATTACTTACATGACACAACTCTTATCACATAAAGTAATACAACCACCAGGTTTTTCTGACTATGCAGCATCCCAGTTAAGTCAAGAATGAAATTATCCTATTAATCACAGATGAATGGGGTATATAGGCAATGACATATAGTAAATAAAGTGATAAAAGAGAAATACAGCAACAAAAATCCTCATAGAGGTCACTCCTAATGTGTTGGGGACTGTAACGATTTGGACTGGTCTCCATTTCCTACTCAGCAAAATTTCCTCACATTAGTGGTTTTATAGGTTCCAGAGTGTTTAAAGAGCCATCAAGACAAAAAATGGCTACTAAATTGCAATGAAAGCAATAAACTTTCTTCTCTTGTGCCTAGATCCCCTCCACATCCCCACTAATGGTCCTGCTTCACAAAACATGTTGTTGATTTGCATGAAGTTTTACTGAACCAAGATCAGGACCAGGAGATATTCAGCACCAGGATAGGCACTCTCATGAATGGACTGAAGGAGCCAGGAAAAAGGGTAAGACTTCCAACACAACCTTCAATTAAGTCAGTCTGGCTTATTTATACAGAGATGATAGAAGATCTTAAACTTTTGCCCTAAATCATTTTACATCATTGAGCTCCAATCCAAGTCCAAGCCCAGCTGAATGTTTAAAGTAAAATGGATCATGAAGATCCTTAAAACTCAAGGATTTGCTCAAATTTATTCAGGCTTTATTAAAATTCCATGCAAAATAAGAATAATAATTACCACAGTGCAATTCACCCTTTCTTTTTCTTGTTCTATTAGCAGATTTCAGTCAAAACAGAGCAATGACTCCAGCTCTCTTAAAAAAGTTGGCAAAAGAGTTATCAGCCAGAGATGGCATTGTAAGTACCAGCCTACCCACTTTCTATCAATCAGATACTACTGGCAGAGCAATAAAGAAAGAGTGAGATAAGAGGAAACATCTGTCAAGCAACATCTTAGACAGGCGAGAAAGAAGGAAAGCAGTCTGGAAAAAGAACAGGATAACAACAAAAAATTACCAGCAAGTAATTTTCCCAGTGTTGTACATTCCTTTTTCTCCCACTCTATGAATAGAAATTGGTCAGATAGCCCCAGTAGTGAATTTGATATTTGAGGCAACTTCTGGCTGAAAGGATTTTTTAGTGACAGATCATGTCAGAGGAGCCCCACTTTGGCTGGTTTGACAGCTTTCAAGGCAGTTTCCCAGCACTCGAGCCACTTGAAGGAGTCATGACACTTCACATTTACAAGGTACACATTAGATAGCAGCAGCCAAGCTGATGTGCACACAACACAGAAGTCCTTCCCCACAAGGAAAAAAAGAAGAATTACCTCAAGGCTTTGGTCACTTCCATGGGTACTTGAAGCACAAGAATTATTACACTCTATACAAAAATAAAGGTAGAAAAAGGTGACGTCTGGAGGAATCTCCAACAGCTGTATGGAAAAAAAATATTATTTTCTGAGGTTGTTTTGAGTTGCCATGGGATGAGCAGACTGTTGAGTGCCATGTGGTTATCACAAAACATTTTGTGTGGTAGTGGGAGGAGAGTTTGAGTTGAGAGTTTGAGAGATTAAATGTTGAGAGATCAAGAAAAAGAGGTAAACTTCATTCTGATGTATGCAAAAAAGATAAATGTAACAGAGAGCTATACAAGTGTCCAGTATTCTTTGAATTCTCAATTTCATTTTATTCAAATTTATTTATTTGCATAAGAAGCCATTTAGGGCTGAATCAGCCACAGCATAGGAAAGGTAGGTCTGATAAATACAGGAAACTGTGTTTGTTGCCTTTTTTCTTTTTTTCTTATTAGTTCTTGACGTATAGTTTTTAAAAAGTGCTAATTCCTAAATAAAGTAAAAAAGAAAAAAATGCATTACATAATTGCCTGCTGAACTGAGGAAAACATTAAATTCATGTCCCTTGCACTGTCTTCCTTCTATCACTGGTCCTGCCTTATAATATAATTAAGATATTATGGAAATTATATAATGTAATGTAATAAGAAAAAAATCCATCCTAAATTAAACAAAACCCTACCCTCTACGTTGCTGAGTTTTCTCCAAATTTGCTTTCGGTTAGGACATACTTAGACTGGAATCTCTTATGAGTGTCCCTCTGGCTGCTTACACATATAAATAGACTAAACGGGAAGAAACTAGAGAGGTTTTTTTCTCCCTTCCAATTTATAAGAAAACAGTTTGTAAATACTAGAATACAAGGCATTTTAATTTAAAGATGATAAAAACAAGACATGAACTATGCCTAAATTTGAACTGTCAGCTCTCTCACACTGCAAGACAGAAACCACAAGTGTTTCAGGCTGGAGTTGAATAAGATTTCATGCTTACCCAGGTCAAAGTCATAAAATTTTAAAATGTATGTTTTGGAAAGACAGGATACAGGATTATCAGCTCCTTCACTTTTATTGCAAGTCCCATGGTAGCACTTAGCAGGATTTTTTTTTTTTTGGTTGTTGTTTATTTTACAAATAAGTTCCTAAGATTCCCTTTAACTGAGAGAAAAAAAACCCAAACAACTAAACCAAACCCAAACCAAATCAGCAACTTAACATCCCTGTATACCTTTAAGAATTTAAAAGAACATCTTCCTAGTTTCTCCTGAGGAGCCATGCTGTAATGTTTTGATGAGAATCTCCTAACAGCCTCATTACCTGTGCTGGAATGGATGGATTGCAGTCCTCATCATGATTATGCCTGCTTTGCTCAGCACATTTTTGGCTTTGCCATTACTTGGGAGAAAGGAGGTATTTTTCTTGGACACTGGAGGAAAGACAGCAGCTGGTTTTCAGAGTGACAATGTCTTAGGGTGCAACCACAACTGTGACCCTGGATCTGAGTCTTGAGGGACCTGGACCCTGGCTCACTGCAGAGTGGGTGCTACTTGCAGGAGTTCAACCACTTCCAGCATCTATTTACTCCTTGTTTAAGAGTCTGGGATTGCAGTGAACCATGAACGTCCCTTAAGACACTCATTCCTCAGAGTTTACTGGGTTTGGATTGCTCCAGTGTTTTCTACCTCAAGGATTTTCGTGTTTTTAAATGTTTCCCACAAAAGGCCACAGTTGGGAGTTAAATATCCATTCAGAGTTCCTCTCTGCCTCACTCCAACTCCTTTCCCCTCTTGAAGGGGAAATAAAAGCAACATGGCAGCTGAAAAAGTCCTGCATCCACGGGTCCTTCTGCGTTATGGGAAGTGACAGTGTTTATTTTCCATTAGGAGGAAGTGCATTACTGTGCATGGAAGGAATTAATTGCTTTTCTTTGATAACCTAAAGGCTGACCACCTGTGGGTACAATCAGCATTGTTTTCCTCTCTTGTTGTAAACAAGAAAGTAATTGAAAGCCTGATGTGCACCCAGCAGTAAAAAAATAAGTAGAAGGAGCAGGTCTATAGCAGCACTTTGGCCTGTCTTATTCTCCCCACTTGCTACTGATAAAGGATTTAGTATTAAAAACAAAGGTAAATTTTTCTTACAAATTGGGGTGATCTCAGTTACCAAACTGACATTATGTTCTTGAAAACTCTCTGAAGAAGCCCATTGTTCTCAGAACCACAGAGTCACATTCAACCAAAGGTAGGTCAAAAAAATACTTCAAAGCTCAACCCAGACTCTTGCTCACTTGTAGCTCAGGCAACGTGGGACTTGCAGCTTCTGGGACCTTTGCCTGCACCTGATATAAGGTAAGTTCCTAAACTTTTCAAAAGTTTTTGCTAGTTTTTACAAAGTAAATTACATGAGGACCCTGATGAGTTGTGAATTATACAGATGTTGCTGTGGAACATTAGCTCTGAAACCCTGTATAAGCTGACACTGAAACATGCTCACAGCAATAAAAGCCCTGAAACCCTGTATAAGCTGACATTGAAACATGCTCACAGCAATAAAAGCCCTGAAACCCTGTATAAGCTGACATTGAAACATGCTCACAGCAATAAAAAGAGCAAGACTGAGTAGGTGGTAAAGTAAGAACTCCAGCTCTGTTTCCTTCCTGGCTCCAGTCACGTATCCTATAGTCCAATCAAGTTAAATGGCAAATTCAAGTGGCTACTTCACATCATAATGTAAGAGAAAGAAACTAAATTATTTTTTAAAAATACAGATTTCGCACAAAGAAGTATTGACTGATGAGTGTTATTTACTCAGTCAAGGACCTTATTGTCTCCAGATACAGCATCTCAGTACTGCCATCCCATCTACTGGACAATACATTTTTAGTGCACTGAGAGAACTGAAAAAATCCTCACATGGAGATTTTTTGGGAGGAAGTCAATGTGTTTGGATGTGCAGATAATGTCAGAGCACAGATTGGGTAACAGCAAAAAACAAACCACTCTTCTTTTATTGTCTCATTGGTCAGCCAGATGGGTTCTCTCAACAAATACCATTTTGGATGCTTTCCTTGAGGCTTTACTACATCAGCAGGGGCAGTTTCCAAAACATAGGCTACAGGTACATGACTCAGTTTTGCAATACAACAAATTCAATGAGAAAACATGGAAGATAAATTATCATCCAAGCAGACAATATTTATTAATTTTCATTGCAGCTCAGAGTGGCCAGACTAAAAGAGTTCTCTCTGCAGGCAAGTCCTAATACATCACTTCAGTGTGGACATGGTGGGAAGATGCTGTTTTGTCTTGAAAGACCCACATACAGGTGTGAAGGGGAAGATGGGAAGAGCACCTGATTCACAGGAACATAAACACAGAGTCCTCATATTTACAAAGCCCTGGGGGAAATGGAATTTTTCGTTCCACAAAAGTAACTTCTAGCACAACACTGTCTACCCAGAGAGAGAGCCCAGAAGACATCAGAGAAAGGGTCCAAGTTTCAAATGCTATGACCAACAGGTAGCAAAAAAATGGAAATACTAAGGGTGCTGTGATGATCTGGAGAGTAGATGGGCAAGGGAGGCTTCATCATCTTCAAAAGCTATAGATCCTGTTCTGCATCTTTCAAATACAGGAAAGGCTGCTACAAAAAGAGGAGAAAAATATGTTCTCTATATCCAGGTGACAGGAATGCAGAATTCACATAACTAGACATATTTAATGGCAAATATCTGACTTGCATGTTACCAGTGTCATAGGTCAGCATAAAGGTTAGATCCCAGTAAACACTGACTTTCCTTATGGTCTATGTCCCCTGGCCCTTTATTTCATATGCATGAAGTCAAATCCTGCAATCCAAGGACAGGCTGCTGTCCTATAAAGGGGACTAGCAGCATCAGAAGTGTTTAGGTTTGGCAGCTTAGCAGAAGTAGGGAGGCATCTACAATGGAGGCAGACTGCAAGGGGAGGGGAAGAAGTAACTAATCAACTGCAGCTTAAAGATTTTCATGTTATATATAGGACAAGATTCAGAATAAGGTGAAAAGTTACATGATGGTAGAGGCATTTTTTTACATTGGAAAACTAAGATATATGGGAGCTGAATTCCTACAAAGCTGTAAAAAAACCCTCTCTGTAAATTTCATAGAATAAAATATAGATTTAGGGGAGTAGTAAGAAGAATACACAGTATCCAAATGATGAAAGTGGTCTTAACATGCTGCCACATACACAAGACAAAAATCACAGGTCAACAGTAAATAAGTTTTTATTCTTTCACAATTATGGTCTGGATATCAATTTTTAACACAGATTAATATAGATTCTGATCTGAAAATCTTTTCATGGCTGCTGAAGCAGTAACCATGGGCAGGACAGCTGTGTTATTGCTCATGCAATGGCAAGTACATACATCATATTTCACCTAGCGTGATTGTTCACTGTTCTGTCCAATACTGCTCTCCTGCCAACACTGAATTTTTGCCAGTTATTTTTTCCTCAGCTGATTTATTCACCCCAAAGCCAGATCTTTTAGCTAAAACAAAATCAAAGTGAAATCATCTGCTTCTCCAATTTCAACAGCTGTACATTCCAGTTTTGCAGGGAAGAAAGAAAAAAACTATCCTGCTGTTATCTACTAAAGGCAAGACACCTTACAGATAAGAAGCACCTTCAACAAGCATGAGTAAGTCCCTTATACTTTCTGGAAAACAATCTAGTGACAGGTCAGTGAATCAATGTTTTCCTCACTGAGGTCAATACTGAGCAGTGTAGGATTTGTATAGGCAATCAGGTAGTTGATTAGATGCAGTGGTGATCACTAATGCTTAAGCTATTTACCTTTGAGTGACTGTTCAGGAAATGTTGCAAATGCTCTCTTGTTGGAGGGAATCACAGGGTGAACTTTTTATAAAATGCCCTTCTGACACCCTACGCTTAGAGCTTCAACTAAAAACATTTTATGCATTTTATGTTTGAAATAACAAGATGAAACAGATTTTAATTCCTTTCTGGACTAGGCATTCAGAGAGAGGTCATAATAGATTGATGTGATTAGAAAAAGAAATGGGCATACTCTGAAGCAAAAGCTTTATGAATATATTATAGGTTTGCCTCACTTACATCCCCATAAAGTAGCAAGATTTTAGACATCCCAGTTGACCAAGCAGATCTGTTACTTAGGTACAAGTAGCAGCCCCTGAAACAGGTCTCTGTTGCAGCTGCATGTAAAAAAATGGACAAATTGAGGCACAGGAAATTCAATTATTCTGCACAGATCACAGACACCGTTTGTGACATTTGACATGGAAACCTGACCCCGAGTGCCAACCTTGGAACACGAGCCAAGAACTGAAGGAGGGTTTGGTGAGACTCTCAGCATGCAGGTGCTTACACGCTGGGACCTCTTCACCTTTGGAGGAGAATTATGGTTTTAGGTAATGCCTGTGTCCATTTTCTGCTGAAGTCAGTTACACACAAATAAATGACCCCTTTAGTTCCACACAGAGAGGCTGGAAAGAGTTTAAAATTAAAAAAAAAAAAAAAAAAGGAAAAAAAGAAAAGCGTGTGGATGGAAGGAAGAAGAGGAGTCAAAGGCCATCTCGCAGCACAAGGAAACAGAACAATTAAGTTTTACAAGCTCTCCTTTCCCCTGCACCCCCCATGATTAATGACCATGCTTTACATGCCTTAAGGAGTGGGCCCAAGGCTTGTGTATCAGTTTTTACAATCTGTTTTTAATGTGGAAAGATAATAACTGTGCAAAATGGAGCAGGCTGTATAAAAATTCTCTCTGCAAATGTGATTACACATAAAACCCATAAAAATTGTACAAAGCAATAGATGAACCAAAACTGAACAGCTGTAGTTTTTCATTATTTTGGAACTGAGCAGAAAGAGTGTATGTATAGAGAATGACTTCAATTTTTTTAATCTTCTGGACTTAATTGAATTATACATCTGCTGGGAATTTAAAATTTCAGGAGGAATATCACATTTCTGCTAAATTGAATTCTATATTGCTAAAATGAAGAACCGTCTGTGAAATATTAGCAATAAGGTTGATATATTTCAATAAACCCCTAGCAGTTTAGTTCAAAATAATGTGGCACAGTTATACAGAGATACACATATATAAAACTTATTACAACTAAGATCACTGGTAACCTCAAGACATTTTTAGCCCACAGGGCAAATTAAATAAAATGTCATGGCTTTTATGTTTGTTTTAGGCATTAGACAAATAAATTAATGACTTAACCATTACATGGATGCTGCAGAACCTCTTCTTGCATGGCTCTGCTCTATTTTGTAAAATGTTTTTATTTCTGATGAAGAGAAAAAAAACGCAGTACCAAAACCTAAACCATTGAGTGCTCCAATTCTAATGCAGCCGGAGAGTTCAATATTGTCTAGGGGAAATAAAATAGAAAGAAAATGTGCTTGGACATTTCTCAACCAGTGCAGCACACAGATGAAAATGAATGGATAGACTTTGCAGACAAGACACAGTTTTGGATGTGGCACTAAGCACTATCACAAAAGCACTTTTTGAAAGATATATTAAATTGTTTTATAGTGTGAAGAAGTCATCTTAAAACTGTTTAGTTTTATTTAAGAGAGAAATAACATGGAAAATGGAGAAGACAAGTAAAAACCACAGTGAAGATTAACCATGTACTTCAGGTGACAGAAATAACCTCCTGGATTCAGCTGAATGCTATACCTGCTGCTGAGACAGGCTCTGGTCCTTGTAGGTTCTTCATCACAACCAGCCCCTTTAGTACTACAATGGCAAATGGTTTTCACACAGTCTTGATGAACCAGAACAATCTGACAGGCAGGTAAGGTTACTTAAAATCCTGCTGCTGACCACTTCAGCCCTGCAGAAACTTTGGGTTGGGGCGTTCCCTCCCTCCTGTGATTTCAAAGAAAACACTTTAAGGTGTTATAAACTCCAAGGGAAACATCTGTGGCTGGGGCCAAAATACTAAATTTTGGGACAATTCAGTACATGGCCTCATTGAGCAGGTGCAGTAAGACCTGATCCAACAGGTGCCACAGGTGAATAAATTCCACTTCTGCTCTGCATGGTGCTGTCTGCAAGCCCCATAAACATTGTAGGGTTAAAACAAAGAAAACCACCCCTCAAATGCTGGATTATCTGCAGTGCGTCAATATGGCTGCTACAAACAGCCCAAATTGCAACACATCTTATTCAACACCCTGGCCAAAACCCAGTTCTCTTATCATGTGGTGTAGTTTAAATAGAAGGCGTCACTAAAAGAGTTGTGTTTACTTGCTGAAGAAAAAGTAAATGAGTAAGGCAGGACACTGCCAACATTATTGTTAAATATGCCAATTTTTTTTTTTTTGGAAAGGGTCAAGAAAGCTTGCTAAATTCTCCCTGAAGATACACACACACAAGAAAAAGAAAAAAAAAGAAATTGCTTTTGCAACAGAACAACTTAATTAATAAACATTGATTGTGCTCATTGACTGCTGCAAATTGTATTAAATATTAACAACAACATTTTGTATATTTTATATTACTCATGAAAGTTTTATACCTTTGCCCTACAGCAGCCATAGATTTTACATAAGCTTGCAATGCAAGTGACGAATTATTAAGTAGTGCTGGGCACTTCTATAAATATTAGCTGCACATTATTATAACCAGGTATGATGCCTTTACTTTTATCTGTTTGTACTATGAGGGTGGTGAGGCCCTGGAACAGGTTGCCCAGAGAAGAATGGATGCCCCATCCCTAAAACCAAGGAAGATGAGCTTTCAGCAACCTGATCTAGTGGAAGATGCCCCCATGGCAGGGATTTTTAGAATGGGTCAGCCTTAATGTCCTTTCCAACCCAAACTGCTCCATGATTCTATGATAAGAGGGTTATTTTCAAAACCAACAGACTTCAAACCTGGAATTGCTGCCTTGGAACTTGATAGCAATGTGTGAAAGTCCCAGATTGTGCAGTGGTGAAGTCCCTGGGCACTGAGGTTGCTCCTGGGCACATCATTTCTGTGGTACCAGCTCTGGCTTCCATTTTTCTTGCCTAGGACTATTGCATCCTTATTGATCAGGGTTATGGAAAACATGAGTGATGGCTGGAGGTCTGGGGACACACTGGGGACTGTGGCCATGCCATCACTTTGCAGCAAGGCACCACACTTTCCTTGGAGGGAGGGCAAGCATAAACAAGACAGACAATCTGTTGAAAGACTATGGACATCTTCACTGACCTTCAAAGAGACAAAATTTCTAAAATATCATTTTTCACAGTGGCTCACCACCTCTGTGCTTTTCATTAAAAATCACTTAAAGCTCTCTTGCAAACAGCCCAGCTTAAAGCATCCATCCCTGCAGAGGACAGGAACAGCTGTGAAACAGCACACAGCCATGACATACAGAAAGAGTTTACCACAGCAACAAAAATACTGTATCTAATCCAAACTGTGAGGGAACTGAGGTAGGGAAATCATTATCCTTTCTGGAACTCTGCCAGGACATGGCCAGCACGTGTGAGTGTGTTAGACACCCACCATCCTACCAAAATAAAGAGGAATTCTACTGATTACGTGGGACCAGCCTTTAAAGCATTCATATATTGAAGAATGATAGCTGAATGGAGTGTTCTTTTTCTATTATCTTAGGGGTTTTTTTTAATGGCAGCAATTGGAAAAATTGTCCCGCTAACGTGTTTTTTGGGGTTTTTTTTTGTTTTTTTTTTTTTTTTTTCCAAAGGGATAGTGTTAATGGAGAAATAGTGGCATCCAGGTTTTATTAATTAGTCTGGAAAAGCAATTTAGATGATGGGACATCTGCAGATGACAATAGCTCATTTCAGTCTGTTTTCATAAATGCAAGGCTTCTCTTCTCTCTACCCTCCAATACATCTCACCCTTAAATTATTTTTCTCTTCATCCTTTTTTTCTTTTAGTGAAATAGAGACCAAAGTATTAAAAACACACTAACCTGAAGTGAAAATTATATCAATTAAACTTTTTTGTAACAAGTAGAGATCAGAGTCAAAAGCTTTTTCTTTAAGCAATATAAAAACTTTGAAAATCAGACATGAAAGGTTTTGAAAAGTTCAGGTAACCAATCAAGGGGTGTCACTGACTTTGGATTTCAGCTCTAAGCAAAATACAAATTAGTTTCTCTTTTCTGAGGCACATTTCTGTTCATGGCACTAATTCTATAAAAAACATTTTTAAGGTGACTTCCTCAATAGAAATGGGACAAACCCACATCCTGGTGATGGGGGGGATTTTTGTAGTGTCTAGTTTGGTTTTTGATTTTCCTGTGCTTCATTTCACAACCTGAATTCCCCATTAGGGAATATTTCTGCCCTATTGTCTACTACTGTCCAAATTTAGGCAGAGACAATTACATATAACTTTTATAATTAGTTTATATAATTTCTGAGGAATACAGAAATAATAAAAAACCATACCATACTTCCCCCCTGAAAAAACCCCAAGCAATAAACCACAAGTAACTCCAGAAAGTCAGACTGTGTCCATTCATGCTACTATGTGATTCATTATGTCTTTTACCTATTTCCACAAAAATATTGGAAAATATATTACTCCCTACTGCTTGAGAACTGAAGGGAAAGTGTTTCACATAAGCAGACCAGAGGGCATGCTCATTCCTGCCAGAGAATTTGACAGGTTCAGTAAACTATTTATGTACCTGTATGCAACACCTCCAGACACAGACAGTGAACTGAGTGGATTCAACCATCTTTACTACTGGCCTGTAAGTAAATTAAATCTGCATCTTGACCATGTTGCCTGGAAGAGGTTATTCAATTATTTACAGGGCAATAACAGGTAACTGCACTTTACAGCAGTTTGTAGACAGCTACTGTACAGTTTTGAACCAAGAAAATATGAACTGTGGCAGCCAGGATACATTAGAAAAGAGTAAAAAAAAAAATACCTTGCAGACTCAGAAGTATTTCTTACAGTGGTTTTCTCCAAGGCCTCTCAAGTCTCTGTGTCATAGCTATCCTTGTCATAGTCAGCAGAACATGTAGCATCTGAAAACAGGATATTGCTGGAATACCATCTGATCTCAGAATTTGAAGGTTGCCCTGTTTCATTCGTAAAGCCCAATTTCAGCGGCTCAGGTTCCTTCTGTTTCCCTTTTTCAAGCTACTGAGTACATTCTCAGTTTTAAGTGTCAAGAAGAATTGGAATATGAGTAGCAAGAAACTGAAATCCTTACCAGGTCAGAAATTTAAGAGTCTAAAAGAATTTGGCAGCAATGTCACTTTTAGCAACCTGGACAAATCTCCTTGGATGTTCTTGCTTTCTGAAGTTGCCATCTTCCTTAGTAGAAAAAACCTCACAATTATTTCCCTGTGTCTTCCACACTCTACCACAGCTGCTTTGCTCCAGACAAGTATTTACCATTGGAAGACACTTTGGGACACTTTTTGCATGAGAATTTTCAAGTCAAGCTGTGCTGTAGCATTGCTTAGGTAGGTAGGTGTCCACATGTCTGCATGCAAATCCACATGTCCACAGCAGCCAGCTGGAATGGGCCACACAGGGATTTACAGAGTTCTTGGAGAATTAACACGCTGGTACAGGATGCAGGAATTATCAGGGCCATGGAAACTGTGAGTGCCCAAAGCCACAGGAGGAGCTGAAGGTCCCCGCTGGCTTTCTGCCCAGGATTCAGGGCAGGGAGTGGGATCACGTTAAACACAGCCAGCACAGCTCTGGCTGACAAGCAGGGGCTCCTTTTACTTACTGAGGGTTGCTGTTGAACAGCAAGTAACAAACAAATGAGGGTTTCAGATTTGGATTCTCTTAATCAGATATATCCCTTGCTGTACGTGGTCACAGCTCTCTACACCCCACTCAGAGCTCACCCATGCTTGGCTCCTGCCAGCTCGCTCTGTACTAATCAGCTTTGGCTTTCTTACCTTCAGTTTTGCAGCTTCGTATTCCTGAAAGTGTCACAGGCAGGCATGAGCTGTGGCTCTCATTCTGATCACAGCAGAATCCCAGCCCTGAGTGCCAAGTCACCTGCCACCTCTGTACAGTGCGTTCAATTAAGCGGCATTGTGTGCAAGTAGGAGCTGGGAGAAAAAAAGTTGAATTTGCCCTAATTGCACATCTAAATAAAAAATTATGCTTATTGAGAGAAATCAATGTAAAAGCCCTTTCTCTGAAGAGTGAACATAGGGCTAAATCCTTGGGCTCATTTACTTCAATCAGGAAGAGAAATGATTGTTAAACAAAGTTCCCAAAGTTCAATTTTTTCACTTCCAGATAATAACATTTTCCCACTGCTAGTTGAAGAGATGCAGAAAGATTGTGCTTTTCATTTCTTGGAAAGTTTATTTGCTGTTCAGAGAAAAATTTCACTGGCAAGAAACTACTAGTTTACTGTTTGAGGAAATTTTTTGGGAATGTCCAGGGTGTGTTGATCCCCTACTCTGGCTGACCACAGAGGAAGCATCACCTTTTTGTTGCAGCACATGTTTACATACCTAAATTCTCATGTGCTTGGATTTGTTTTTTGGGTTTTTTTTTGATATATTGGTGACATACAAGGTGTTTGAGTTTTTTTTCAGGATTTGAAGAAGGACTATAAATAGTACACATTTCCCTTTCCTGTAGAAAAAATGCACCATCCCCTTAGATCATATAAACCTTCCCCTCCCATCGGTAGAATAGCTCCCACCATGACCAATGGATTGCCACTTTCCCCAGCTGCAGCTATTCCAGTTTGAAGCAACACTCCCTGGTTTAACACTCCTTGCTCTCTTCAGAGCAAGCCAGAGTGTTATAAATACAGATTTTGCAGTTCTAGAAAGGGAAAATGGAGGAAGTTTTACATGATGTGCTATGCACCCTAATCACAAAGACAGGCAAAGCTAAAAGATGTGGTGAATGCTCCAATGTAAAATACACACTTCTGCCCTTTTGCCTTTTCTAAAACATAAAGTATCTAAAGTGCTTGAAGGGTTTTGGAAAAATCATGCAATAGTCAGTGAAATCATTAATTAAAATCAGGTACCATCATACCTTTTCATTGGTTTATAAGCACAAGTATTTAAGAGATTCCACACTGATAAAAAGTATGTTTAATTAATTAGATATTCCTACTTCTAGGGCAGAGTCCTCTATAGTGAGACACACCTCAATTCTCAATTTAAACTATTTGGGTATGAAATGAGTGCTGAAAACACAGTAATGGATTGAGCGTGGAAAAGAACTATGCACAGCCTTGAGAATTGAACTTACTCTCTTTGCAATAAGATTTTTTTATCTGCCTGGATTCACAGGACTTGGTTAAGAGCTGGGTGGGCTTACAGGTGTTAAACTAGCCATTGGCAGGCTATCATGGCTTCTCCAGATGCTGAGGAAATATTTTTCTCCTTCACAGCAGGAGCTACATGCATGAAAAATCTCAGGCAAATTGGATTTATCTGACTTTACTTTTCTTCTTCAGGGAAGATGTGGAAAGATGATGATTAAGCAAGCAGTTTGCTCCTACATTTTAATTCCAAATTGTTTCCACAGGCTCAAGTCTCAAATGACATGTGCCTTTTTTGGCTTGTCTAATGTTGAAGTAAGTAGATCTGTGCATCCCTTTCCACTCCCTGAAAGACTAAAATTAGGTTTCAGGGCTTGAGATTTCCTGGATGACTTAGATTCCACTTCAGCTTCTCTTTTGCACAGATAACTGCAGTAATGTTCTTTCCTAGGACAGACTTGCTGCTTGGATTTTCTAAGACTTATCACAGAACTGAAAACAAACCTTTACAATGGGTCCAAGAAAGAGAAATTCATAGGAAAAGAATAAAACAGCATTTGTCTTCAGATTGTTTGGGACTGACTGCTACAACTTCATTTTAGAGAGAGGACAAAAAAGAAGCAGCCTCTCAAATTGCAACACATTTTAAACTATTTGCCCTTTGGCCTGTCGGTAGATGCTGGATGTTATAAATGCAGCCACATAGGACAGCCCTGAAAACACAGGCTGCAAGCCTGCTGATGTCTGTCTCTGCAAGATACTTAAATAGCTCTGACTTTGCTTTTCCAAAATAATAGCATTGATGAAAGCAGATCTAAAAAGTAAAACAAACAAACAAACAAACAAAAACGAACAAAAAAAACCCAAAACCAAAAAAACCCCAAAACCACCAAAACCTAAAACCAAACAAAACAACAAAAAATACCCCAAACAACCCACTTTCTCCAATCTCAATCCAACAGGGAATTTAATTTTCTCTCTTAAACATAAATAGCTTTGAATCCCTCTCTAAAGAGAAAACAAACTGTAGGTAAAAAGTAAGAAAAAGGATTCACCATTAATGAATACTGCATGAATGTACTCTCCTTTTTAAAATTCTCTCCTCCTGCCATGAGCAAGATTTTGTACTAAACACACCTTTATCCTGAAAAACACAAACACCACAATATTATGAATTTTTGAGCACTTCAGCTCAGGAAATAAAAACAAATATTATTTAAGACTCCTGTGCTGCTTAATGACGTAAGCCCAAACCTACACATTAAAACACCCTGTAGAGTCCTGCACTCTGTCAGAAGTTGTGTTCATCACTCATTCATGTGTTTCAGGTATAGGTATTGGACTATCTTGTTTCTTCAAAACTGAGTATCTGGCTCAAATTAGTTCTCCAGGAAGGGAAAAGATCACCTGTAGCAGGTTAACTGGACTCCATATACCCAGCTCACATTTCCAGGAATAACGTTCCAGCTACAAAAAATCCCTTCTGAAACACATCTTCTGATGTAGAACCTATCTTCTTAATAGGAGGATGTTAACAGCTTCATAACCTACATATATTATCTTATTTTAAAGACATGAAACCCCCTACTTGTGCTGAAATTGCTTCTAAGTGACAAATATGAATAATCTCCAAGGACTTTTGCCTTTTGCTTTCCAATGATTTCCTTATACTCATTGCAGTTTATTTTAATTAAACTGTAATATGCTCTGAATTTAGGTGCTTTTGTACAGAGCCCAGCACAGTGGCAGACAAGTCTGTCTGGGTTTTCTGAGCCTAGCAGTTTACATGAGAATTTATAGATGGAGACACCACGTTTATATATCTATCCACTATTTTTCTGAAGTACCCTTGAGCAAAAAAAGGAGAAAATTACAAAGTAAAGATCTAATTTTAAAAAAGGGTTTGGCAGAACATGCAATGACCAAATCAGCCTCTTTGTATTAAGCTGTCTTCAGGGAGTGATTTTTTTTTTTGTGACTGTGAATTACTGTTTTTAATATAAAACCATAATCATGTTAGTTGTTTGCACAAAGTAATGTAGCTGGCATGAGACACTGTTCCTTCCAATCCAAGGACAGCATCCCTCATGCCCACAAGCCTTTTGCTCCTACCTTGCCTTTGGAACTGGCATAACCTACCATGGAAACAACCCAAAGTATAACACATCCCACACCTGTTCTGTTCTTAAAGTACAAGGAGAACTGCAGTCATTCATATTTTGGAGGATAAATTGGATTGTGAATCTACCCTGCCCATGAAGTTAAGAGCACATCAGTAAAGCACTTTCATAACCCCATCCAAGTGCTATTCAGTTATGTCTTCATAATACTTCACTACTATCATCCTGATTTTCTAATTCTGAACAGAGGCCCCCAAGATACTAAATAATTTCTCCAGGGTCACACAAGATGTCTATTGCCAGCTTGGAATGGGAACCCTGATTCATATGGATTCCAAGCCCTATGCCTTGACTTAGTTTGATCTATTGATTAACCATGGAGCTTTGTCTCTTTATCAGTCAGATGAGCAATTAAACTCTTGTCCTTGCAACGAAAGGAGCTGAATACCATTTAAAGGCAATCAAATAATCCAAACCTATTTGGTTATTGCTTCTGATGTTTTTTTTTCTGGAGGGGTAATGAAAGCAGGAAACTCCAAAAGGGTTTGAGACATCCACTCCCTCTCACTTTAGACACTGTGTCAGGCCACACATTAACATATACAGAACTCCTGGGCAGTTTTGCATAAAGCAGTTGTATGGAATTGCCAGATTTTCACTAAGAAGGAAAGACAAAACAAAACAAAAAAAACAAACCAAGCCAAACAAAAAACAAACACAACAAAACAAAACAAATCCCCCCAAAAAACAAACAAACAAAAAAAAACCCAAAAACAACCCCAAAAAAACAAACCACAAAAACCCAAAAAACCCAAACCCCCAAAAAAGTCAGAAAGTATGCTGCATGACAAAAATTTGGATAAACAGGCTTGATTTCTTCTTGACTAGGGCATTTGGGAGAGCTCTCTGTCATGAACAGGTTTATTTTATTTATCTGTTCTTGTTCTGCATCAAGTAAAATGCTAAGCCAAAAAACATTATTGGCAGTGATTAATACTCATTTTATTTTTATTCTGATAGCCTTGCAGTCTCAGTGGCTAGAGAAGATCTTACCTGTGTACTTGGTTTTGTTTGTATTGTTTCACAAAGCTACATAATTTCTCTACAGATGGAATTTTGACAGAGTGTTTTAGTTGTTGTGGGTTTTTTTGTTTATTTATTTATTAAACTTCAATGCCATTGCTGCCAGCATTCTAAAGAATGAGAAAACCTCTGAGATTTTGGAAGCCCCAGGTCGGACCTGGAGAAAGGCTAATATCTTCTACAGAAGAATAAGCAACAGACAAGTTGGCTTTCACTGTGCAAAAATTAGATACATCCTTTCTAATTATTTTACTCTGGTTTTTCACATCTGATATAGAACAGACCAAAGCCCTTGCACAGAACAAGTTGAGTTCACTTAGTATTTCCATGTCTAACTTAGAGCAATAAGAGGCATCCAAGAAAGAGTTATTGATTTACTCAGATTTTTAAATTCTTTCCCAAGTAGCACAGACTATTCACTGCTTTTGGTTGCCATCTAACAATAACCAAAACGACATGCTAGCCACAAGGCTAAGCAAATGTGAAGTGATGTGAATAGCTTTTCAATTGTTCATTGTCTGAATAACTGCTTGATACAGCAGAACTGCAATTACAGTTGGAATTTTGCTCCATGTCCTTTGCCTACATTTTTGTCACCATGCCCCGTTTGATCTGAATACTTTGAATTCTCACACTCTGGGATTTCTGGATCCCTACCCTTAATCACTTATAGCTTCATGGAAGTCAGAAAGAATTGTGTTTGGTGGAAGGAGAGTAACTTCTGAAAGGTGGCAGGCAAGTCCAGTAAAATGCGATCTGGTTGTGACCCCTCTTTGTTTTCTACTTCCATATCACTCACAAAGCTTTGTCCCAATCACTGAAAACCAGCACAGACACCTGCCTACTTCTCAGCCATTCTCAAAGCCATCAAAAATAGCCTGCATAGCTGTGGAGAAGCCCTGGCTTTATTTTAAAGTTGAATTAGAACTAGTGGAAGACTGACAGCTTTACAGCTGGAAATTACTGATGGAATCCACCACTGACACAGGCAGCAGAGAAATGTAACTAAAAGCTCTGACTTTTGGAGTAATTCATCCTTGGTCTCTCTTCTGAGGCAGGGAAACTACTTTTTGTGAAGTATCAATCTATGGGACAGGACTGAGACAGGCCCCATCCCTGGAAGTATTCAAGGACAGGTTGGATGGGATCCTGAGCAACCTGGTCTAATGGGTGGGATTCCTCCCATGGCAGGGGATTATAAATAGATGATTTTTAGGGTCACTTCCAACCCCCCCCAAAAATGATTCCATGAGACATCATGCTTTTCAAGAGGCCATTACATCCAGCCTGAGTTCTCACCACCTGGTCTTTGGGAAATAGTCTCAGAACCATCAGCTTGTGAAACCTCTGATGGCTAAACCTCTCCAGCCAGTTTGGCTTGTGCAAAGGAAGATGGTTGAACGAAAATACCTTCTGCTGTTGGTCTCCCCTAACACCAAAATATCAATACTGTAACAATTTTCCAAAATTAGTTGGACTGTTAGTGCTTTTTTCATAGTTCCTACTGATCGAATCATGTTTTTATATATCTTCTAATTTCTTCCACCAGAATTTAGTGCTAGTACTTCTTTTTCACCTGCTGAAAAGGCCGGCATCACATACAATACGTATTGCAGTTAAGTCACCCAGCATTTCGTGAAGTTCCTCTATAACCAAGGCTTGCCTTAAGTGGAACTTATGAACATCCTGAAGGGCAGCAGTCTCATTAAATTACTTTCAGGATCTGCTCTACCAGGATGATTTCCTGGCGGTAAAGCAGCAATGTCTTGTTGCCTGCAGATTTTGACGCTGACAACTGGAATCAAGTCACCCCCACTGGGCTCACTCCCAAACCGCTCCGAAACACGAGCGGGATGAGCAGCAGCAAGCCCACATGGGGAAGAGGGAAAGCAAAACAATCTCTGAGCAGTGGCACAGCAGCACCAGGGTCAGAATACAAAGGTTTACCCAAAGTCAGGAATGTTCCCTCCGTGCCAGAGAGCGGATCTCCACGGGCAGGGGCGCAGAGGAGCTATGGTGGCCGTGGGAAGCCCGTCCTGGTGACAGCCACGTCAATCCGGGGCCACATGGCTCTTCACACCTGAGCACACTTGTTGACACACGTGCTGAGCCAGAGGGTTTGAACAGGTGAGGAGAGGGAAGGGGCCAAGAGCCAGCATAAACAAGGCTGCCAAGTTGACATGCTGCATTACAGCAGGAGCTGGAGGACTCTTTCACTGTGTCCCAAGGATAAGTGGGAAAAGCATATCGGTAGTGCAACTGCTGACATGGACTGTATTCACATGCCTGACTGAGACTGGCACTGGCTGTCAAGGGTAGAGGTCATCTGGCACCAAAAAAGAAGTGAGGAGCCAAAAGCAGCTAGACCGTATGAAGCCTATTTGCTTTCATACCAATGTCTAAAGAAAAGCCCCCAAAAATGGGTAACAATTCTCTCAAGACATCGTTTTCCACGTATGACCTGCAGTGGGCTACAGCTGGTAGTTGGATCCCAGAGAGTGTCCTGTGTATTTTCCCTGCTATTTACTAATATTTATTATTTGTAGGACAGTAGCTTCCCACAGTTCTTATTCTTTGTTAACAGTGAACAACAGCAGCAGCACCATTTAGACAGAGGTCATCACTGGATTCACCAGTTCTGCCCATTTGGGCAAACCTGAAGAAACATGATTGTCTGCAAAGTTTTCCCCAAAATACATCATACTGTTTTTTGTTTTTTTTTTTTTTTTTTTTTTTTTTTTTTTTTTTTTTTTTAATTCTTCAGGCCCTAGAATTATGTGCCCCTTTAAAAATGGACAAGACAGCTGTGTGATTGGTTTTAACAAATACACTCAACTTGGTTTTTTACTGTGTGGTAAATTCCTCAATTTCTTCAAGTATAAAATTTCTCCATAAAAATGGAAACAAAAGGAAAAATTCTAAAAATTATCTAAAAATCTGGGGGCCTAGCATACTCAAGTTGTAACAGACAAATATTTGAACCAACAGTAAGTCATTTACTCTCTTCTCCCTCTGTGCCTGGCAACAGACCTTCTTACTGTGCCACCCAAAGGACTGGAAACATTAAACTAAATTAAAGCAACTTTTCTTCCTTTCTCCCCCTGGACAAACATGTTTTCATAAGCTGAGTTTTCAAACATTGCTAGTCCTCACCTAATAGTAGTCCTACAGATAGGATTTAATCTGTAGATAGATTTTGCTAACATTAGGGAAAAAAGCACAAACAAAACAAAACCTAAAGCCACAGCCTTTCAGTGCACAGGCAAAAATCATAGTTCCATCCACAGACTTTGCTATTTTGTAGAAATGTATTATATGTGATGCTTTCTCTATAATTATATAATATGTCATTAAATAGAATCATCACTCAATGATTAAAGCAGAAATTTTGGAGTAGAATGCCCACCTGACCATAGAAGTGTATTCTACGCAGTAACTCTATATTATTCACCCTTGTGGGTGGAGTCTGGGACTGAGCTATAAAAATCCACATATTAAAAAAATAATAGTAGCAGTAAGTAGATATTTGAGATGGTAATGTTTACAGGCCTAAAATGAGAAGCAGGTCTGATTGTATTGAAGTCTGCATAAAACACACTGCAGGAAAAACTCCATCTTTTGCAATTTTAATGGAAAAGAAATAAAAACCTGGAAAGGAAACAGCCAGGGGAAAAAAAAAAGGTGAAGACAGTCACAACGTGACACATACCAGGCAGAGGCTAAATCATGACTAGATGGAATAAAGGCAGCTGGGATTTTAAATCATCTATATTTATTAGATCATATATTGCTAAGATTACTGTCTCGTGGGAAAAAGAGGTGAGAGACGTAATAACGCCAGTGATGATTAAAAAAAAATCCAACTTGACATTCAGAGTCCAGGCTGAACATGCAGTTAAAATAGGAAGCTGGTGTTCCCTTACATACTCAAATTCCTGCAATAGCACACTAAGAAGTTTGAGCCATCTACTCCACAGCTTCAGAAGCCTCAAGTAACTGTATTTTCCAGACACTAATACTGTATCATAACAGAAATTTTAGTGCCTTTGCAAACTATGAGGTGTTCCTGCCGTGCAGCTCATCTTAAAACACTGAAGCAAGATATGTGATTTGACCATCCTTTAAGAGGCAATTCCTTCACATTCTGAAACACAAATAGTCTAATTAAGCCTGTAATTTGGGAGACCCCCTTGCTAATCAGAAATGTATCCCTACTATGAATCAAAAATGCAAATTTGAAAGGAAAACTAGGTTTCCTATGGGATCCCCTCCCAGCAAAATAAAAACTGTAGACAGAAAATTCACTATTTTACTAATTTTCTCAAACTGTTGTCCTTCTTGTGATGCAGGTATTAATTAGAGCCAACCACAGGCACTTAACTTTAAAACAGATAAAATTTAAACCTCACCCTGTTGAAAAAAAAGCTAAACCTTCTGAACCTATTTTCCGAACAAAAAAACAGGTGAAGAGATCAAATAAAAAGGGTTTTTTACCTGAGATATACTTAATGGTGTGATTTTATATAGAAAGAAAATTAGTTTTACTTGCAAGGATTTAATCGAAACATACATGCACAATGTATAGTAGGAAACCTCAGTCTTCTCATATACGATAGCACATGCATGTGTCATGATGTAACAATGTGTCCAGAAAGCTCCGAATATTTACTTTAAAATACTTATAATTGTCTATAAAGTTCATTTTTAAAAGATGCCACCAAAAAGCCACAAAGATAACAACATAGCTTGGTATTACTTTAATTTTGATTTAATAATGTGCAGCTCGGCACAAAATCTCATTCTGATTTCACTTCAATAGTGCAGAACTTGTCATTTAATCTTACTTCAATAAAATATGCCTGACATCAAGATCCATATACATTGCTTTCAATACTGCCTATAAACACATCTCTCTGCTTTGTTTTAAATGGAACCTCAGGGTACAAAGCAATACAACACAGAAATAATTGTGCCATTTCATGGTTGTGAAAGCCATGCAACGTTAAAAGCACAGCTCAACAAATTGGAATGATGCAAACATCTTTATTACACACAACTTTAAGAGATATATATTTTTAAATTCACGTCCTCATGATGAAAGAGCTAATGAAGAGATGAAAGGAAAACAGAGGTTATTTTCAGAGAATTAAAATGCTCAGCACGGCCCAGAGACAGCAATAATATAAAAATGTACATCTAGGGACTTAGTAAATTCACCTAAACAGGCTGGCATCTGCATGAATGGAAACACAATTGCTTTTAATATCAAGCCGTCAGCCTGTTGTGTTTCATAACGACAAAGGAAATTCAAACAAGACACGAGAATCGCTCCGTAATTGCAGGGGAAGCACAGGCAAATGCTGCCTCCATTTTATTCAGGGCAGAATTGCTGGAGTTTGCCTTGCGCGGGAGCCTTTCCCATTCTGACAAAACCCAAATAATAATTAAAATATTAATAACAAAACCACCCCAAAAAACCCCTCACAACCACAGATGGATCTTTGAACCGTCGGTAAGAAGCATTTGTTCTACGCACTGCCTGTGGTCGGAAGCTTAGAGTTACTAATCCCTTTTGCCCGAGCACCTTTTCTTTGAATCATTATGTTCCTAGAGGTAAGACCAATGCCCACAGCCCTGGAGGAAAGGGCTTAGCTGGAGAGCAGCAGCTAGAAGAGGAAGGATAACTTTGTGTATATTTCAGCAGGCTTTTCTCCACAAGACCTGGATTACCATTTTCATTTTTGACAGAGGATTTCCATGTCACCTTGGGCAAGGTACCTAATTATAGCCATTCATAACAACTATTCCCTTTTTCTTTTGCCTCCCCCAGCCATACTCTCACACAGAGGAGCACGTGTTGGATAATGCACATCCGCTGCCAAGCACCACAAATCCCTTTGTCTACTTCCAACCCTAAACATCATGTTTTCACTCACCAACTCACTTGTGTGTGCACTCAGGGCCCATCAGGACAACTGCTGAAATATGTGCTAGAGAAACTTTTTCACTTCTTCCTGTGTTTCTGTTTTTTGTCAGATTTATTTTTAGTTTTCATTTTTAAATTTTCGTTTTTTTAAAAGCTAGTTTGGTGGAATGAAGAATAATTAAAAAGAACCCCAACTAAAAAAGAAAACCCTAAAGAGACAAAGTTACAAAGAACAAACTATTCATGTGAAAATTTCTGGTGGAAAGTGGCTCCTCACCACAAGACAGGCACTGGAGCATGTCCAAAGAAGGGCAATGGAAATGGGGAAAGGTATGGAGCACACGTCTGATAGGGAGCAGCTGAGGGTGTGGGAGTTGTTTATCCTGGAGAAAAGGAGGCTCAGGGGGGACCTGATAGGAGGGTGTATCCAGATGAGGGTCAGGCTCTGCTCCCAGGCATCCAGCCACAGGATGAGAGGACATGGCCTCAAGCTGCACCAAGGTTGGATATAGGAAAAATTTAATCACTGAAAGTGTGGTTAAGCCCTGGGACAGGATTTCCAGGGAAGTGGTGGATTCACCATTCCTGGAAGTGTTCCATACAATGACTGGCACTTTGCAATATGGTTTAGTGGGCAGGGTGGTAATCCATCAAAGATTTTTGTGCAAAACTGAAGGCCTTTTCCAACCTGAATGATTCTGTGATTCAGCCTCAGTGTCCAGATCCCAGTCTCAGTTCTGGACTCCATTTATTATGTAGATAATGGCAGTCCTCCCTATGTCTCCTGGGGGTGATATGGACATACACTGGCCCAGCACCATAGAGCACTGTGGGATCTTGCTTTTCCCAATAACCTGCTATACCCATCACACACCTTTCAAGGGGAATGCTTTCCTCCCAGTGAGAGATGTTTTCCCTCATTCACTTGCTCCAGAGTATGAGCATCGTATGTATATAGTCAATTCCACTATAAAAGGGAACTACAACTTCTTTGTAAAAATAGATCAGACACTGGTTTGATGTAAGATGACGTGCAGTCCCTTCCTGCCTTGGACTATACTTTTCTCAGACATAAGCAAACTCCAGACTCTATCATCTTTCCTTTTCACAGCCCACTCAAGTCCAACAGATATAATTATGTGCAAAATGTGATTTTTAAGTTTCTGACTATGCCATCATTCTTTGAAGCAAAACAGTGTGTTTGCATCCAGCATCCCCCACTGCTCTCATGAGTCAGTGGAACAGCTTGCCCTGCATCCTCACAGATCCTACCCCATTTATCAATAATTTGTAGTCTGATGCACAGAGGATCCCTTTTTCCACTATCCCACTTGGGACAAAACTGTCCAAGAAACATTGATCAAATGTAGATGTGATAAAAGAAGTGACACTGTCTCTTTTACCACAATCCTCCATACTGTTTAAATTGAAATAACTCAGATTTTCCATCTTAAATTTTTGTTTCCAAGGGAAAGCAGCAAGAGAATCATTGTTTTGGCCTCAAGGCATTCATCAAGCCCTCTCATTTCTTTCTGGAGTTCAGCAGAGTAGCCACTTTATCTGCTGTGTGATTGGATAGATTTTTTTTTCCCCAGGAAGATACTTCATTTTAGTGTATATGGAAGGTATATTGCACATAGAAACCAGGGGAATAGAGTAGCAAGGCACTAAATCTATCAGCTAAAGAACATTTATTCAAAGACAACCACAAGGCTCAATCTAATTGACAATTTCTGCTTGGGGCCCATGATTAAAATACGAAGGCTGCTGCAGGTAAGAACAGGAAAGAACTAGTGCTGCCATTGGCAAGAGCTTGCACAAGAGCTGTCACGACCAGCAGTTATCACCAATTTGCTTTTAGCACCTAATATTAATCAAGATGTGATGAAAAAAAGGCTTCAACTCAACAGCAGGGTGGAACCCAGGGGACAAAGGTGTTAGGGAGTGCAGGAACAGGGGTTTTGTTACAAGTATTCCCTGGAATGTATCTTGGCTATCCTAAATATGCACATGTAAATTGTTGGGTTTTACAAAACACTTTAGGCACGTAAAGCCACACATTGCCTGTTACTTCTCTGTATAACCTCATCAATTCAATGAGATTCTGCATAAAGATTTTCTTCCCTTTGTGTCATCTCTGTGAAAAGAAGAAACAGTAGGCAGAGGAGTTAAGAGTCTATTTCTGTTTTTGAAGAGTTCTCTGTCAATTAACCCCAACAGATGCTAACTATGCCATGCATTTGCTGTGACTCACCGAGTGAAGCATTTTCTGAACCCTACGGTTGAGGCAGCAAATATTTAATACGTTTTAAAGCCAGCAATCAGTGGAAAGGAGATGTGGTTCACTGACCACATTCATCCGAGAAAATTCAAACACTTCACATCTGCACCGAGATTTCTTACACCACAAGGAAAGGTTCCTCGTGTGCCCCACCTTTCTCACGCCACCTTGGTGTGAATGGTGGTGCCCCCTCCCAGTTTAATGATGCACTTTCCTGGACATTGTTCCTGTCAAACTCCTTTTACAGGTAAATACCTGCAGCACAGTCACTAAAAATACAACTAGTCCTTCATGCCTTCATGAGTTGAATCAAGCTCACTTAAATGTTGATATCCAACCTAACTGAAAATTAATAACAGTATATATTTGGGTTTGAGGTTTTGTTTTTTTTTTCTGAGAAGTGAAAAACCAAGCCTTCACCAGCTGCTTAATACTTAAATATTTGCCAGAGTTTCTGGCAGATTTTGAAAACTACACTGAACTTAATGGAGCTATTGTCTGCTCAGACACCTCTCTAAAAATCACTGTAAATCACGCACACAAACACATACCCAAAAAAAAAGTAATGTAAATTAAATTATTCTTTTGTTCATGTCTTCATTTGACAGAAAGAAATTGCAGTCAGGCATTTGGCCAATAATTACATGAATACAAATCTTTAATACAGAGACTCTTATAAAGAAAAAACAACCTGAACTAATATTGTGCTGGAGCCACGACTGTGGTTACAGAGTAGTTTCACTTGACCTAATTTAAAAGGTTTTTGTTGTTAGACAGACATATTTATGTGTTTTAAAGTCTAACCTAGTTTCGTGGGCTCAGACCTGATGCTGATGGCAGTTTTGCTTTGAAAGTTGTGTCTCAGTCACCACTGAGATTTGATGACCTGAAGCTGAAACAATTTGTGACTTTCTCTTTTATATTTTAGCTTGAAAGCTCCACATGTATGACTGGAGACCAAATGGTTCTACTCAGTGCCTCAACTGTCTCTACAAGGTTGTTTTCCCCTGCTTGTTGGGCTAATACAGATACTGTATGTCCAAGCCACCCTAAAGGACTACACTTAGGGGTTTTGTCATCTGCATTCTGCTCAGAATTGTGATTTAACATTAATTTAAATTAATATTTTTAGAAGATGGACTAAAGGTTGTGAGAAGATGGGGGAAGGAGAAGAGAGACTTCCAGTCCAACTCCCCAAGTAATCAGTGATGAAGGCTGTAGGGAGAACCTGCTGGAGGAGAAGGACCCATGCTAGGAGGAGTCTCAAAGCCCTGAGAAAATCAGGTAGAAAATTATTTTATAACTTTTATGTAGAAACTTCCCTGCACCCATCATCCTTTATTCCAGCTTCAAGACACAGACCAGGGTTTTACATCTACTTTTCCATGTCTTTCAAGTGCAAAGTCAAGCAATTAAAAAAAGTTTATAATTTCTTTTACTTTTAATAAGAGTTCACTTTTATGAAGTAGAGCTATCCAATTTATTTGGTTTCTTCCCCTCAAAGTGGGTTAGCTGCAAAATACATACACAAATACTTATCAAAAGACTTAAAGCATGGAAAGTTTATCTCTGTACTCACTAACAGCTGCAACTATCTTCATTCATACACATTTTTGAGAGGAAACCAATTATATCACTGACTTACCCGCTTCTCTGAGGACTCTCTTCCCCCAGCTAACAGCCCTTGATGGATTATTTGAGGAAAAAGAGGGGGGTTTAGTTTGAACCCAAGAGTACCCAAGAAAGCTGGAAGGTGATTAGAGTGAAGTTTGAGAGTTCAAAGCAAAACATGTTATTTAATACCATATAAAAATAATTTCTGTTCTAAGACCTAATTAGGAATGTGTGTAATGAATCCTACCTACTCTTCACAGAGTACCATTTAATTCCAAGTGTTTCGAGCTTATTTGTGCTTTTTAGAAGTGGACTGGCATTGAAAAGACAGCTATCTCCTTTGGAAAATACATATTATTACATTGCTGCTTACAGTCCCACAACCCGCTGTAAACAGCATTTATGGAACTACTGTAATCCCACATCATCTCTGAGCCTGTACATCATGTGAATGCATGTCTATCCATGACATGTTTAAATCTAGGAGTCAGAATTTATTTGTACTTTGGCAAATGCTGCATACCCCCACCTAAGGAGTGACTTTAGACATGTAAATATATATGGGCTTGGATAGCTGCTCATGTTTCAGCAGACTGCTCACAGAGAGGTAAGGAGTTATTTAGAAAAGAAGGAAATTCAGTTTTGCCTTCCTTTACACCTCCCATTCTACAGTCAGGCTATGTTTACAAGGTCTCCACACCCTGGTGTGGGTCAGAGCTTATGCTGGTCCATCCTGTGCCACTGCCCACTGTTACCCATCTTGAGCATCACCAGCTGTCTCCAGGCATTCCCCAGCATTTATCTCTGCTTATCTTTCTCAGGAAGTCCTCCATGACTTGCTTCAACTCCCAGATCTTTCCTCTTCATCTTCTTTCTAAGCCTTCTTTTCCTCCTCCTTTTCTCCAAGTTAATTTCTTTCCAGAAATACATCTTTTCAGCCTCCACTGTGGAGGCCACAAATGTCTCATTTTTCAGTGGACCTGTGAGTAATCTGATCCAGTGGAAGATGTCCCTGCTTATGGCAGGGGGATGGAACTGGATAAGTTTTAAGATCCCTTCCTACCCAAACCATTCTGTGATTCTGTGATAACAATTTGTGTGCAGAAGGACAAGAAGTGATCAGCCTGCTAATTGATGCATCAGTGCTATCTCTATTAATTGGAAGATTTAGCACATTCCACTTTTTCCTTAAGTCTGGGTGTTCACAAAAAATTACAAGCAGCCTGTAGCAGTTGCTGAAAGGAAGAAACAGGCTTTAATGCTTTGCAGTTCAAAAGTTCAAATCTGGACATTCACTCCCCCACAAATCCCAATTATCTTGCTCATGTTAGCATTAATGATTTCTTTTTTTTTTTTCTTCTTTTTTGGCTGCAACTGTTGTCAAACATGTATTAACTCATCTCCTGCAAGTACTTCACTGCAAAGTCACATGGTTTGGAGCAGGATAATGATAAAAATCTGTTTGTATTTGACTACAGCTTGTTTACAGATTACATGTATGTTGATAAGATTGTTGTTCTCTGCTCTTTTTATTAAGAGGTGTAAGGCCGGCATTAATCTCCTGATTTATGAGTATCAGCACTATGCATTAACTCTCCCTCTGCTAGATAACCTGTTGAGCTGCTGCTACATTTCATAAGAATCCCCACAAGGCAGCAAATATAACTCATAAGCTAGATACATCCCTCCCCTCTAAAATACCAAACACATTTAATCATGCCCACAAATATTAGCTTTAGCTTTATGTAAGCCTCAAATGAGCACACAAATCTTACTATCACTATTTGAAGTCTAAAACACTGGCAAGATTCCCAAGTAAGTCACTGTGATTTTGGAGAACACTAAGAAATTCAAGCAAAGCAGCAAAACACAGCCTGCCCCAAACAAGCAAATACATTCCTCTGCCAAACCAAAGTTCGCAGGAAAGTTAAACACAGGATTAGAAACTATTGAGACTCATGGAGAAGAAATGCCAGGAGAGGTTCACAACCTAATGGAAGTGTGCCTCCCCAAACTGAGGGCTGTTTCTGGTAAGATATGCCTGTGTGAAACTCAATCATCAACACTCTTTGAAATCAAGAATGGTTAAAGGTGGCCAACATCTCGAAGGAGATGCCTTAGTAAAAATAGTCTTAAAAAGTTCCCAACCAATGTTGTAATTTTGGACTGTGTAGATCATAAAAAACCCCTCACAAAACCAGTGCTTCGACTAATCTCAGGATGCAGGAAAAAGGCCAGACTCTCTTAGGAGCTCTAATGCCAAAAAATGAGAGCATGAAGGATTTTTGAATCACTAGCCATCACTTTTCCTGTCTCAGCGACTGCCAGTGAGCAAGAGGATCATTTGAAAACTTGGCTATAGACCCTCATTTTCATTTTGTTTCTTTTAAACAAATACTTCAGCCTAACAATCTCCAGGACAAACACAGCTAAACAAAAAAAAAATCCCCACCCAGCACTGCCTGATTATTAAGACCTTGGTTTGGCACAGAGCTTTCTTTGACAAATAAAAGCATAAATATATTGTCTTCAGACACAATCTGGGGACATGCAGCTAAAATTGATTAACACTGGTATGGAGTCTTAAAAATAACAGGTCTTTAAAACAGCAAGCCATGAGCATAAGAATACAAAAGAACTAAACTATTTAAAATTATATAAAATTTTTCCAAGGAGCACACTGTCAGAAACCTTTGCAAGCTGATTTCTTCTGTGGGTGTTGGGCAGGAGTTTTATTTGGTTTCTATAGTACACACTTGAAAGGACCATGAAAATTTGGCCCAGAAATGGGACTGATGCTTCCCATTTTAAACCAGGAAAAATTTATATTACACATAGCCCAGAGTGAGGGGAAAAAAAAAAATCACAGCTGAAGCAGAAGTGGAATTTTGTTCAGAAGCTGATGTGGATTTTAGAAGAGTAGTTTCTGTGTCACTGGGAAGTCAGAAATCCTTGTGAGGCTCCTGTTTTTAAAAACTCATGGACTGACAAGCACAAAAAAATGAAGGCATCAATGCAAGTTCTAAGACTGTGCATTATCTTAAGGTAAAGAAAGTTCCACAATATGATTTTATAGACATTTAAAAAGAGCATATTAGCAAATTTTTGCATTTCTGACTAAAAAAAGTTTATTGACCTTAAGTGTCTTTGTGTGCACAGGATCATCTGTGCCTTTACCCTGTGTATTTACCAGCAATTCACATAATCATTTTCCTTGGAGTCAAGGAAATTTTTAATGATGAAAAATGACAGCACTGGATTCATTATCTGTACTCCTAAAGATTTCCCAACACCAAGATAATGGGCAACACCATACTGCCCTGTGACACAAATATCAAACACCTAATGTAGGACCTTGGGCTATTACTGCTGTTTCCCACCTCCTCCTACCACTGACAGCATTGCACAGAAAATTAAAGTTCACAATTTGTATTGTTGCTCTCTCAAACAAACAAGAATCATAATAATGAATGAAGGGAAGGAAAAAAAAATGCTAAACCACAATTTTTTCTAAACATTACTAATCATGTTTATGTAAAATGTTTTGATTCTGTTTGAAGTTAAAAGTTGCTCTTTTTCCACATGAGGGAAAGAAGGAGTGCTCAAAATCAGCTATTTGCAAAGAAGGAAGGCAAAGCTGCAAAGCAGCAGGAGTTTAAAGGGACAATTGAGTTAAGAACCATTCCTACAATTTGATTCAGTTCACCACAAGCTTAAGAGCCACTCAAAAGTTCAACTCAGGTTTTAATTTGACCCCTCAAATTTGACATTTACAGACTTAGGTTTTGAAATCAGTTATTGTTGATTTCAAAACAAAACAAACACTTTACTCCCTTTCCACCCTGTTCTGGAATCAGATGTGTAAATATAGTCACATAAAAATGTCAGCTTAATCCCTCCCACCTTTTTTGAACTTCTTGTTCATCTTCTGAGATGCTTGGCAAGGAGGCGGTAATCTCAAAAGTACTAAATTGTCTTAGGCCTCCTGAAAATAGGCAGTCAGGTAAAGACAGAAAACCTCTCAGGCACACTGCTTCAACAAGGACACTTTTAATCCTCTCTAACATCAACACCCTATCCCCCTTCACCCTCCTTCAAAAAACCCTCCAAAGCAGACCCTCCTCCCCCAGAAAAATCCCAAAATAAAACCCATGCCAAGGCAAATGAAATAATCAAAAATCTAAAGAAAATAATAATAGTGAAAAAAAAAACCACACAAAAAAACCTCCACTAAACAACCTCAACACTGAAACTACCAGAAATAGCAAAAATCCCAAAGCAGGACCCTCCTGACCACATAAAGTATCAATCTGCATCTAATTCAGCATGACACAATCCAACCAAAATACACTCACTATCCCCAGAAAAAGAAAACAGATTTCAAGGATTCCAGCTCTTGCAGAATAAATTTTTCATTCGTAATGTGTAAAAATAATATGGGAAAAAAAATTTCAATATTAAATGAATAAATCTTGGTCGAACATACAGGTCCTTCCACACAAAAATGGAATTAAATTAAAACCAAAACTATATCCAAATTATATCAAGGCTCTCTGTGAACATAATTCACAATATTTTAAGTGCACTATCCAACTTCAGAAAATTTGAATTACAACCTACAAAAGACGGTAATCTTGAAATCTTCAGGACCTTGTATTTTCTGGTCAGCCTGATCTAATCCTTTACCTCAGAGAGAGGTCTGCATTTAGCTTTGATCACCATCGCATCAAGCTCCCAGGAATTAAATGAAAATCTTGTTACATTAAAATAAAGTTGTTTATAATCAGCCATGCACAAGCTGTTGGTATGGCTAGCTGCCACACAAATCAAGGTTAAAACAGACCAGGCTTACAGCTGAAATATAACTAATATGACATTATTCCTTCAGACATTTGGTTAGGCTGACAAATTTGTAACTGTAATTTACACAATGTCCCCATGACATGTGGCAGTACAGCTATTGTGTACAGAGATTTTTATCATGGGAAGTGGGGGGAGGGAAGTCTACATTTTCCTTATGCAAATCTTTCCCATAACAATATCAGAATACATGCTGACCTCTTCAAGTGTACAATTTACCTATCTGAGAGCACACAAAGTTCAAACGGTGATGGATAATTATTTCAATTCAATGCAAAATTACCCAGTGAAACCTATTGGTCCAAAAAGTGGTTAAGATCCTGTATACCATGGTGTTTAAAAAAAAAGTATATTCTTTAGTAACATAAGGCTTGAAAGGTTTGCTCGTTCTTTTTTTCACGCATTGCATCAATAAAGTAAATGTTGTTAGAATTCAGTAGTAGCAGAGAAAATTCAATGAGTAGGATTTTAATGCTCTTGTATAACAGCAATTGTCTCATTGAATCAGACAGGAGTTTGTTTTATGTGACCTTCCATCCCTAAGAGGTACAAAAAACCTCCATGGATAGTGATATGTTGCCAAATAAGGAGAGATTCTCCTTGACCTGAGACAGTTGTTGGCCAAAACATGAGGACTTATATCCTTCCCCATCCATTCTAATCCTATCTGATTGTAGATGTTCTCATCACCTATAAAAATGTATTTTTTTTCCAATTCTCAGGATTTGGCCTTCAGAGGATCTACTGGCACAATATCCTGTTAGCTAATTGCAATGTGGGTTATTGGTTTCAAATCTTTGAAAAATTTTTGTTTCTCCTTTGTGTTATGAAAAAATTCAAACAGAATCCTCAAGTCACCATTTCTGAGAAGTGCTGGCGATTCTGTGCAACTCTGCTTCTGTAATTAAACATTCCTCAGAGGGGAGCCCTTCTGGGTCTGAAACTTCTTGCTAACTCCTGCTGGAACCCCACGGTTCAAGCACATTTTTTACCATCTTCCTGAAGGAATTCAAAATTGGCAGCTCCAACTGTGGCGATACAAAGATACCATATATAGGTAACTGCTCTGTTCCAGATCATCACATCTTAAGGGCTGTCATACATATTCATTATACAGCTTCCTCCCTGCAAAGCTGATTTTATTCCACGGTGCCACACTAAGCTTCCAGCTGCTGAAGAAATAAAACACGCCCAACCCTTTGCTGCGGAGCTTGTTCTTCTTCCCCATCCCACTTTCACCACGCGGATTTGTGCAAACTTCCTGTGTGGTCTGACTGCTGGTGTGTATTATAAGAAAAAACGGGGAGGAAGAAAAAAAAATAAATGCAGAACTTGTTCTTTCCTCCAGATTGTCACGTTTTATGGTGTTGTAACCTGAAGCCCAACGTGGTTTCATGTCCAAATCCCAAGCTCACTGTATACATGGCACATCTGCATCAACACAGCTTATTTTCCCCTTGTTGTTATAGATTGTATTGTCATAATAACTGCTTAAATTTAATCCACAGCATGAATTGCCCATACAGGATATACAATCAACCTTGTAATAACTTGCAGAGGTTTAATGGGAAAACAAGGCAAAAATTAATACAGTGAAATTAATGCAGGTACACAATACATTCAAGCTGGGTTTCTGTACTTTAAAGGGCATTTTGTTTTAAGGTACTTTATTTTTCTTGAACAGTGGCTATGATGTTTTGGTTTCTTTTCTTTTCTTTTTGTTTGTTTGTTTGTTTGATTGATTTGTTTTGTTGGGGTTTTTCCCCCTCTGGAAATTAACCGAGGTCTTCTGCTAGGGCTTTTGTGCTATGATGCATGCCCAGTAAACATCTGTAATTGCAACAAAAATAATTCTGGCCAAGGTAATTTCTCATGTGCATGTGAATAGGACAGAACCATGCCTCCTGGAATTGTACCTGCAGCTTCATCCATGCTCATTCTTCTTTTTTATCTTTATTCAACCACACAAATATGAACAAAATTTTCTTTGCAATAGATCAGATTTTTTTGGGGGGGCTATTTTGTCATGGCAAGAATAATTGCCTGTTTCTGTTGCTGGATATTCTGCTGTGCCTGGTTGTACAGTGTCTGCAGATAAGATGCAGAAGAAAAGATGTAAACTACAATAATTGCATCCCAGACTTAGATAGAAAAATTCAGATTGTTGTTTACTATAGAAACTATTGCTACAGAAGGTAGTTTTAAGTTAAGAGACATCTTAATAAGGAACTTGCTTTTTCTCTTGGATGTGAAGAGCTGCAAGTGCTTTTAAATTCTTAGGAAAAAAAATTGCGAGCAAAGATGAGGAGACCACGAAGTCCACATAAAATAATGATCTAGGCAGTTTTGGGGCATCGTGTACCAAGACTCTGCAGTTACACTTAGAATAACTGTGTGCACGATCTAAGCTCTCACTAACCACAGATTTTAATGAACCTCATGCTAAACAGAGCAACTTGCTGCCCACAGATGTAGCTGTGACTCTCAGTGAACAGCAGGGAGATCTAAACTCAGCTAAGAGCTGTCCCAGAGCTAGATGTACAAAACCACGTGGTTCTGGATTAAAAATACAAACAGTTTATGCAGGAATGAGAAAAAAAAACACACAACAAAAAACAACAGCCAAAACCCCTCCCCAAACCAAACCCAACCCTCTGCCCTCACCACATTTACAAAAATCAGGAAAGTTTCAGCTCAAATAGGTAGAAAAAAATAACCTTGCAATACAGCAAATGTGGTTTCTCCTACCACTGCTTCCCAATGATTTAAAGTTCATATGCAATTTATGTAGTTAGTTTATTCAGCTTGTCTGCAGCCTACGATGTCATGGGTTTAAGTTTGTTCATAGATTATGGTAGATTTATTGGTCTACTTGAAGGCTAACTAAAGAGCGAAGAGTTGGGTCATCTATTTCTTTTAAACACAGGAAAAAATAGCTAGAAAATTAAAACTTAATGTGAATTTATTCCCAAGAGGTTTTCACAGTCCAGACTTCAGATAGAGTAAAACTGGGCATCAAAAACACTGGCTGGACTTTAACTAATAAAGTAACTACTTTGACTGAGACATTGTTTTTCCTTCAATTAGATCCAGAAACTTTATGTATAAGAAGAAAGATGTTAAGTCTTCTGCAAAACACATGGGCTTCAACTCCCAGTTACTCTTAAGTTTAGACCTTGCTCAATGGAGCTTTGTCAGTTTGAGTCAGCTGAAAATCTAACCCCAAAAGTCACATAAAAGACCCTGCCAATTAATTCCTCTTGGAGACAATGAAAGTTTACACCAGAATTTAAACACTTCTCCCCATCACTCTGTTTGAGACGTTTAATACCTATCTCCTCCTTCCAAGCTTGTAATTCCTCCCAGGCTACATAAATCCTTTATTTTGGCATCTCCAGCCGAAACCTGACCCCAGTCAACAACATTGCACAGCTCTTGGCAAGGACAGTTTTTCCAACAAGGGGGAAGTCCAAGGGCTACAGAGACCCCCCTGAGTCTCTGCAGTGCCAGAAACACCGAAGCTCTTCCCCAAGACCATAGCAGGGCAGGAAGGATGTCCAGTTAGGATGTGCCAAGTTAGCCAACATTGCCAGCACCTCTAATGAAAGGGCACATAAAAAATTAAGATTCAAATACCCAACAAGGATCATGGACCCAGTACTTAGTTGTATGGAAATCTATGCAAACCCCACAGTAACTAGAAACCACCTCTGGTTAATACACAGTAAGCCCTTGCTTGCTTAAAACAAAGATTAATTATATCCTAAGATATCAAGATATTAAATTCATTGCAAAAATACTTGAAGGTGATTTTAGTTACTATTTGCAAAATTAGGTAGTTTCAGCTTGAGATCTGCCAGTGCCTCCTAGTTCAGGATTAGTGTAACAGGTAGAGTTGTGCTCAGATGACACATGGAGATTAATTAAATTGTGGATTTGTAGCCTATTCTTTGTGGAGAATGGTTATTAAGACTACATATTTTTTTCAGAACTGAAATGTCCACTACTTCAAAGGCTCATTTAAGTCCTTTCCGTAAGATTACTGTTTTCATTGGGACCTGGAAACCAAGAATCCAATATAAAACTCAGAATCTTAAAACTATAGGAAAAACCCCTAACCTCTCCCCCTTTAAAGCTTTCCATAGTATCTTACAAATCCTTGGATGGAATATCCTCAATCAAATCATTCAAAAGCCATACCAAGATTTTCAGCCCCAACAAAGCTCTGGTTCCATTCATCTAGCAATTTATAACTGAAATGTACTCAGCCTTTCAGGAATGTTAAACTGAAAATCAGTCTACTACTGAAGAGTACTGCAAAATTACCTGAACAAGTACATTAATTCTTTAACAGATAAAAATTACCTATGCACCATGTTTCTAGAAGATAACTGGCTACAGGCAATTTAACTTGATATCTGAAGAAGAAAAAAAAATCCAGCACAATTGACATGACAAATTTTTCCAATAATCTGAAATCCATCCATTCCACAAAAGAGAGAGTACTACTGTGATAATCACTGAGCCTCCCGATACTTCTACCTTTAGAAAAACCTTCACTTTTAAAACTCGGTTGTAGAAAGCAAATGAATTGCAACAACAAAGTCAATGTCTGCAGGTCAACAGGTGTTCAGTGACAAAGTGGCCTTGAATACCAGCTTGGGATCGACTCAAGAACAAGTGTCCTATAGTGAATGATACCAACATCCCTCTGTATTCAAGGAATGCATGGACTTACTCAGATGAGGAAAAAAAAATTATCACTTGTGATGAAACATGAGGAAACACACACAATCAAAGAAAAAAATTGAGAAAGTTATATAAAAATGCAATTAATATGAGATTAGGTTAGGGGTTTCTTTAATTAAGGAAAATTAGAGTATAATCAGTAGAATATATTCAGCTGCTCATATAAAAAAGGTTGGATGGTAACACTTAGGTTATCATAAGAATTATTTTAGTGCCACAGAGAATTTTTAAGGAGTGTTAGAGCTCCTGAAGTCTGAACAGGTTTGTTGGGAGACACTGATACCCACCAGACAACACCCAAAGGGAATAGTTATTTTCCTAAGAGAGAAGAAATTAATCTCTTACACAGGTCAAGCAAAGGAAAATCTTAGCAACAAAGACTACAAATCTCTCTGGTTTCACCTTCCTTTTCTCCCTCCCTGGTACAGCATCTTGGGACTAGCATAGATGCAAGATATCTTAAATGAAGCTCTCTTCAAGAAAACCCAAAGTCTAACAACTGCTTGGGAAAAAAGCTGGTGAGTGCATGGAGTTTGTGTGGCTCACCCTTGGTGCTATCTTGCAAAGGCAGAAATAATGAAGAAAGGATTTTAGTAAACAAGCAAGGAATTATTTACCCTCAAAAGAATTAAATTGTAGTTTCAGTTAAATAATTCATTGTTATGAGGGCAGGTGATGAAAAGCCAAGCCCAAGGCTGAGCCCCCAGTGCTGTGGGTTTTTCAGGACAGAGCTGTACATCTGTATAGCCATGAAAATCTTATAGCTAAAATAAATAAGACAGGTATTAACAGATCCTTTTTACCTCTGGGAACTGGGGCACACAGAGATTAACTAACACTTCCAAACTAACACAGAAAGCCTGGGAAAAGCATTAAATTATAACCTCGTCTCTCAAGGACACTGTAAGGCTGCCACTGCCCAGTTACCTTTCCTGTGTATTCCTTCTTATTTCAGTTCCAGTGAGTGCAGAGCTAGATGAAACTTAAAATTTGAATGGGTGGGTAAGGCAGACCTGCAGGAGTACATTAGGACTGCCACTGATTTAAGACATGATGAGGAAATGGTAGAGGAAAGCATAATTAAGTAATGGGTGTGGGAAAGGATGATCCTGCTTTTACCTGCATTCTTCAACATGGGCACCTGTGTAACTGGGTGTGAGCAATCACCAGTCAGGAATGAAATACTGGGGTATAATAGATGAAGAAACAACACAACCTCCACCTCCTCTCAAGAGGAGGGAACCTGAAGTCGATGGCTCAAGGCTTTAGGAGGAAATCCAATCCAAACACTTTCCACATGTCCCAAAACATGGATGCCAGACAAATTTACATGCAGAAGAGCCTTTCCAGTGCATTGTTTTGTTAGCAACTGCAAGCAGTGCTCCAAACCACAGAATTTCTTTGCTGACAGATGTTCTGGACTCAAAGTTAAAACTGCAAAACCAGTCAGATAAATTCATGGAAGAAGCAACCATCAAGGAAAAGCCATAGCTGCTGGCACAGGTCCCTGAACTGCAGATCACTGGTGGCTGGCAGAGGGTTATTGCACCTCACTGTCACAGACTCTGGCTAGACAGCTGTGTGCTGGTGCAGTAATTTCATATTATGTTTTAGGGGTTAGGGCAATTTAAATAATTAGGCAAAAGAACCTGGCAGCAGCAGTAAGTAAACCTCTTTGTGAGAGATCATTCATTGGAATTGGGTGTTTAAATCCCCCATAAAGCACCTGGAAGATTTAACAACTCATGTCCAAATGAACAAGATGTAATGAGCTTGTACACAGGCTTGATATGAAAAGTGGATTGTTTTTAGCAAAACGGTGGAGAATAACCTCTTATTGAAAGGAGTGATAGTGAATTTTAATCAGGGGAAAATAAAGATGCAAGAATAAATCTGCAGAGGCTTAGAGGAGGACTAGATGACTTTCTCAGCCCTCAGCAACGGATGCAGGAGTGTGTTACATCCTAATCTGCTGTTTTCTGTTATCTTTACTTCTTGCATCATCCCATAGGTCCTGCCTTTTAAGGGAAAAAAGAATCTAAGAAAATAAAGCAAGCAAAGCTTCCTGTATTGTCCTCTACAAAGTGCAAAGGAAGCACAAATAAGAAAACATGACAAAAAAATTTAAAAATCCATACTTAATACAGCTGGCCCTAATTTTTTATCCCAGTATTATTCACTTGAATGACTGCAGAGTTACACATTCAAACTGAAAGCAGAAGAATCCACACTATGTTTTGCTGCTCATATTAGCTTATCAGAGCTTGGCAACAGCCACCATCCCCGGGTGATTCTCATCTGTGTCACGACTTGGGACGTGTGTAACCCTCACTAACACCCCTTTCAATGCCATCTCTGACACCATCTGTATTTTTGGATTGGTAAACTGGAAAGCCATTTTAAAATGTGTTTTTAGTTATTACAAGATACACACACCCTCTTTCCACACTTTTTTTTCCCCCCCAAACTAAGCATATTGTGGCAATTATGAGGGAATTTGTATTCTCCACTGACATCTGAAATTCCATTTTCTGTATTTCATGGTGGCAATGGAGTCCAGCATTATGTCCCTGGGCCAAACTTTCAGGGCTTGTTTTATTTTGTTTTTTGAGTACTGGATGAAGAGAACATTGTCCAGGTCCTCAGAGCAAAAATTTCTTTTTTCAGTCATTTTTCTAAGTAGTTATGTGTTGGGGGTCCGTGCATTTACTGGTCTGTTCAGATACTGAATGCAATACAGAATGCCTTATCTTAAGCTTTGCTCAATTTATTGTTCTGTGCCCATAGCCAAATTAGAGTTGTATCTACTTTCCTCCACTCTTGCCCAATTTGAACATTTTGAAGCTATTTAACCCACCTCAGCTCCCAGGCAATCACAGGGGTGGATATAGGGATAGGACTATTTGCCCAAAACAGGTCATAATGCACACAACCTACAGGGCTGAAATTGCTCCTCCTGGACAACTGATTTGCCAAGCATGAAAAACACTTTTTTTTTTTTTTTTCCTGAAAAGCCAAACCATTAGCAGGCTGTTTGGATGGCGTGTGTGGTGGAAAAAAGACATTTTGGAGAGAACATTTGAATTGGTACATCCGCCTGACACATGATGTGCTGCAAACAAGATGTTCCCAACTCCACCAGCCAAGTTGGACAGGCCGGTTCAATAGGACTTGTGAAATTCCAATCATCTGCATGCAGAGCAGACACCAAGATTCCCTGCTTCCCAGGCTGGGGGCTGACCACTCCTCTGAGTAAAAACTCCCACTCTTCCCTTGGATTTCACCTTGAGGTTGCAAAGTCAAGTTAATACCGACTTTTAATTTTTTTTTCCTTGCAATGTGCCACAGAAAGGTCACATATTTCTTCAGACAGGAATGCAAAAGGGTACAAGGTCTTCCCTGCATAGGTAACTCATATGATTTATAGTGCTGAATTTAGCCTTGTTGGAGCCAAATTAAGGCAGAAAAGCAACAGAGGAGAGATGTGGCCTTGAGGAATTAATTCTTTTTCCCTCCCTTTTGTATCTCTCCTTGCTAGGCTACTGCTTTACTTTTGCTGCTGTAGGGGCCCAGAGCACAGGTTGCTTCAGAAACCATTGTCCCTGTCACATATGAGGAACAAAACCACATGCCAGAAGTTCTGAACAGAGATAAGAGACTTTTCTGGAATCAAGGCAGCTGATTTTGGTCTCTCTTATGCACTAGGGGGGTCTCAATCCCAGCTCCCATCTCATTTTGAAGATGGTAAATGAGATTTCTGTGTCTGCAGAGGGCTGGGTGAGCACACTCTGTTTGCTGGGAAGGCTTTGAAGGATTTTTTCTTTTTTTGCAGGCTTGAAATTTTGCCAATCTCTCCTGGCTCTAAGGAATACAACAGGACATGATGCTTACTGTAGTCACACTATGACCAGGGAGACCAGACAGTGGTGTGTTCATGTCACAGCATAGATCTTATGCTGGGAGCTTATCCCAAAGGAAACAAAAGGAGGAAAAAAAAAAAATCCGTGCATTCTCTTTCCAGTAATTTTGGTACTCAGACCACTGAAAGAAAATGCACATTAAACTGTGTTTAGGGCTCTTGTACCCAAAGGAAGCTGAGACTCACCGGAAATTATTGCAGCTCTCACTGTCCTACTCCAGACAGACACACCAAAGAGGGAGGCCTGATGTAATATTATATATACACACATCATATTGCCATTCATTTCATACCTCTGCTAGCTCTCTCAGCTTAGCTGGGTGAAGTCCAGCAAAATCCCCTGTCATTCTCCAACTCAACCTCTCTCTCCTTTTAGGCTTCACCACCAGCCACAGCCTCATCTGTTGTTATATTTGACCTTTACCTTCATTGTTCTCTTTATTCAGAGGTCAAGAGAAGTGTTCCAGAGGGTTTGGGGAGCAGGGCAGAGGAGCCAGAGCTCAGCTGAAATGGGGTAACCAGCACCAAGGCTGCTCTGAGCTCCTGGGGATTATTAAGTCCCAATGTAAATATTCCCACCTGCTGCCTCCAGAGTATCTGCATCCTTCAGTCTTTGCCAGCTAATCAGGCCTCAAACTGTGATGGAGCTACAGAATAAATTACAGAGGTGCAGAAAGTAAACAAAATTGAGGATTGATCAGTGTAGGACGCTAGTTTAGAACTGGTGGTGGCATTTGCTACATCAACTCATTTGAGTGTGGAAAAATTGATTTGTGCACCTAAAATAAACACACAGAAACATTCCTCTATTTCTTATAAATATTAGCTATGGGCTTCTCTGGGGACACACTAAAACCAGGCACTTCAGAGCCCTCAAACAGGTTGGAAATTGGCCCACAGAAGAGGAACTAAAATTTATAAGAAAAGGTAGAAGTGGCAATGCAGTTCAATAAGTCACAAGCCATATGAGCTATGTGATGACTTCTAGCTCTTTTTCTTTTTTCTTTCAGTGATCATTCTGCTCATATTACCTGTGGCCTTTTCCCACCTCTTAACCTTCTGCATCCTGCAGTGGCGCTGCACAATGTCACATCTGTGCAGAGCTGCTGCTCTAATCACACACAGAAATGTCCAGACTTAATCACATCTTTGACCTGCTCTGTGTCCATACAGCTGCAGTCTCCAGATTCACACACAAAGCTGGGAAACTTCAGGCATGCTGTAGGGAGAAAATGCCTGGGAGAGATTTCTTTTACAGGTATGGAAAATGCTTTTTTTAAAGAAAACACGATTCTTCAAGAAGGCCACACTGTCTCTACTTTAAATCTTCTTGACTTTCACATCCTCTGTATCATCCTTCAACTCTGCACAAACCTGGCATCACCTGACTTGTCTTGCAGAGCAATCAGAAATAATCTCATAGAGCTGGATAAAACTTAAAATAATTCCTAGAATAGGTCCTCTGGAGCACAAATGGGACTCTGCAGAAGCCCTTCAGTGGCATTGGCTGTTGGTGAGCCACAGGAGCCAGCCCAGCTCTGCTCTGTGCTCTTGCAGGGTGATCCCAGCCCAGCTGCTCCATCCCTCCCAGCCCCGCGTTCCAGCCAACATCCACACGGAACTCTTGGAGTCAAACACAAACTCATCATTCTGTGCAGTCCCAAACCACTTGAAAAACAGAATAAAATAAACTAGCAATAAGTCCCCTGTGCCAAGCCTCATACCACAGGAAAAGATAGAGGGTCTCAGCGCCCAGTCCTACACAGAGGCTCAGAAAACGGTCACAGAATTTTAAACACCTAAAATAGAAAGTTCAGTGAGGAAAAAAAACTTAGTCATGTAAGCAGACTCTATACTTTGACGCTGAAGTATTTCTCCTCTTTGAGCTCAGAACACAGCAAGTTCTGTAAAAGAATTTTATCAAGAATTTAAACTATACTTTAAAATATTACTATTACATATTATAGCATAATAACAATCACAATTCATAGCCCCCAATCCCTGTAACTTACAAAAAAAAAATAATTATTGGCTGCAGGCAGCTACATGTTTTGCAAAAAAACTGAGGGGTATCTACACAACTTTATATTTAAGTGATTTTATAATTTTGCCATCTACACTCCCAGATGTTTCCAATGTCTTACTGAAGTTTCTGCAAACCATCTGCAAACTTTTATACGTCTGAATTCTCAATAAGGCAAAACCAGGCACTTACAGCAGCATTAAACACAGACATTTAACACTGTGGATCTTCAATATCTGTAGCAAACATTAATGGGGATGTTTCCCCCCTCCTTATCATTTTTAGCAGTTCAAATTACCATTTTTCACTATGCAAATTACAAAAACCCCAAACATTAGGGTTGGAGGTAAAAAAAGTAGCAACTTTTAAGCGCCAAACACATGCTTTAAGAGAGGCAACAAAGTGTGGAAGTTTCAATAACAACACGAAACAAGCACTTCAGTCCCCCTTCCTTCCCCCAAGACTATTTTCCACTTCTTGGTCAACTTTCATTCTGTTTGTTTTTGCTTCTCTGGAGTTCCCCATTCATTTCCATGCAGAGCCCAGCAAGGAAAGTAGAGAGTTAACGCTGCAGTTGCAACTGGTGTGAGCCTTTACTATTAGCTTCAATTTACAGAGCAATCTCTCCTTAAAAAGAAATAAGAAAAGAAAAAAAAGAATTCCTTACTGCACTGTAACACTAAGAAGTATATTTAAAAATTCTCTCTCGGGTCTCTCTAAACATCTGTTCAAAGGTTTTGCTGTATCTTAAAAGGGCTCTAATTACCAGAAACTCCTTTCTTACTTAAGCCCAGGGCTCGCATTTTCATTATAACTCAAGCTCCTGTTAATTTAGGGCTAAACCCAAAATGCCTGTACCAAACAGAAGAAAACATAGGCCTACCTTAACACTTTCCAGCTTTTCAGAGGATCCAAGTCAGAGATTATAGACACCATTGTAGTAATAACAATAATAAAATATGTATATTAAAAACGAAAAAAAAAAAATAAGAAAAACCACGGCAGGGAAGGCTAACCACAAAAGCAGCAAGTACTCTACTCAGTGTGGGAATGACAACAAACCCAGCACAGCTCTTCCTCCTTCTCAAGCTGATAAGCACTTGTCCCAGCTTCTCTCCACCCCCAAAATCAATCTTGTGCTATATTGCTTCACAGTCCCAGTTTCATTTCTTCACCACTACCTTTTAAAGCCCTTGTAATCTGCTCCAACTGATCAAATTTGACCTTTTTGTAGTCCACTTTATTCCAAGCACAGCCCTCAGTTAAATCTCTCTTTATTAACACCGTCCTTCTTGGCTTTCTTTTGGAACAAACACAGCTCAAGCTCGAAGCCTCCAGTCTTTGCCAGCAATCATTTACAGATTACTGCAAGCTGCAGTCTTCTCCTTTTGGGTATTTTCTTCTACCTCTGAGGTTTGTTTTTATATTATTTTCTGAGGGTTGTTTGTGGTCTCCCTTCTCCTGTTCTGTGCAGGTTGGAGTTTGACACTTTTAAAGGAGGGACTTTCTAAAGCAGCTCCTCTCCCACCCTTCCCTCCTCCCCTTGTCCCTCACCCCCATATGGAGAGACAGACACACGCATTAAAAGCAGTTCACAACCTTTAGAATACAGAATAATCTTTCTCCCCCCTCTCTGTTCTTTAAATCTGTTAGAATTGATAGACTTAAACACAGAAGCTGTGCTTGAAATGCACTGCTCTAAAGCAAGACTGCTATTATGGAGGAATAATAAAAAGTCTAATCATGCAAAGCCAGATGTAACCCTTTGGATGTTTGAAAGGAGAGAAGGTGTCTATAACAGTTCCATTAAATTTTTTTACTACTTTTTTTTACTACTTTTTTTTTTGCTACATAAAAAATAAATTGTAAAGCATCCTCCAGATTACTACGGTGATCTGAAAAGTTGTGTAACTGCTGATAGTGTGTATTTACTTAGGAAAATCGAGTTGACTGGCTTCTTTTGTGTTTCTGTTATACTTTTGACACTGATTTTCCTCTATTTAAATATTTCTCTTCCATTTTTTTCCCTCCTAAACATTTTCCATTCATCCTGCAAATGACTGTAACTTCTCCTTGAGCTCTGCCAATTCATTGGAATTTCTGGAAATTCCCAAATTAAATTTTTTTTTTGAGAAAAAAGCAAAACAGTAGCTTATAAAGTGTTCAGTCAGAACGAAACTACCCCAATTGGTAGATACTTCCACTTTGATATTTATATCACAGGCATATGTTCCTAGTTTCCCTCTGCCACCAGTTCTCTCTCTCTCAAAAAGAAAAAAAAAAAAAAGAGTTAAGATCTGCCCTTCTATGTTAAAAGAAGCAGTAATATGATGCTCATAGATTTGGGAGATCTGGTAGTGTGTGACACACTCATGGAAACATAATCAGGAGTATTATAAGACATAATAAACTTCTAAGTCTTCCACTGCCTCCTTCTTTGGTGAGAGAAAAGTCGAGTTGTGCCTAAACCATTTCAGGCTCCCTGGTCTGCTGTGGGCTGGGTTTGGGCAGCCTGAACCCCCCCTTGCCTGCTGCACAAAGGCAGCACAGTCTTACCCTGGCCAGAAGGTGACACTGAGGCTTCCCAACACCCTGAAAAAGAGAATGTCACCATTTTTCCTGTCAGACAGCAGCCAGCTGATAGTGGTCAGACAGAAAGAACCAGTTTTAAATCACCCGGATACAAAATGCCTCCTTTGCTCAAAGGCCAGAGCATCACTGACCCCTCATTTAGGAGGAACCCTGAGTCACCTCCTGCCTCAGCCAGGTGCAGCTCCTGGCTCAGCCTGGGGGGCAATACCTGGTGATCAGTTTATCAAATCAGGACTCAAGTTCAGACTTTGGAATTTTACATCCTTCCCTAGGCAATGCTTCCAACAGTTTAGCTTTGTCTCAGAGGGGTGTAGCAAGGATAAAAACATCAGAGACAGCTGATGGTGAGATTGCAGGTGCAGATCTGGGGCAGGAGGGTGGGGGACAGCTGGGGGTTACAGAGGTTCCACCTCTCAGTAAAACCCTCAGGGCACAGGGTGTTTCTCACCTGAGACACACATATCTCTGAACAATTCTGCAGAGATAAGGCTTGTGTCCAGCTCTGGAAACTTCGGAGCCTATATTTATTTAACTGCAGGAGGTGGGCAATATATGTGTAATGGAAAATTAAATTCAGTTGTTTCTTTGTGGAACTGAGGAAACTTTCATTTTTTTCAGCATGGAAAGCAAATAAAAAGAGATTGGCTCTCTTATTCCTCCCGAAAGTTTGTAAACCATTGTTATAGAGGTTAATCCCTTGTTTGAGGCTTGGGAGGACATCGTGGTTGCAGCACACTGCCTTTCCTCTCTACCCTATTGCACATTTGCTGATTTTAGAGCTACATTCACCTATTTTCCCATGTAAACGTCTCACTGAATATTTCGTATCATGCAAACATATTGATCACCAGGCTTGAATTTAGAAAGGCTTCAAGCTTAGCCTGCAAAGAAAACAAAAATCAAAATATTCTGCCCTCTCCTGACACATTGACAAGCCAAGTTTGTGTCCTTGGCACATCCTGTTGCAGGTCAAGGTGAGAAAGAGGCAGATGCTCTGTCTTTATACCCCACTGCACCAAGATGCTCAGTGTCTTACTCTGTTTATCCCTGAATTCCACAAATTATATCTATTTCAAGAATTTTATCTCTAGCAAGTACATCTTATACTTTCCATAGATACATTTTTCACTGTCTTCCCACAGAAAATGCTCCATTTTTTCTGCCAACATATCCACATGAAAACTATACTGTAGGAGTAAATATGCTTTTTCCTTTTTCCTTTTGCACTTATTGGGGTCATTTTTATTTTTTTAATCTCAAATTCTTATGTCTGGAACAAAAGCCATGTCTCCATTTTGCAGGACCTTGCTGGTATTTTGCCAGCTTTTCCTACAACACTGAGGACAGCAACTATAAGCCTTCTAAAAATAAAACTACGAGATCAAGTTTAGCACAGAGGAACTTGCGACAGGCAATGGATTTTCCAAAACAGGCTCACGTGTTTCATACAGCATGTAGCTATAGTAGGAGAAAACAAATAAAACAGAAACTCCCTGTAAAATTATTTTAACTCTTGTGCTTAGATAGCAGAGTCCAGTCCAGCTTTGAGCCAAATGCTTTTTTTCTGTTAGGGCTGAGGACTTTGTATCCAAAACTTTTATTTTTATGCTTTGAGTCAAAGAAATTTCCTATGATCTTCAGCTTGTTTGCCAGGAAACCTCCAGCACATCTGTGAAATATTACTTAAGCAAATTTACTACAGTTAGCCAGAAGGCAACAACCCCCAAAATTTTCTCTACCTGTTGAAATCCAGCCTATTGTGGAATTTCTGTCTTTCCTGCCATAACACGTTCCCCCAGTGAGAACTTACTGGTTCTCGGTTAATATGACAAAGAAGTACAAGCTTTCCAAGATTTTGAGTCATGTTAAAGTAAATATATATATATATATGCTTTTAAAAACAGCATTCCTGTATACACACATACACAAAAGAATCTCTAAGCAATGTCATCATCCTTAGTTTAGACAGCTGTGGAGTCAAAAAAATTGCAGATCAGCTAGCTACAAACATTTGAAGGTCAAGTACAGGACAAAGCATTTAAAAAAGCAAAAACAGTTATGGCTACTGAGTATTAGAAAGATGATGGTGTGTCATTTTTTTCATAGGAGAATTTTTTTTCTCCACCCCAGCTCTTTCTTTACCAGAATTCTATTGGGCTGAGAACTTCATAGTGTTGGGCAGGGTAATAAACCAAGTATAGTAAGCAGTTTAGGTTCATTATTTAATCTGCTTTCAAGGGTGTTATCTTACTCAAGATATTTTAGGAGCCAAGGAAGGTCTGCCAGAGCACAACCTTTTAGTCAAGGTGCCCAGCAGCCTGGTTATCAGGCAGTAATAGACAAATAAGTAACCTTCTAGCATCTTCCCAATACATATTTTCCGTTGCTCTATCATACAAAGCAATATTAAGTTATTTGAAAGAAATCTTGGTCTTTTACCAGGAAAACCTCACTCTCCCTGGGGAGCCTGTTGTTAAACAAAAGCTCAGCTATTAGAGAGTGGCTTCCAACTTCAGGGCTGCTGTTGGGGGCTGATAAAGGCTCTTCTCCAGACTGTCTCATGCTGTCCCTCCCCATCAGCCTTGCCACCCCCCTGCCTCTCCTCTTAGTCCCTAATGCCTCGCCTTTTAAGCAATGGAGTGACTAATTGAAAATGCATTCCAGTGCTTTACAAGCAGCTTTTTCTTTCCTGCTGACCAGCCAAATGTTTTAAAGTTGGCAAGATGCTGCTTTAACTTGGGAACTTGAACACTTGCTCATGGCCCGGATGTGTGAAAAAATTCTGGCTGAATTCAGTAATTCTGATGGAAAAAAAAATCATTAAAGATCTTACTTCTAGAACTGGTATAAATAAGTCCTAGTATTATTATGACTATTTAAAGCTAGTCCATTCTTTCTTTGTGAAATACACAATTTGGGAGACAAGAAATTTTAAGTCCCAAGTCTAAGAAATTCCCAAAGCCACGCACTGGTGCTTGTACAGAACCAGAGGAAAAGCAGACACAAACAGGCATAAATCCGGCTGACAATTTCTCTTTGGGAATTGGGAACTGTAACCAAAACACCCCGGAGACAGCAATCGCTGATTCACTGCAGGTCAATGGCCAACTGGGCTGGGATTCAATAATCTTATCACTCACTGTAACTTAGAAGCTGGCTTCATCCAGTGGCTGCAGAGATCGAAGGGATTTGTTTCCTTGCTGATTGTACAAAGCCTGCACTTTAACAGTTAATCATTAATCTTAAATTGCATAAATGTGTCTCATACTTATCCACTTCTCACTTTTACAGTCTGAAGAGACAAACTTTCAAGAGATGGTATTTTTTTTAAAATCCTAATTGTGTTTTTAATGGATTTTCAAGTACTTTCAGGTTTTCCTCATGACAACTGCTGCAATAAAAAGCCTCACGAACAAAGATGTGTTTTGTGTCTATTCACCTAGCAGAAAATCACTATTACGACATACTTCATTATGAGAGAAATGCATTCCAGCCTCTCTGAAGACACAGTCATCCCCAAACTCCCATCAGCCTAATTGTTTTTAAGGTGTTTGTAGTTCACTTTAAACAGCATATGAGCCAAACATTTACGTCCTCTGCTGAATTTCTCTTGACTGGCCAGCGGGAAGGTTTCTTCGTTCTGCAGCACTGGCGAAGAGGGAACACTTCTGTAGTCTGTAGCAGGGCTTGCCCTTCCTCACCCAACAGAAAGAATGAAAGGGAAGAAAAGCTCCTTGTATTTGCCAGACATGTTCAAAAAGAGCTCCTTGCACACCCCAATCTGCTTCTTTCATTCCGTTTGGCAGAGTCAGGGGTCAGATTTGGTGGAGAGGAGAAAAGCAGCCATTAACTGTTCCAGTGCCACAGCAGAATGAGGAGCCAAAGCTGACACTGTCTCTTCATTTCCATTCTTTTCGTGTCAGGTCATACAGTGAGCACCAAGAGGTCCTTATGAAGCCTTATGAAAAGGTTATTGTTCAGGCTGTCTTCATAACATAGCCCAGAAAATAAAAACTTTGGTAATGACCTTAATTAAGTGCTCTGTGGTGGAGGCCGTGTTTTCACATGGACCACAGCTGCATTTGTACGGCCCCAGTGCCATCCCATGCAGTGCTGGAGAACAAATCTAAGGGTAATTAGTTTATGCTGAATGCATACTATAAAATGTTTAGGAAACCATTTCCAAAGAGACAAAAGAAAATTAGTGCCTCCAAATCCATATCTGTGTTTTAATAGACTCTTGAAATATTTACCTCTGCTTTTCTATCCATCACATATGTTCAAGGAACAGGATGATTACTGGTAAAGGACTAGGTGGAGATATTAATTTAATTCCTCTCTCTGTCTTTCTTCTTGACATTGAGAAAACTGTTTTTTTTTTATCTGTGCCCTACTTTCCCATCTGGGAGGGACAGACACCGCCCTAGCAATCTACAGAGCAGAACACTAGCAACTTAATAGAAGACACAAAAATTGGCAGCTTTATGAAATTCCCTCCTTTCCAAGACTGTTTTAAGTATAAATCAACTGAAATACTGGTTCGTCATTCAGTGTAAAAGAACATGATCTGTTGAGACAGATGGCTTCTACCACTTCAAAAATTAAAGAGCTGCTGTAGCAAAGTAAGGAACCCCTGAAGCTTTAAAAAAGTGATCTATACCATACCCCTTAGAAAGAAAATTATTTAAAGCTCCAAAGTCCTAGAGGGAAATAAGAGAAAAAATAGCAAAAGGGAATAAATATTCAATTAAGAAAATGGTGAAATAAATGGTCCATTTCTGATACTCATATTCATTAAAGTACATTCAGGTACATGGTTTTGAAGGTGTCAAGCACAAACACCTATTTTATCCACTGAGCTTCTATCTGTTAAACAGAGAGAGAGATACTAAGTCCCTTGAGACAGTGTGCTTTGCTATTGACCTAAAGATGATGACATGTGAGTAGGGAAGGAGAAAATGCTTCAGATGCCAGAGCAATCCCATACATATTTCATACAAAGGCATGGAGGAGCATCCTCTTAGCCTGTGTCTGAACTGCACCAGCACAGGCTGAGATTGCCCTGATGCTGGTCAGGATTCAGGATTTGCTGTTCTCACTAGAGATAACACTGTTTCATTTTCCCTTCCTATTACAAAAGCTGGGAAGAGCTGACAAAACAGGAAGGCAACTTTTTGCCATAACAGCTGGCAGGAGATTTTTATAGACACAAAAACCAATTAAGTGTCCTGATTCTGGGCATGTAACTCCCCTGGAGCCTTTGTTTAGAAGTGCTTATCTGCTTGCATAGGCACAAGCATCCACAAATCCATGTACAGGTGTGTGTGTGTATCCAAACAAAGCACCACAAAGTGCACTGAAATGAGCTGTTGCTCTCCTGAGGAAAAACCTAACATGTTATCCCTGTGAAAACAGTACAGGAGAGAGTTTCATAACAGTATTACTTCATCAATAGAAGGCTGGCATTAAATTCAGTTCTAAAGGACAGCTTATCCATAGAAAAATTTCACTCTAAAGGTCCTAATTCAGGGAGAGTCAAATAAAGCTTTTTTCCCTTATGCATTGAATGCAGGTGTTTACATTTATTATCTAAAGAAACTGCTTTAATTTCTGAAAAAGCAGTACTACACTTTTTCTGAGGACCACTCATTTTTAAAAGGAGTATCATCTAAACATTCATTCATTCATTCATTCATTCATTCATTCATTCATTCATTCCCATGTTGGAGATTCCATTACTTCCTATATCTTTTCATAAAAGTTTTGTTTCTTTCAAAGCACTAATAGCTATTGTAGCCCAGGCTAAATTATTTATATACAACAGGTCATAGTCACACACATAATTTGTTTACAGGAGATACTTTCTTTCCATTCAAAAATACTCAAAATCTCATGCCACTTTTCTCTCTTGCTGACCTCATTTACACAAGCTCAAGCACGTTAGTGATTTTTCTCCCAGACAAGGCCTAGGCTGTGATTCCAATAAAGAGAAGCACAGGTCCCCATGTTGAAAATAAAACATTTTTATTGCTTTCTAAACCTCAGGCATAAACATTCATTGCTTCATCTGACAAAATCCAACCAATAAAGACTGCAAAAAGAGTGAGATTAATAGAAGCAGCTTTCTAGAACATTGCACTACCCCCTAGACACTGTAAGCCTTGAAAATTGCACATGGTAAAGTTTGGCCTGTAGAAGAGGAGAGAAAATACCCTTCTATCCTCATTTGGGTGTTCAGCCTAAGCAAATCCACACATCTTGGGAAGCTGCAGACCCAATACAGGCTGAATCCCCCAAGTCTGGATTGCATTTGTTGCTAATAATTCATGGGGTGTCCTTGGGAAACTTCCTTCATTTCACAGATTCCTGTTATATCAGGCAAGCAGAGATCAGTAGATCATAAAATCATGGAGTGTCTTGGGTTGGAAGAGACCTCAAGGATATCTTATCCCACTCCCCTGCCATGGGCAGGGAGCCTTCCAGCAGAACAGGCTGCTCAGAGCCCCATCCAACCTGGTCTTGCCTATTTCCAGGGATCCAGGGACAGCCACAGATTCTCTGTGCCAGGGCCTCACCACCTTTTATAGCAAAAAATTTCTACCTAACATCCAATTTAATTCTACCTCTTTCAGCTTCCCACCTTACATTTCACTGCTCCCCCATCTGACAGAAATTTAGAGGACTGAATTACAAATTGTCTCTGTTGCTCAACAGCTGGGAAGGAGTTCAGTCTCTGCTTGAGGAAACCAGGAGGGGTAGATAGTGCTGTTTTTCATGGTAGGTTCATCAGATAATTTATATTTCTCTTTTAGTTTGTAGTTTGTCTGCAAATGAGAAGTTCCAGCTGTTGCTAATTATTCCTTACCCAGTAGTTTGAGAAAGCTTTTTCCTCTGGCAGAAAGAGGTGTCAAGTCACTAGCTAGGCTGCTTTAAATACCCCCAAGACTTTTTTTTTTTTTTTTTTTTTTTTTTTTCTTTTAGTTACCATCTCTTTAAGAAGTAAGCAACCTTTTTTTCAGATTGTGGATGCCAAATCTAAAATTCATCCTCATTTCATGATGTCAGTTGTGGATTCAGGCTTTATGTTGACATTATAGATATCACAACCTGACACAACACTGGGCCTAACGCTTCTCCCAGAACATAATCATCTATCTGAGGTCTGTTTGGGAAATTAATTGGCCTGTGTTCAACCCAGTTAATCTGTGCTCTGTTAGTCATGGACAGCCACAATCTTCCCTAGATTGCCAAGTGATGCAAAGTATAAAGCTTTGAGTACTATTTTCCCATTGTAATGTCATGAGGGAATTGTATTTTTAAAGGAACTCCTGGGTTACATTTGTTACATTCTTATTAGTCAAATATTTCTTGGCCAAATATTTTGTTTCTTTTCTTATATTTCCATTTTGCTGACAGATTGAGCAGCTTGTTCATATGTGGGGCAGCCCAACTGCCTTTTTTGAACTGACATAACCTCAACCATGGCCATGGTAGGGCAAATAAAAATTCCTCTTCAGGGCAGATTAACCCAATCTACATATTTAACATAATCCATTCCCAATAAATGTTTCTAGAAATCTAAATTTCTATGAATTTGAAACAAATTTCATTTTCCTTGTGTGATATGAGTGAATAATTCTGCTATGTTTCAAATGCAGAACCAAATATCTGTTACCCAGGATCTAGAGAAACCCATTGCCCTCCTCCATCTTTCCTGATGTGCTGTTGAAATTTTGTCTCTGGATAATGACGACCTGTACCAAGAGTTCATTCACTTCAGAAGGAAGTATGAAACTTCTTTAAAAGAAACTGTTTTAGAGGAGTGTTTAGCCCAGCATGGAGAAGCAGTGCCATTTTTTATCCTCACCTGTATATGCTGACTATTTTCCAGCTCTTGCTGAAGCAAAAGCCCATCTCCCATCTGGCCCCTCTCCTCCACCATCAGAGGCGAAAATTATTTTTGTGAAACCACCTAAAACTGATATTCCAAACTCTTGTCTGAGAAAAATTGTCATGGGAAGCTATCCTGACCTGGGTGTCAGGATGGTTTTTGGATACCTGGCATGGAAGAACAACACTTGAGCATTAATACAGCACAGAATCTTTATTTTCTGCTGTAAACCCTGGCACAAGACTGGAGGAGTAGTAGCTGTGACTTTATCAACCATTGAGTTTGGCAGCAAGGAGAGTTTTAGCCAAGATCAATGAAGTGTTTTGGATCAGGATTTATTCTGTAGGTCTACTCAGAGGAGGAAAGGGAAGGTGCTCTCCTCTCTGCAAGCACTGCATGTGAATTTATTGAGAGCTATCATCTAAAGCTAAGGGACTAAATTCAGTGTGTGTGGACACTCTTTGAAAGACTGCCAAAGGCTTCAGAAATAGGAACATAAATTGAAGGTGAACAAAACTGCAATTGAATCTATCTCCAGCAAATATAATTAAGAAAATAACCTAGTGAATGAAAAATACATTGGACTTTTAGAAATCATGTCTTTTTCAATAATATGAGAAAAGGAGTCCTAAAGGCAGGAATTCCAGAATTAAAGAGTGATAGAAGAACCACTTTGAAGTAAATAGGCTATCCCAGAGCCAAAGACTGTTCCTGCCTTACCAGCAACAATACCAGTATGTGGCAATAATGCTCACAGTCCCCTGAGCTGTAGCACTGCTGTTTGCTCCTGGCACACCTTCAGCTTTTCCCACTTGGTTGTAGTCCTGACAGCCACCCTCTGCTCTGCCTCTGGCTTCTCTATTACAACCTGATATATTTCATAAATTTTCATTTTTCCCTATTCCTCCTTCCCTCCCGTCTCATTTTCTCTTGCGCTATCTCTAAAATTGCTGTCCATACTACCGGGATGGCATAAGCTTCCAGCCAAAGGGATCCTCTTTCCTCACTGTGGAATTATGATAATCTAATAAACCATGAATAAAGAACTGTCTATTTTCCAATCAGTTTCATTCAGAATTCTTCTCCTTTGGAAAATTATCTCTTTGAAAGTACCAGTATGTGAATGACTAGCAGGTATGTACTCAGTTTGCTGTACTGAATGTAATCATGCCATGATCATTCATCCTTAGGCAACACAGTCTAGGGACAAATCCATCTTTATCCAACATAATGAAGTCCAGGAGAGACTTTGTTTGCATCAAGCAGAATATCATTTATGTTTGAAACTTAAAAACCCCAAACAAATTATCATCGATTATTTGCTACCAAGTGCAAGGATACAGTAGCCTTGACTCAGAAAGTGAAATAATTCAATTCTAGAATGAGCTGGTTTGGAAGGGACTTTGAAGATCATCAAGTACCAACCCTGCCACTCTGGACAGAGACACCTTTCACCAGATTGCTCAGTCTCCTATCCTACCTCCCTGAACACTTCCAGGGATGGGGCCATCTCCCATCACACCTCGATTCTCCTCCATTATTACTGACTGCTGCTTATGGAATAATGCATACTGAGGTTTGATTGGTGCCTCTTGCTTGAAATAGTTGAGTGGAGTGTGCTGGTTTTGACTAAAATCAGCACAGAGGAGACACCTTTGCATCACATCCCATCCCTGATGGGTGTGCACTCTCAGTCCTGCCAGTGCAGGTGCAGGCTGTGGGTTTAGTGCTTCTCCTGCCATCCATGGTCCATGACCTTATTGACCTGCACAGACCTTCACAGCACCAGCCTTTGGGCACTTCCTATTCCACTCATTCATTAATTCTACAAATGATCTCCATTTCAAGTACCCTTTTATGGTGAGTATATTTTATGTTTTACAGAGACTCATTTTTCAGATTCCTCTTTTTGAGCAACCTGGTGTGACCTCATGGCTGTCCCAGCTTTGTCTAGAGATCTTCTGAGGTCCTTTCCAACCCCAGTCATCCTATGAGCCAAAAATCCTCTCCACTCCTTCTATTTTTTTACCAACTCCAGCCTTTTTAGAGTGTTTATGGGTAGGTATATTAAATCTGTTTATTCAAATCAGAAGTCTTTCAACAAGATAACTGTATCAGATTTTTAAAATATAAATTCTCAGTTTCCTTGATTTTAATTCATGGCACAGAAAGGAATTATCTCATGTAAGAAATAAGAAAATGTATTTGTTGATGAGCAGGTAATATTTTGTGTTTGGACTGCCTGGAATATCTCCTATCCTTCTAAACAAGCTAGTTTAAAATCCTGATGGCTGTTCCAGCTATGATTTGTCTGAAACAAGGGCACTGTGTATATAGTTTACCAGCTGAGGGTCAGGCTGTCAGTGGGGAATGGGGGGAGACTGTTCTCCAGTACATCCCAGCTAGGTTATGTCTTTCACAAACCTGTAAATCAGGCCTTTTCCCAACATTCCTCAATCCCTGGAACATCTGCTGTGCTGTGACTGTAGCCTGCCAGAGCCATCCTGACATGTCCTGCCTGTCACTTTCCAGCTTGCCACATTACTGAGATCACAGAGGGGGCAACATCTGCTCTCCTGCATCCTTCCGGGGCTCAAGGAGCAAGATGTGGCAATGAGATTATTTAAAAAAAAAAAGGAAGAAAAAAGGAAAACAATGGTGTAAGGCACATGTTGGGATCTTTTGAGGATTGTGCAGCAGCTGAGGCCTGGGGATCTGGGGGATGAGTCATTTCAGGCAGACACAAACTTTCCCCAGCACTTCCCCACCTTACATGAAAGGAAAGGCGGTTGCAGCCAGACCATCTGGACAGCTCAGTGGGAGCAGAGCCTGCAGAGAGGCTTGGGCTGCCCGTGATGCTGAGCTGGAAACAAAGCAAAACAAGTTGCTCTGCAGACCTTCCCCAGCTCACCCACCAGCAGCCATCAGCTCGTTTATATCAATGAGCACTTGCAGCAATTAACCCTTATTATCACTCTCCAAATGGAAAAGGAGGTTAAACCAAAGAAGAACAAAATATTATGCGAAGGGTGACATTAAATTAAACCTGTGGTAGAATTTCAGACCCATTGCCATTGAAACCAAGAGAAATTTGCCACAGAACGCACAGCAAAGGTTGGGAAGTGCTGTAAGGATTCATAGTATCCTACTGCTGTCACAGCACTTTACTATATTCACAAAAGGTTCAGAAGTTAAATTTAAAATAGAAATTCATAGGACAGGCAACTAAACAAGCAGGATAATATGTCACCAGAAAAAGTAGGTGTGCAGAGCTTGACAATTTGTATGAAAATCCCAAAACAACTTCCTCATTGATCAGATTTCTATTGCTAGGCAAATCTTCCTCTGTGCAGATTACTGTGAAGTAGTCAAAATTAACATTAGTTCTTTTATTATTAGACTACAAAATTTCCAACTTTCATAGCTTCCTCAATTATCACTTTCCATTAGCCCCATTGCCCAATCTAACTATTCCTTTTCCTTCAATGATTTCGGTTTTGAATTACCCAGCAGTAAAACATACAATGGAAAGAAGCTGGCAATTGTTATATAGAGTTATACTATTTATTCAGGAATGTGTGAACTTATACTAAACACAGGCTAAAAAGAGGAAAAATTGCTTAAAATTTCTGTAAATGTTAGCAAATATTTGACCACACCTGTTCCCACATGAAATATATTCTCTCCCACACCCCAATATTTATTGCCTATGAAGACTGTTAAGGAAAGATTTATTCTAGTTGACACTAGGCGATAGTTATGATAAAAACTGTTGGCTAAAACTATAAATTACTCTGTTTCTAAAATGACAAAGGACCTTTCCATACAGCTTAATAAATTGTAGAATTTCTGATACACAATTCCTGTATTCAGTTGTTTCAAGCTGATGCATGTAAGTTATGGACTATTGGTTTCATCAAAACTGTGATATATACTTGATGAGACCAGGTCTATTAATTTTAATTTTGACATTGAAGCTTTAAAAATTATATCTGTATAGTTTTGGAAAATTGCAATGGAATGTGACAACCCTCACTGTTTCCCTCTCTTGAATTGCTGCAGAAAGTGGCTCTGCCTACCTATACCCATCCTAGAAGATTTGGAATCTCTTAAGTCAAAAATTAATGGTGGGAAAATTGCTATATAAATAAAAAACTATTTTAGTTACCTCTGTAATGATCAGTACTAAAAGGGTTTTAAGGTACTAGAAGACTTTGGAGTTTTAAAACAAAGAGAATACAGGAGTCAGAAAAAATATTGGAAATAATCTTTAGATTAAATGAATGTCATAAAAATGTATTTCTCAGAGAAAACATTAATGGCTTCATATAAATTATCATTCCTTCTAACAGACATGTTAAGTTATGACATAGAGTGGGTCTCTGCTGGTCAATGTACCAAGAAAAAAAAGTTCAGGTATGTGCCATGATAGAGGCAAATTTCTGTTGTCACTAATTTGGCAGAAATATAGGAAATGTAGAAGAGATGTAGATAGAACATAAAAGCCTCACCATGAAGCTGGGCCTCAAGTCCTAATTAGTTTATTGATTAGGTCTATAAAGATGGTGTCCTGTTAAACAAAAAGGATATGTTATCCATCCTTTGCCTAATGTAGTGCTGTAGCAGTTCCAGCAAGTTTAGCATATAGATTTATACACTTTTCTCTACAGTCCATTTATAAACAAGTAGCTCAGAGGATTTATCTAACCCCCATCTGGTTACTTGAAAAGCAGAAGTGCAAAAATACCAAAGTATCAGAAATAAAAATAATTTTAACTGGTCTCCATCTGGCAATTTTAATAATGGAAATGCAAAGTTGTAAAATGTGCCAGCTATCCAGACTTTGTGCAAAAAAGAAAAACTGTGCTTAAAAATATTTTAAAAGTCAAGACAGGTTAGATAAGAGTTTAGCTGAGGGTTGACTAATTTCAATATCATAGAAATCTGGGTCGCAGTTTACCCTAGCACAGTAAAAGCATATTTCTTCTTAAGTACTGGGGCTTGCAGCACTTTCTTCTGGGTTGGAGACAGAGGCTGAACAAGGAGATATCTAAAATATCTCCTTCTGAAACTGAAGATATGACATTAATTTAAAATTTTTAAACTCTTTTACATTCTGAAAATGGTTTTCTTTTTGTGTTTGGTAGCTAAAGGGTTAAGGTGGCCCAGGAAGGGCCAGATCTTGGGCTCATTTGAAAGAATAAAAGAGAACAAACCCTCACTGACTACTTTTAGTTGAATCCTACAAAATGGAGATTTGCATACTCCATTAGGAAATTTGGATGCTGGAATCATCAGTGATACAACATTTAATGTGATATATTTTCAAAGTTAGTCTAAAACCTTTGCACAGCAGGTTTGGAATGATCATGGTTTGCATTTTTCTTCTTCTTTTTTTCACTCTTCCCACTTCTCACTTTTGTTTTGTTTCACTTTGAATACTTCACAGTGTTTGTATTTTGAAAGCTGGCCTATTTTCCCTCACAAAGCAGATTCAGTTTGTGGTATAAATGCTAAATCAGCATGTGTCAAACTTGTTAAACCTTTTTTATGCCAGGCCTTGAAGGACCTGATAAAATAAAGCTGTAAAGATATACATTTTAATAAAACATTATTCATGCACTGTTAGTCCACAAAATATTCTCATGTACTATATAGAAATGAAAAGCAGCATTTCTCTGGCCTAAAGCTAACTTTTTATTACTCCCTTGGTAATTTTTCCTTCTTTAATACTATTTTATTTATTTATTTTACAATAAGCCTTCAGAAAAGGGGTGGCATTTTTCTCAACACTTTTGCATGTGGGGTTTTTTTTTTTTCTTCCCCTGGCCTTTTACATCACCTATAGAATAATTTAATAAGGATGTGGAAACCAGGCAGAGTAACTGCTGGAAGCAATATATGCTGATCAAAACCCAGAGAGAGCAGCTCTGTTGAGAACACAACAGTGGTTGTGTGGTTCAGGCACTGGCTTGGGAGTCATGAGATCTGGGTTTTCTTCCTTAATCTGCCTGACCTCTCTGAGTGATACCAGCTCTCTGTTTGCTCAGCAGGAATGATAATATTTACATTCTCCCATTCTTTTGTCTATTAAAACGATAGGTGACTTGAGAATCCTACGGTCTTTTGCAGTGCTCTTACATGGTGTAGTTATTCCAGCTGATGTTTTCAGGTCTTACCATGAGGCAAAAATGCACATGAGTGACCCAAGCATCCTGCCCTCCTGTGTGGCTGCACTCCTGCAAGCCTGAGGAAGAAAGCCCTGAGACAAGGAGGGCTCCAGTGCTGCCCTGTAGGCAAAGCCAAGCCTTTGTGTGCTTAAATACTGGAGTGAGAGGTTTTACATTTCATAAAATGGGTTGAAAGGGATCTTAAATACCACCTGGTTCCAACCTTCCAAGTCAGGTTGCTCAAGGCCCCATCCAAGATGGCCTTGAACATTTCCAGGGATAAGAAATCCACAGTATTTCACAATCTGCAAGTCCTTTAATGCACTGCGATGTCTCAGGTATCCAATACTGGCAGCATCCTGTAGGCTTTCCAAAGCACTCACTGGAAGGTGCACTGAATCCAGTGATGTGGAGTTATCTTTTGCTTTCATCCAAGGCATCTCTTTCACTGCTCTGGTTTTCTTCTCTTTGGACCATTTTGACAATCATGACTGGCATTTTTCTGCCAGCCATTCATTCAACTGTATCAGTGAACATGAACTCTGTGGTACTCTCAAAGACATCATCAGATTTCAAGGCTTTGGGAATGCACAGACCTACAGGACTTCCAAAATTTGATCCCCTGGATGTCTCCTTCAGTGAATGACTTCCCTGTAAAGTGTCCTCTGTTAGAAGAGCAGCTACCATAGACAATTCCAGCCCCACTAGACCTAAACTTCTTTCCACCCTCACTGCTTTATGGAAATCAGTACAACTTCCATGGATGTTTGCTTCCTTTTGTCCTTGCTGACCATGCTGCTGCTGACTAAATGACCAATAGTTAAGATTAACATCTGGATTGATAAAGGTTTCTTCAGGAACAAGCACAGAATTTATCTTCTGAGGCAGTAACAACCAGTTGCTGTGCAAATACCAAGGACTGTAACTGGGTTAACTACAAAACCATAGAAAACCACAAGGATTGAAGGAGATAATTATCTTTAATACACCATGACAAAGTATAATTTTCTCTTATTATGCAAAAAATGAGGTACATGAAGCAAAAGGCAGAACTGCTGCTGGTAATGTAGTTCATCTCCTCCACTGTAGGCACTGGTAGCACAGAACAGTTTATTCTTTCTTTTTCTCCCCATGCCTGAGAGTATTTTTTCCTGTCTTGAAGGAGTCCCACTGTTCTTCCCTGCCTTCCACACCTGCTCCCTTCTTCTTTGCTGAGCTACAAAGTAAAACAATAAACATTCAAGGCATAAAAAAATCACACTGTTTGGCTCCCAGTACTCAGAAACTGACAAACTGAGAAGGAAGGGAAGAACTTTTTCTGAGCCTTGAGTTCTTCCTTCAGCAGATGAGCTGCTCAAATATAAAAGTTTAATTCACATTCTGCCATATTTAGAGGTATTTTGGGCTGAGGATTTCAGTGGGATTCTTGCCAAAAGAGAGGGTAAGCAAGGAGTGCTGGCTGGTTGTGAAAAAGTGAGTAGGAAACAGTCCCAGGGTTTGGGAGGTGCGTTTTGCTGTGCTGGCATGCTGGGAGATTAATGCAAGCCCTTAGCATCTCCTTCCTCCCCCCTTACTGTGCTGTAGGTTCAGGAGGAACAATGACATTTTTCTCCTTTGTGCTGATTTGAAAGTTACTGATGAAAACTGCTACTTAAGAATTAGTTAGTAATGTACAGAGGAAATTCTTGGAGGGGAAAAAAATGGAACAGTAAATATGCCATTCGGTCCAAATGTATACAGCTTTTTTAAGGTAGAAAAAAGCGTTCTTTTCTCAGAAAAATGACATTTCCAGAAAAAAAGAAATAATTTCCACTTCACTGTTTTTTTTCTCTTCCTACTGCAAGAACATGTATAGAAAATTCATGACAAGTTCTGAAAACAAATTAATTCCTTGTTTTGCTAAACATATATATTTATACAATGGTTATACAATTCACAAGCAAAGGTGTTCCTAAAAGGAAAGACAGGTTGATTTACCATATCCCTGGCAGTGAAGCTGTTATTACCTTTGCTGCTGCTCAGAGAAATCTCAACAGGTCATAATGTTCCACTGTGTGTCTTAGACCTGAAGGAGCAAGGGAATTCTCATTCATTTAAAGATACTGCAGTACTGCCTCCATAAATCCACTCAATGGGACAAGATGTAGGCCTAGCTCGATGAGGCAAAGATAGTGTTTTATACCAAGTTTTCAAGCTTCATTCTAAATAGTCATTGATTTTGTGGGTATACATTACATTTTTATGTTCTTCTGGATATCATTGTCTACAATTTCATCCTTTACTTTACAAAGAGCACCAATTGACTGGCACACAGATTACATCCTATGACATCCATCTACTGTGGTTTAGGATCTTGCTATAAAGCAATAAAGAACTTTTATTTCATATAAAGAATGATTTATACTAAAGTTAATGCCTTAAGTGTAACAACACATCCACACTGGGTAATGTTACCACAGCATATATTTCTTCTCTAAGAATTAATCTACAATCCAACTTGCTTTTGCAATGAATGTTTGCATAATGTAAAACAGCCACTTTGATACTAATAGAAATAAATGGCTGAAAGAACACAAAAAATTGAGAGCTTTTGCTTACTATTTAAATTCTTTCAAACAGCAGTGCTGTGTGAAATTCTAATACACTCTCTGCAACAGTCAGAGAGTAAAATGGTTCAAAGATTAGAAAATCACTTAAAAATGTAATTAATACAGGAGCACAATTCTCTGTGGTTTGTAAGATATGATGCATTTAGTGTAGCAAATAAAACATAGCATAGGACAGTCATCCACGTGTATTATACTTCTAATCCATTAAAATATGTACATAGATTTACTGTATTTGCCTTACAAACTTTGTATTTTCTGCTCTGGATTTAGAAGAGTGACGTTTAATTTAATTTTACAGCTTCTTTGCTGTCATTGAGATTTTTTTTTTAGTTAATTTCTTCAGAAAATTCATAGTTTTAAGCTGAGAGTAAGAAACCTGGAAATTAAATATGTAAGAATATGTCCTAAAAAAAGTTTATCTTCATGATTTCTAGTATAATGAGTGGAAAGGGACAAGAGGATATGGTCTAGTTCATCTTCTACTCAGTCAAGGTCAAGTTTACTTTTCCATGGACAATGTCTTGTATTGGTGCCTAAATTTTCATGCTGATATTTGAGTAAAGGTTCAAGACTAGAAAGATACTCTTGCTTTCAGCAGTCAGCTGCATCCTGCAAATCTGTGCACTGATGCTTTGAAATGATGGTGTGTTTCCTGAGGGATCTCAGCTTCTGAAGCCATTATTATGTTTCTGTCTGCTTCATGAAAGTTTTGTCATGAGACGGTGTTGTTTTGCTCATTTCAGAGGAACTCAGTTTTTAAGGATTTCAAAATTGTCAGCATTTCTGAAAGTTTGACAGTTGCCTGAAGTTACTTTGCATAAACACTAAGATGCTCCCACAGTCAATACACAAAAAACTTCGGGTCAAGGCAAAAAAATCTTTTGTGAGAAGGCTAGAGCAATATGGAACATGCTTTATAAATCTTGTATTTCTACTTTTCAGATCTATGTGGTGGTTTTAATATTTTTCATACCTTTATATCCTATAATCCAGTTTCTGAGTTTCCGAGGAAAAGAAGAATCAAAATTCTGAAAATGGTAGTTTCTACAGTTCTCCTAACTCTTGCACAGAAGTATTGTTATGAGAACAAGGAAGATACTATGCCACAAAGTTAAAAAAATAATCACACTGCAGACTTTCACAATATCAATAAAGATGAAAGCCTCCATAAACTTTATTGAATCTGAGTCTTCAGACTTTGAAGATATTTATTCAGGCCAAATAATTCTCCTAAAGAGAGTGCCTGGCCAGAGTGATGAACAATATGAAGTAGATAATTGCAAGATTAAGTCTGAAAGCACACTCAGAAGCCTAATTCCTTTTCATTGGACACCATGGAGACTTAAAAGGATAATATTTAAGACAACTGATAAGTCAGCAAAGAGGAGGAAAATTAATGATGGGAAAGAAATTAGAAAATAGATGGTGTTTGGGGAACCACAAATAATTATATATTTAGAGGTGCATTTTGGGACTTAATATGTCAGTGTTATGAGCATGGTGACAAAGTGCTGGGATGTTAGTAAGGAGTGGAGTTAAAAGGAAGCAGACACAGACTACATGGCAGAGTTAGTCCTGTGTAGGGAAGAGGTGGCTGTGGCACTCAGTGATCAGCAGGACCAACCCAGCTGAGAGGCAGAGCTTTGTGCTCACAGCCCTGAGCTGCTTCTGCTGCCCAGCACTGTACAAACCCTGAACCTGCTGTGAGCAGGACCTTGGGTGGATGAGGTCCTGTCTAGCCTGAATTAACACAGGAACCTTTCCATGGTCCTAAGATGCCGAGGGAAAACTGCCTTGGACATCCCCATTTGATACAAGGTTGGGATACACACGTGAGCTAAAAGCCTACTTAGAGTTGCACCTGAAAGAGGAACAGGAGAGAGGGGGTAAGGCAGACCAAAAGTGGCCTCTTTTCTTCTTTCTAACCATTTATGTGCTTTCAGACCTTAATTATAACACGTTCAATCTGATGATAATTCTGTGTGAGCTGCTGTGGAGTGGGTGAACAATACTTTCCATTAAGGTGTCGGGGTCAATGATATGGATAATTAGCTAGCTCTGTGGTTCAATACATTAATTTTCTCTGAAGCAGTAGTAAAACATATGTTGGCTCTTGGTAACCTCAGTGTAGGTGTTGCAACCTTGTAATGGATGTGGATGCAATAACCTGCTTGAGCTTGTCTACTTGAGATGAGGTGTTTTCTTAAGTGATGATGATGAATGCTGCTCTTCTAGGGAGTCAGGGAATGTCATTAAACCAGCTAATATTTTGCTGCCCTCCCATGCAGAGCTAGTATTGCTAAAGGGCAGCAGTGCTGTCAAATTCTTATATGCTTGAGCAGGGAATAAAGCAGAGAGAAAACAGGATGGAAAAAGCAGATAAAGGGCCTAAGGTGAATTCAAGCCTAATATACAGTACATTGAGTTGTTTTGTTTGCTTGCTTTTCTTCCCTTTCCCAGTAAAAGTAGTTCAGTAATGTTTTTTTTTCAGCAGCAGAACCCCCGTCAACTCATTCCACACTCCTCAGTCACTAACAGAGTTCATTGTCTATCAATAAAAACATTTCAGATCTCTCTAGACCTGGAGACACCAGGCAGAGTTATTAGTTCTTCTCCAGGTTATTCCAAGGTGCCAGAGTTCAAAATGAAAATGTACAGACTGCTGATAGCCATGCCAGAGCCAGGGAACTGCACAGATCCATCCCTGCATCAGTTTCTGCAACTACATAAACACAAACCAGCACATCCAAGGATGTCAAATTGAGAATAAATGCCTGTGCAAAGCATTTTTGTCTGTGAAAGGCCCTTAGAAACTAGAGGGCAAATTCTCTGCTGATGTAATTAGCACAGTGTTGTTAAACTCCATGGACCTGTACCAGTTTAGAGACACATGAGATTTGACCCCATTACTTTATTTAGTGACACTTACAGTAATTTCAAATTGTCAAGTCTGCACTGCTATATTCCAACAAGTAACACCTTTAAACTCTGCTAAGAATTTTTCCTCATCTAAAAGTTGTGCAAGTAATTGTTTTTCTTTTATGATAAAACTTAAACCGTGAAAGAAGATGATCTTTGAGTTTTGTGTGCAGCAGTTTATATCCCAAAAACATCAACACAGTTTACAGATTCTGAGGCACAATTATCCACTTGGTGAAGGTGATTGCTGGTGGGAGAAATACAATAATTCTTTTACTGAGATATGAGACAAATATATTTAGATAGGAAACACAAACAGCGAGGTTTCTCTCCTTGACACTGTAGGCAGGTGGGAAGATGTTTTTCCATCTTACAAATTCAAAAAAACCCAGAAATGTTGTGTTATATCTTGTGGCCTTAGGAGAATGGCTTTCTTCTCTGATGAGTTGGAAGGCAACATCTGTTATTAGGAATCACTGGTGTCTTGATGCATAAAATTTTTGGCTTGTCCTGCAAATAACACCTTGACTATTTCAAAAGACACAGCAAACTCACATCTGATGTGCATAGGCTCATCTGTAGACTCATCTCTGGGCTGCATCAAAAGAAGTGTGTCCAGCAGGTCAAGGGAGGGAATCCTTCCCCTCTGCTCTGCTCTCATGAGACCCCCACCTGCTGTGCTGCCTGCAGCTCTCAGACTTACAACAGAGGAAGGACATGGACCTGTTGGAATGAGACCAGAGAAGGCCACGAAGATGATCATAAGGGGGATGTCTCCTATGAAGACAGGATGGGAGAGTTGGGGCTGTTCACCCTGGAGGAGAAAAGTCTCCATGGAGACCTCACTGCAGCAGCTTTGCATGTGGGCAGATAGTGACAGGACAAGGGTTTAAACTGAGAGAGGGGATGTGTAGTTTAGGTATTAGGAGGGAATTCTTTCATGTGAGAGTAGGGAGGCACAGGTTATTCAGAGAAAATGTGTCTGTCCCATCCCTGGGACAGTATCCCAGGGATCTTGAATAAGTACCCCTGAATACTTGTTCAAGGCCAGGTTGGACAGGACTGGGAGCAAACTGATCCAGTGGAAGTTGTCCCCATCCATGGCAATAAATGATGTTTAAAGTCCATTCCAACCCAAACCATTCAGTGATTCTGTGAATCTATGCATTTCCCTGAGAAGGGAAAAGTGCTGCTGTTAGGTAAAACCTCTTTCTCCAAAAGAGAGCTGCTAATTTAAAACAAGAAAATTGGAATGGATCACATGTCTGCAAGGGAGGAATGGCCCAGTGCAGATTCTGATGGCTAATAATGGTACTGAGGAGACGAAAACCCTTTAACGGAACACAAACCTCTATTTCACAGAGATCTGAAGCAGTCTTATGGAGTTAAAAATGAACTGCCTATTTGTGAGTGCTGCTGTATTGCCCTTCTGATGTACACAGATCTGTCTCCAAGCCAAACTTCTCTAAATGGCAGGTAACCTAAAAAAAATTCCAATTAGAGATATTCTGGGGCTTAATTTCCCTTATTGCTTTGAATGGCACGAATGGTGGTCTGTGCTTATGTGATCTTGAACTGTAAGATGAAATACACTCTAATGTAATAATGAAATATCATTATTTTTGCAAGATTTTTAATATTCCCCACTCATCTCCAACCAGTCTGGTCATTCAGTTCCTCTTGTAGTAAGGAAACAATACAAATTTAAACGTCTGTACTTCTGCTAAAGCATGACCCAAATTCATATAATATCACAAGTTAAAATGCAATAAAATCCTTTGACTTTACCTAAAAGCATTTGAAAGTGTTAATGTGGATTTTCTTTCATGCTCACTTTCACCACTGGGCAAGGCTGAAGGAGCCCCTCCTGTGTCCTATGCACAGTCACCTAGAACTTAGGATCAGAAAATCTTAGAATATGTTGAGTTGGAAGGAACTCATCAGAATAATCAAGACCAACTCCTGACCCTGTGCAGGGCACCCCAAGAATCACACCCCTATTAAACTTCATGTGGTTGGTGGCTGCTCATGTCTCTACTTTGTCAAGGTCTCCTAGTTTGCTAGCTAGCCTAGCCAGCACTGTGAATAAGAATTTCATAATATCCTTGCTATCATTTTTCTCACATAGTACTGTCAGAAATTCCTCTGAATAATCTTTAACAGGAGAAAACATTTGTGTAATCTGCCAATGTTCTGCTTATCCACTGTGTACATCATTAGCAAATGCATTCAGTTCATGACTCTGAATGGTGAACCTTTGTGGTCTATTGTGTTAATGTATTGGAAAAATAAGGAAAAAAATGTATGGAAAGGGGTCATTCTTTCACCCCAGGCAGGATTAGCTCTCTCTGAACTAAACATATGTTTATCTAAACTGCTCTTAAGGTCTTTGGTGGAAGAGATTCAGAATCTTCTCAGGCAACATGTTTAAGTCCTTAATCGTTTTTACCACTAAAAAGTTCTCTGAATGTCTTACATAAATATCCCTTTCTGCAATTTAGAGCACATTATTCTTGTCACATAGAAAATGGGTATCTGTAACAATTCAACCTTCTCCCCTTTTCAGCCACTTTTTATGTATTTGAAGGCTACTGATCTTGTCTGTACTAGGTCTTTTCTCTTAAGGAAGCAATCTCAAATCTTTGATTTCTAATAGGTCAAGTTTCTACACCCCTAATCACTCTGCTCTTCACCCCTAATCACTCTGCTTCTTCTTACCTGACACAAATATTTCTTGAAATGCAAACTGCAGAGGGAACACCACGCTTCGGCTATGACCTCATTCATGCCAAATAGAGCAGAAAGATTATGTTATGTATCTTACAGATATTATTTCAGCTATACATCCCCTAATAGTATTTGGCTTTCCTGCAAAAGTGTCACTTTGCTGATAGTATTAATTTCAGAGATTCTCTCTTATCTAATTCTCCATCACTGCTCTTTTTCTGCAGAGCTGCTGATTAGCCAGTTGTTCCCTGAAGTCATTTTAGGTGTTTCAGACTGAATGTGCAAGTTGTTGAGCTCATTTGGAATTTTCACCCTCCCAAGTGGTTGGACCTCTTTTCAGTGACTTGGCATATTCTGTCCTAATAAATACCCTTTATTTTCTTCCATATGGCTTGAGCAAAAATCTCCAACCATTTCCTTGTCCATTTTATAGTAGTTTAATACAGCCAATATTTTTTTTTTCTTATTATGATAGTGTCAGATGAAACATTGTCAGACACCTCACTGGAGATATACAGCATCTACTGCTTCTGCCCTTTCTACAAACCTCTCAGAGGAAGTTGGTTTGACAGGTTTTCTTTCTGACTGTGCTGGGCCTGGAGCTCATTTCCCCAGAGCTGCCTTCCCAGTGCACTGGTGCCCAGTAAGGTGCTGGTACTGCCCCAGAGTTTGGGAACTGCTGGGCAGAGCTGGCACAGCCCCAGCGATGCCTCTCCAACATTCCCCCTCCACCAGCAGCCTGGGGGTGGACAGGACCCTGTGAGGGGACAGCCAGGACCCACAGCCTGACCCAAACTCTCCAAAGGGACATTCCATATGACATCTGCTCAGCAGTAAAATCTAAGACAAAAGGAGGAGGTGGGAAATTCATTATTGTGATGTTTGTCTCCCAGGAAGTGGCTAAGTTGATAGGAATTGGAGAATAAATCTTTTGTTTTCCTTTGCTTCCATGCACATCTTTTGATTTTGCTTTATTAAACTGCCTTTATCTTGACCCATGAGGGATCTTTTTCCATCCTATTCCTCCTTCCCCCTTGCATCCTGCTGAGGAGGGTAGTGACAGGGAAGTTTGGTGGGCACCTGCATCCAGCCAAGGTCAACCCATCACACTGACAAATCCGTGTTGGCTGTCACTCATCTTTTTGTTATCTCCTAGGGGCTTACAAATTGTTTGCTTGATTATTTGCTCCTGGATTTTTCTAGGAATTGAAGTTAAGCTGACAAATCCACCCTCTTTCTCCCTTTTTAAAGATAGTCTCAATAATTGCACTTTTCCAGTATTCTGGACACCCCCTCCCATAAGCTCTCTCAGATAACCAGTGACAGCTCTGAGATTGTCCCAATAGCTCTTTTTCACTGATAGTGCTCACCTTGGGGTGTATTTCATGAGGTTCAGTAGCCATGAAAATACATAACTAATATAAGCACTTAACTTAGTAGCAGTTTTTCTCATTTGTTCATGCCTTTAATTGCTTTGCACATTTCATTACATCAATCTCCTTAATGAAGGCAGAAGCAAAAGTGGCAGTAGACACTGTGGCTTGTTTGGGTTTTTCTATCCATAGATTTCCCACACAGATTGGCAGCAGAAAAAAATCTATTTTTACTCTTCTTGAGTTCTCCAGATTTCGAACAGTTTACTCTCATACTGGATTCTGTCTTTGAACTGGATATTTCTGATTTAGCCCATGATTACTTTGTGTTGTTTTTTTAATAGCCTCCCATGAGGTTTCTGACAAAAGCTTTTGAAAAAACCAAATGGGTTATGTCAGTTGTGTTTTTAGTAATCTGGTGCAATGATGTTATAAACACTCATCTGCCACATTTAAATAAAGAGTTAAGGCATTTCAGGCACTGATATATTTCCATCTGATATCAAAAGGCATTTCTGATCACACAGATCTTCAAACATTTATTTATATTTACTTTTAATAAGCACCATAAAACCTGCTTCAACAAGAAGCAATTTAATTGCATCATTGCATTTGATCAGATGAACATCCTGTTCATTATAAAGCCTTCCCTATAAATAAACATAGAAAATACAAATTAAGCTTCCTCGTTAAAATGCACCCAACTTAACATCTCAATTCTTTCTTCACATGTTGTGAACTGAATTTTTCTCTGGCATAATGCACATGCTGAAATGTCGTGATGCATATTTACATAAAAATCCCACTAATACATTGCCTGACTTGGGATGTGCCCCCATTTCAGCCATCAGCATTACTACACTGATGTAAAACACTTGCACTCCAGCAAAGCTGATGAGACAGCTGAAAACTGGAAGAGAACATAAAAAGAGTTCCATTTTGCTTATAAAATAGACATTTTCATTCAGTCCAGGTATTCCAGGAATGTGTCAGTCCAAATTTACAAATTTTGAGTTATTGACACTTGTATCCCCAAAGGATTAAAAAATTTTTAGCATTCAGGTGCACTTTTAGACCTTATCAGTTGCAATAGTTAATATTTAAACATTTTGCACTTTCGGCTCTCTAAACTGTGGGGATTGTGTAAGAGAGCCCAAACAGCACAAATCTGCTGTTTCCAATAGCTGTTAATGATGTGGAGTGAATACAGGAGTGGGACACTAAACTAATCAGTGGTATTGGACATTGGTGAGTAGAAACCACTATATTAGTGCCTAAACTGTGCAGTGATCCATGTCTTCTAATTCTGGGAGATAGTTATGTTAAATTGATTTGAAAATAAGTGGATAGAATCATTATGCCTACATTTATAGCTAAGCTGATGGAAATCAGATGGATTTTAGTTTTGCAATGCACCTCATAAATTGATGCTGAAAATCCCAATAGAGACTTCACTGCCTGCTTTCTGTCCACCCAATAAACTATGATTATTGGATCCTGATGACATTTGTTCTGAGATATATTAAAATGAATTGACATAAACCTACACAAAAAAAAGCATGCTGAAGCAACTTGGAGATGCAGGAAGCTGTAGAGCTTATCATCACTGACATGTGGTGCTAGGAAGAATTGCCATGGACCTATGGATATGTACTGAAAAGCGTGGTTTATCAAAAAGCAAACTCAAACCCATGCAGGATTGCCTAGGATTAATACTGGAAAATACATTCTTTTTTTAAAAATAACAGGACAGAATAAAGCACTCAGAGAGTTCATCAGACAAGCAACAAAATGGGACAGAGTAAAGCCTAAAGGTGTGCCCTTGTAGCAAACACAAGGGTGGTTTATTTCTGAGACGTCCAGAGACACTCCTCACTGAGTGGAGGCACTGGGAATACCTTACTATAAACTCCTAGGCAATGAATTAAGGGATTTATTAGGTAATTTCACCTAAATTTCTTGTCATAGAAAAGCCCACATGGTAAAAAGAATAAGGACAATAGGTGTAAAAAAAAAGAGGCAATTCATTACGATATATAAGTTTTTCCTTAAGACTCAGTGCTAAATTTTTACTGCTTGTATCAACTTCCAATTCAGGCATATGGAATATGCAATATCCAACTCTCACTATTGAAGAAACAGTGATTTAATAAAAAATAGAAGTGAGGCTACAGATCCACAGAAATGCAAGGGAGCCTTAAACCCCTGAAATAATAAATATCCTACTGGCATCAATGTGACTTAGGAACTCAGTGCCCTTGGGAAAAGAAATGTCTTTAATGGAATTTTTTTTCTCTCTCGTGAAATATTTTCCCAAATAATACTTTTAAGCTTTTCCTCAATATATATGGCCAGAAAAGAAGAATTTACTGAATCTTAGAACTTTTAATTTAAGCTTTATTTTAATATAAGCAATAATTAAAAGTCTTTCAGGCAAACAGTTTTTCTGTTACTTCTAGGAAGCCAACATTTAAGTATTGTGATTGCCGAAGCAGGAGAGAAGTCAATCTATACCTCTGATAGAGGTTTCATTTAATATAAGTGGTTATTAAAATTTTCTACACTTCCTGCCCCTATATCCATCTCCTTCTTCTGGAACCTCTGCTACCTGTGGATGATTTAGCAGCTGTATCCTTGTCCAAATTCCTGCATTTGCTTGGGCTGACACCTGGCAATTCTTGGGTCCATGCAAAGTGCAGCTTCTTGGCCCTAACATTTTCCTGCTACTCCATATCTCCAGAAACTCCTGGTATTCCTTTGGCACCATTCATATGGAAATTGTTGGGATTCTGTAATTTTGATTTCTGTGACATCTACAGTGCTGGTGCCACACCATGTATGTCAATTCATTGAGCCTGGCAAGACAATAAGTTTCCAGCTCTGGAGCTGCTGAATGACAACAGGGCTGTCCAGCTGTTTATGGAGAGAAACCCCTGAAGTGGGGTGCAGATCAGAAACAGCATCGGTATGAACCAGCTGTTTTCCAAATCAGCTGAAATGCTGAGCTAATCTGTTCTCTAATCCAATGAAAACATGTATTTTCAATAAGAGGACACTGAGAAACTCTTATTAGTTTAACCACATGCATCAGACAGCATCTCTCTCATTAGCAATTTGGTATAACTGACATAAAGTCACTGGAACTGAACATGTTTACAGGGTAAATATCTCCCACTTTGAAAATAAATATCTTGGCCTTGGCTCAGCATTTATTTAGCAGTGGGAAACTGCTGTCCTGTGACAGTGTTCCATTTCACTGACATTATCTCCTAATGATGTTATAAGTGGGGGTAAGTAAACCTCAGAAGGTTCAGAGGTTCAATTTTCATTAGGATAAACATCTAGAAACTTTGAAAACTTATGGACTGTTATTCCAACTGTGATTGTTTCTCCTATTTTCTGGTAAGTGCTTGTCTTCCTTGGTCCTAACCTCCTAAAAATCTCCCCCAGATAATCCCTCTGTCCCTGTTTCCCACCAGAAGATGTGGCTGGTGGGGCTTTGTGAGATCCTGCACAGGTAGTGCTGAGGGCACTACATTTCCTTGACTTTTTCAGTGAAATAAATAAGATCACAAAAGTACTTTCTCTTAATAACCTTCAGTCTGAGGCCACAGCACAGCCATTTCCTGCAGCACACATGGCTGGTGACACACACAGATGGCCCAGGGTTGATGCCTTGGTTTCAGGCATTCAGCATAAACACATCATTTATATTCCCTTTGCAACTACAGGAGGAGTCAGCTGATGCTGGAAGGGACTCGAATTTACCTGACCTTGATGGAGTTTGTCTGGAAAGGTTTTGTCCTTGTTCTCACACTTTCTTTACTCTTAAATTTATCTGCCTCTGGTGTTCTCCAAGAATCATTTCCTTTCCTGTGAGCCTACCTAAACAGAACTTTTTTTTAAGTTTGTGGGGTTTTTTGTTAAGTTAAGGAAGATGACAGCCTTGAAACTACCTGCTAGTCTGATGCCTATAGTGGATTTCTCCTCCTTCCTCTAACTGATGACTTAACCTGTGTTTTTCCCCCACCATGATACCCTTACAATATATACTTACAGCATATACTTTTGTTTTGAAGCAAATTTCAGAAGTTACATCCCAGATGCTGTTTTTCCTCTTATTTCAAGTCTTACTCTTTCAAACTGCCCCTTTCAAGTGTCTACATCCTAGCTAAGTTTACTCACTATTATTTTTGTCATGAATTGGAAGCAAATTATGTTTAAGCAAGACTGGTAATTTAGAGTGTCTCAGTTCTTAAGGTCCCCACTTGTGAAATCTTATAATTGATCAGCACCTCTTATCCGGAGCAGCAAACCTATCAAAGAGTCTCAAACTGGTTACCCCAGCCGGGGGGAGAGAAGAATTAAAAATACACGGATCTTTGGGGAAAATTAGTCTACAAAACTATTCATTTATTTCTCCTAAAAGTTTCTGTCTCACATGGACGTTTCACTCATTGGGATGCAGGCATTAATCAAAATAAACAGCTTGTGGATGGGGCACACCGACATAATAGATGTACTTAACTCCAATTAAACCAAGCAGTGGGCACTGTAACCTCTCTCTGCCGGTGCTGCAGCAGCGCATACAAATTATGTGAATTTTGCTGCTGACCATTCAGTACAGCCTGGGCACTCAAAACCAGTTCAGGGACCAGGATCCCTGGGCTTTACCATTTGATAGGGAAAATCTTAAAGAAAATAAAGGAAAAGGGTTAAAACTTTATGTTTAAGATCTCCAAATAACGGTGTTTACCTTGAAAGTCAAAGGTAGCAAGCGCTGCCTTCCAGTCTTTCTGATGCATGCCTATAGATTTATAATGCTGTTGCCAAGTCCTGTGATTTAAAGTGAGTCATGCAAAAACAGAAAAAAAATTGTCTTTTATTAAAACTATGAATTTTCAGGTCCATAAGACCTTGAAGAAAAGCATGAAAATGTGACTCGAGTGTGTGCTATAAATTCAAAAAACAATGAAAAAGTGAATCTTATATTTTCTATTTAAGTCTTAAGTTCAATAAGATGCAGCAAAAATAATATGTCTGTATGTAACATATATTTATAATATAATAGATGTCTATAAGAATGAGACATTATTGGTCTGGTGTATGATCTGAGCTTTGTCAAACACTGAGTCCATGCCACAGACTGATAAAATCTTATTATTTTTATTGAAACAGTAATTTTTTCTATCACCTCACCTCCACCTCTTGTGTTTACTGTGAAATGTGGTCTTCCTCAGCAATAAAGATTCATATACCTGTGGTTATTTTGTCATTAATATGCAGTTCTATCATTGCTTGTTTTAATCTCTGTTTTAGGGGCTGTTCTGTTTACTACATGGCATTGATTTTTGAATTAAGCTCAGCAAAAAGTGTTACTACATCAACTATATCTTTGAATATTTGAATATATTTGTTTGCTTAAACATTTGCTTAGTCAGACAGCTCTGAGGATTTGTTTTAAGTACAATGTTTGTAATTGACAGATGACTTTTCTCTTGGTGGATTTTAATTGCTTGTAGCCCAGTGGGATGATGTTATTGTATATATTGATTTTTTAAAAAAAACTAAGAATCGGTATTTTAAAAAATAAACCAGGAATTAATACTTCATAAACCAGTGTTCAATCTGCAAACCCAGTTGGAAGTAATGCAACCATAAATTTAAAATTATGCCTGTAAGAGTCAGAATTATTTGATGTGGTGTACCTCTTACCTGTAATACTTCAGCTCCAGTGTTATAGACATAATGAAATTCTTAGTTGCAATGCCCTGAAGAGCATATTGAAATAGTAATGAAAACAATAAGAATAGTAACAATATGGAAAATACTCTTCAATATGGAAAGAATACCAAAGAGTTTCCTGTGTTTGCAGGTTTAAACCTGTCCCTTTGGTCTCATCTCACTCTCCATACGATCTTTAATATTTTGAGTGTGGTGATTGTGAAGAATATTAAAAAAAATTATCATGACACAGGACAAATTATAGTGTGAAAATAAGGTGATAAGGTGCTTGCAACAGCACGCAGCTCTTTGCTGAGAAACCTTTGCTATTGCTCATGTTGATATTGCCTTTACAGAGGTCAACATAACAATAGTTGCTTTGATTTTTTAATACACACACACTGTTCTGTGTAAGTACATATTGATTTCAATAATACTAGAAAATTCTGATCTTAATCAAAAGCATGCAACAGAAACAGTACAAATGATCCAGCAGTAACTAAATAAATAAACCTTATTGCTCTTTGCTATCTCAAAAATCTACATGTTCGTTTCACCCTGCAATTTCAGAAACAGAGAAAATAGAGGAAGTTCCAAACAAAAATTTGCATTGAATAACAAGACAGAACACATTTAGATTCTATGTGGAAACATGCCGGAGAAAACAAACACTGTTGTCTCTGCTTCAAAAACCAACAGCTTGATTTTCCTATAAACACTAATCACATACATATTAGGTTATTATATTGGAAGAAGAGACTCCTGGAATAGTTTATTTTGGTTGCACATTTCCTTACTTAAATAGGAACCATTCCTTTTAGGCTAACCAGGGTTGGAAATGTCAGATTCCTTTTGAGTTTTGAGAGCTTTTAAGGGGTAGTGGGAAGGTATGAGTAATGTACCAAAAGCTCACAGTCACTGGCAAATCTTGGGAGCTGTATTACACAGACAAACTGTGCTCTTAATCCCTCTCTGTTCCTTAAAATGAAGGACAAATATTTAGTTTTTCCTGAGGTTTTTTTGGTTTTTTTTTTTTTTTTGCTACTGCAGAAAATATGTTTGAGATCGCTACAGGTATTCAGAGAAAGGATGTCTATCATTTCTGGAGGTTTCAGTGCTAGCCTGCAGTTTTTAACAAAGGGATATGGCACCTTTCATAGACCCTGAGTCTAAATAGGAATAAAAAGGGATTTAGTGACTCTGGGACCCATAGCAACCGATGCTGAGCAGCATCTTGCTATATCAGGCAGCACACATGACACCTTCACCAATTCCAGCCTAACTAATGATGGATGAAGAGACAGGCAGGTGACAGTGCCATCCTCTTTCACTCTATTACAGGGGCTACAAAGCCACTGTCATGCACAGGTAAACCTTCTGACTAATGCTCCCATCGCCTGTTTGCATTTCTGCTCCACACAACTCAGATTGGTTTTACTGCATCAAAGTTACTCTGATTGCATGTTCTGCTGAAGAAACAGCAGCTGTTTCAGTTCTGAAATAATTAAAGGTGCAAAGAGTTAAAGTGGAAATGTCCACTGGAGGAATGAAAGCTGAATGTAGCAGGAAAAAAATCGCTTCAATTTGAATTTATCGTGAGCAGTTGTCACTTTCAATGACTATATTTGTCCTGTTTATATTTTATCCAAATTCCTTGCCTCATCTTTTAAAGCACTGAGCATCACTAAAATCAATGAGACTGAAGGTGTTGGAGAGAAATTTTTACAGGGCATGCAGTAACAGAACAAGGCAGAATGGCTTCAGACTGAAAGGGGGTATGTTTAGATTAGATTAGGAAGGAATTATTCATCATAAGGATGGTGAAGCACTGGAACAGGTTGTACAGAAAAGAAGTGGATGCCCCATCCCTGGGAGTGTTCAAGGCCAGGCTGGATGGGGCTCTGAGAATCTTGGTTTAGTGGAAGGTGTCCCTGCCCATCATATGGAGTTGGAACTGAATGATCTGAAGGTCCCTTCCAACCCAAACCATTCTGTGATTATTCTATGACGATGATGACATTAGAGAAATTATTAACTTCCTGCTGGATCAGCTCTTAGGGCTGAGATAATAGCAAAGGAAAAGTGCTTTTAGCTTGATCACATTGCTGACACTGTACAGGAGGTGCAGATACCATTATTTTCCCCCTGAAATACTGTTTCCTCCACTACTAGTGGGATTTTTCATCTTTATCTGAGCCATATTTAGTGAGAGGCAAGAGTCATCCTGGATCACTGTAGTACAAGTCATAATCACCTATGATTCCTTGAGCAGAACATATTGATTTTGCAGGTGAGTCATTACTGCATTATGTTCACATCCAAAAGTGCTGCCCATGATGAAAAATCTCTTGTGCTAGGCACAAACACTAAAATAGAGACCTTCCATTTAAGTTTACAAATTGTGTGGGTAAGACAGATCAAAACTAGGACAAAAATAGGTAAATTTATTATTGAATGAATTCCACTTTGTGCTGACGGTTGATTTTTGAATGGGGATTGTCTTCTTCCATCCAGAAAGGCCATCCTCTGTTCCTTATCTTAATGTGGCTGGAGAAAAACTTGAACATTATCCTAGGTAACTAAACTGCAATGAAGGAGGATATGTTGCTCTTTCAATCACAATTAAACTTTCTGCAAGCATATTTTCCCTATCCAATGTTAAGCCAGTTTTAGGCTTCTTGAAATCCACAGTCCTATTTTTCATTGACTTTTCCCTCCATTTTAATGCCAGTCTATTCAAAGTCTACTGTATCAAACCAGCTTCACTTAACATGTTACAAAACACATGAATAGCTTAGAATTTTGTTCCAGAAGCAAGAGATATATTTTAATTTAAAGCTGCCTTCATTAAACACCTCAATAAATCCATGGAAAACAGAGTTGCTAAATCTCCAAGGCTATCTCTAAAATCTCACTGCCAGATGCATTTACTTAAACAAACTCAGCAACATCAGCTTCTATTTTTTTCTCCCATTTTTCAGAAATTAAAGCTTCTACCCTTTGACAGTTCATTCAAAGACCTTTAAAGGTGGTCTCTAAAAATGACTTGCAGTTTGACCTGAACAGAGATACTGGGATTTAGAGAGTGCAATAGATAGGATTAGTACTTTCCTCTAGCTATCCATGTTAAGGCAATTAAAACAGGAAACAGTGAAAATAGAGTAAGGTAGAAGATCCAGGGAATAACCTCTTAGGCTTAGCTATAAATTATCTAATATTTTCTCTGCTATATGTTTTTCTATCCATATCTTTTCTGAACAAAAGACTAGACATAACCAACAGGCAGTTCAGTAATTTGTACCCTAAGCTATAAAACATCACAGAGTGCAAATGGCACTCTTAGGGTACAAGAAGTGTGTGCAGGTAACAGGCAAGCAAAATTAAATGAGAGTCTTGCTGACTGGAACTTAGATCTGTTAGAGTCTCAAGAGCTTCCTCAGGAAGCTGGTGGAAGCTCTGTAGCTTTGGTCATTTAAATCAGAATGAACATTTTAACAGAGAAAATACTTCAGGGAGCCATCAGTGATATTTAAGACATCATTTGCAATACATCTAATACACCAGGATTTTATAAAGCCACTATAAAGTAGTGGGTGCAAGCAACTAAGAAAAAAACACCTGGAAACAAGATTATATAGGTCCCATTTCAGCACTGGAAAATCATGCCCCCCTATTTCCTCCAATAAATTTACAAGGCTGTCCTATAACTATAAGACTGCTTTAGACCTTGGGGATGTGCCTGCAAGTCTTTGTGCTGTCCCAGACCTCACCAGTGAAGGGCCCTGGTACAGCAGCAGCAAAGCTTCCACGTACTCTGGCAAAAATATAAACAAGTCACATATTTGACTGTGAAGGCTAGGCATGGGGTAATACAGAGAGCTGTAAAAATAATAATTTCTTTCATGCCTCCCCCTTTGTTGTAGTAAAAGTGTGCTGAAATGTGTTCCATGTCTTACACCCCCAGAGAAGCTCTGATATTCCTTTAGGATGAAAAAGGACCCAGATTTTGGAGATAAATAAAACTGAGTGACCCCTGCAATCCCTGGGCAAATCATATTTAGAGTCCACAGGGTTTGGGTTTTTTTCACTGAAAGCTGAGCTTTTGCCACAAAGTTTTATTTTTTTTTCCAAACAGTCCTCTCTAAAAGAAAACAAGAGAATGTCCAAAGCCTGGGTAGGTTGTCATTGAGGTAAATTTGTGTACAGTTTAATTTGTTTTTAAAATAACCCAATTAGGCATATTCCACATATGGAACTTCACACCTTAGAAACAGTCCTACTGGAGCCAACAATATGACTCCCAGCATCCTGTGCCATTGGCAACTCCTGTAGGAAGGGGACTGGTGACAGGATCTCTGTTTCCTTGGAGATCACATGCTTTGAAACTGCTCAGGCAGTATCAGAATCTTCTGCCTGTAGTATCTTAATTATTTCCATAGAAAGCACTTAATATATAAAGATATCACATGAAGGATGAAGCCTTCAGATAACCAGTAAATAACAGGGAGTTAATAGCTCCTACCATTCTGGTTTCATGGGACTAAGGCTGAAGTAAAGAAAAATGGACCAAGAAGCTATTATCAGATTTTTCATGTTTTATGCTTGAAAACCTTTTAATTTCAGATTTCAAAATAGTGTTGCATTTATAAATACAATCAGCAGAATATGCAGAAGATACAATATTCAAAAGAAGAAATAAAATAAGTTCCTTTGAGAAACATGTCATCATTACTCTAAGGCAAATTAATTTTATTAGTATCAGATGAGAGTAGGGTTACAATTTCTTGGTTTTCTTTGGGCACAGACATGTTATTAAAACACCACAGAGAAATCGCTGGTGTGGAAGAAGCTTATTTTGGCTTTCCAGATTCACATCCCTGACAGAAGTTAGGTGACTCAGACTCTAATCAATCAGTGTGAGCTTTCTCACAGTTCCCATGGTTGTGGGATATGGAAACCACCACGGAGTTCAAGTACTTCCTATTCATGAGAATTCTGACTCAGGCATGGCTACAAACCCAACAGCTGCCCAAGGACTGTGGAATCCAAACTCCCTCTCACAAAAGGCAGCAGATGTAATTGGAGCCCAGTGTGAAAAGGGTGACTTATTCACCGCTGCCTTTTGTATGCAGTGTTTGGAGTCAAAGGCATGACCAAGGAAGATGTCCCACGGAGGCCAGCTGTCTGGATTCATGCCAAGAATTTACATTTGCTTGTGTTGCTTATGGGAGAAAGGGCAGATGTAACCTGTTATGCACAATGCACAGCATAAAGAGAGCTCGTCTGAAAACAATTTATCCTGCCTTGAGGGAAAAAATATAATAGCAATTATTATTTGTGAAGTATTAATAAATATTGTTGAAAGGTTTCTATATTTTCCAGGCTATGATTGCAAAGCTTAAAAATCCATTGTCTGATTTTTTCCCCCCCCAGCCCAAACCTCTAAATTTTACCTAATAGAGACATTCCATTTCACAAGAAGGAGCTTTCCATCAAAAGAGAGTCTGAAAAAAATTGTAACTGCTCTAATTAAACTCCACCAGGAATTATGCTAAATGTCTTATAGCTGTAGAAAATTACATTAATGAACACTTGGATGCTGTAGTCCTTCTCAAACACCCTCATATGCCCTCGGTGAAATAAGACGAAGTTTTTATTCTGTCACTTATGCCTATAAACAGCTACAAAACTAATTTTCTGATGGTGAAAAAATGCCATGAAAATGCAATTAAAAATTGGTGCTAGTTACTGGACTTTGGCCAAATAAACTAAAGGAAAAACTGCCAGTGGCCAGTGCCTGGAGATAAAAATGGGATACAGTACCAGAACAGCACCCAGACTCCCATGTTCAGTGTTTCACTGACCCAAATGTAATGTCTGGTATTTTATACATCTTGAAAAATATATTTTGTTTCTAATTGGATGGCATTATAGCAGATATAGAAACAAAGAATGGTTGAAGCTGGAAGGGATCTCTGGAGGTCAGGAGATACTTGGTTCCACTCTCTATTTGCTTCCTTTTTGTCTTTGAGTTTGGCCAGGAACAGCTTGTTCTTCCATGCAGGGCTTCTGGCATTTTTGTCTGCTTTTATATTTGATGGCATGGAACCCTCTTTAACTTGGATGAGGCAGTCCTTCAATGTGAAACAGATTTCTTGGGCCCTCCTTCCCTCCAAGGCCTCATCTCCTGAGACTTTTTTGAGCAGACTCTGAAGATGCTGAAGTCTGTTCTCACAAAATCCATTGTGAGCTTGCTTTTCATCCTCCTTTCTGCTCCCAGGTTCCTGAACTCCAGCCAAGCCTGCCTTTGACTTTCAGATGCCCAAAAAACCCCTCATTTTTGGTGCTTATGAGGTCTATCAGAACTCAGTTTCTAGAAAGATTTTATCATCAGTGTAATCCTGGATTGCTTATGCCTGTTGTGTTGTTCCACCAGGAGATAACTTCTCAATTTACATTTTCTCTAAATTAGGATGGTCGGACTCTGTCAATTTTGTGGGTGTTTCCCTGCTAAGCAGAATCTTTCTGTAGGGGAGCTGTCAGAATGGGAGTCATGGCCCTTGCAGAAGTTTTTAACCTCAATTAATAGGTACAAAAAGTAGTCTAAGCTGGGTGACAGGAGGGATGCTTTATCAGTTCAGTAAACAAGGAAATTTTGCCATCGTCCAAAGAACTGCAGATAAATTTCTCTTTGTGCAGATAAATTGAACAATTGGAAAGTTCAAGGTGAATGCCTAAAACATTTTTTCTTTTGAGACATCTAAGAGGAAAAAGAAACATGCTAATTATGTGCAGACAAGAGTAAAAACAATTAAATATAACTCCAGCATGATTCCAGGCATGAAGTTATGTCAAACTCACAAATAGCCCAGCTAGAAGTAAGCAGAGATCCCTAGACAAGCCCAGGTTAAATCACAGAGGAATTCAGACTCAGAAACCCTGTCACCTTTACTGTGACTCTCGAGTGGTTCAAAAAATTAATTAGAGGGGGAAGAAGTCTAATGATTTTCAGAAAGTAGATGTTTCTCAGCAGTCCTGATTTCCAGCATGTTGGACTTGCATGTGGAAAACAAGACATTCAGTCAAGCACTGTTACGTAAGTGCAGCTCTTAGACAGCACTCCATATACAGTATAAATTCTGCAGGCAGAGTGTTTTAAGCACTAGGAAACTGCAGAAGATGGATATGGACTCTTTCTAAATCCATATACCTTTGGAAACAGAAATAAAAAGAAGTATCATTGTAAGTAACATTAAGAGGTGAGAGGCAAGGTTTATAGGGAGAGGTAATATCTTTTATTAGAATAACTGATAGTGTCGGAAAAAAACAATCTTTCTGGAACAAAAGCCCCTTAAAGCTTGTCTGTTTCTTTTCACTTCTATTAGTTTGTTTCAGAAAAGACATTACTTCTTCCTACAAGTCCCATCTCTCTTTTATTCTCAGGCAATCACTTAAAAGAAGGTATTTAACTTTGTTTAAATGTTTCTGAATATTCAAAACTGTTTCCTGCTTGGTGAGTAAGTGTTTACACTTAGAGTAGTTAGTACGTGGAGGGTTATCATTTGAATAGGTCTGAGTTCTGCCCTTTAAAGGGCAATGGGGAAAAAAAAAGGAATGAAAAATAATTTTTAACTTTTTTTTTTTTAACACTAGTTTTTCTGCCTCCAGTCAAACAATGATTTCCACTCAGGTTTACTCAACTTTGGAATCTTTAGATTGTTTTAGAAAAGACCTCTAAGAACACCAAGTCCAACCTTTGATGCAGCTCTGTCAAGCCCACCACTAAACCACACCCAAGTGCCACATCTACATGCTTTATAAAGGTCTTCAGGGATGATGATGCCACTACTTCACTGGGTAGCTTGTGCCAGGGCTTGGCAACCCTTGTGGCGAAGAAATTTGTCCTAATATTCAATTTAAACCTTCCCTGGCACATCTTGAGGGCATTTCTTCTTGTACCTTTTTGCTGCTTGAGCACAGAGGTCCATCCCCACCTGGCTGCACCCCCATTCTGGGAGCTCTAGAGGGTAACAGGGTCCCCCTTGAGCCTCCTTTTCTTCAGGCTGAGCCCCCCAGCTCCTTCAGCTGCTCCTCATCTTGTGCTCCAGCCCCTTCCCCAGCTCTTTTCCCCAAAATGTCTCGTAGCGAGGGGCCAAAACTGAAGGTGGGATTCGAGGTGTGGCTCCTCAAGACTGAGGGCAGGAACCCAATCCCTGCCCTGGTTCTGCTGGTTCTCACTTTGCTTTGATACAAGGCAGGTGCAGGAGGGTGCTGCTCCTCATGAGAGAAGGTCCAAGAAACTAATGCTGAATGTCTTCCACCCAGAGAAACTCAAAGCATTTTGTAGAGATTAATTAACCAAATTCTGATGCCTGTGGCAGGTTTACAAGTGTTTTGCACCATGGTAACAGAAGTGCTGAAACCCATATTTCAGAGAATGTTATGCAAGAGTAACAGAATACACAAGAGCATATTCTCCTACTCATACGGATGCATCCATTATCCTAAGTTGTGAGGAACATAAAATCAAGTTTCTCATAAAAATGGTAAATTTTCATGTTAGTATTCTTCACGCATTTATTTTAGTTAACTTTTTAACTTACTCTAATGTTTCTTGAGGTTGGGCTACAGTATCAAGGCAGGCTGAAAAGCTACCAGTTGATGGTCACTATGGTTGGCATACATTTCATTTGCCTTTTCATATTTACGTCCACATCTGAGCTATCACTATGGCTTCTGTCCAGAGCTAATGGTGAAGAACAGGTATTTTTTGGCTGTAGCTAAAATGAATCTATTTTAAAGATTTATTTTTAAAAGAGTTAAACTGTGGCTGAGGAGCATATTTTTCTTTGTATTCGATAAGAGTGGCAAGGAGTGTGGTGAACAGGTGAGATGCTTTCTATACACTGTAGATGCCTACACTGATCAGATGAAACCCATCTTCTGCTGCCAAGCTACATCAGCCCATCAAGGAATGATTTCTTCTTTAGAGCTCAATCCCCTTTCATCTGCTCTGTCTGTGGTATTCAAATGTTTTATGCACACTATGTCATCCCTCTGAAAACCTCATGAATGTTATCTTTTATTTATGCCCTCAGAATTGCTGTTGATTATATTATGGCAATGTCTTGAAAGCTTAAACAAGATCAGGGCCATCTCTGCTAGTCACTGTCCAAGAAGAGTGGCTGCATGAAAGGCATTTCAGCATTTCTGAGCTTGAGATACGTCCCCATTTCACACTCTGGCAAGACCTGAATTTGTGTGGAAACTCCTCCCCACAGCTGCTGCCCTGGGTTCTGTAGAGAGGAGAGTTTGTGGCACAGCATGGCCTGGGCAGGACCCCAAGGTTTGAGATTGCAGATAACAGCCCTGGTCTGCCACAACACAGTTGTGCACAGCAGCTCTGATGTGGCTGAGAATGAGACTCTGCCCAAGAGGGAAAATGAGCTAAAAGATTGGATTATGTCACCCTGCTGCTTATGAATAGGAGGAGATGAGCCACAGAGAGATTGATCACCCCACAAAGTTGTTAGAAGGGTCTAAAACAGAAGTCATCTTTTAACCTGCAAGACATTCTTCTTTGATCATACACACATTTTATTGTTTAGTCTTAAACACCTTGCTCACAACCACAGAGCAGCTGTGAGACAAAGCCATAACCCAGGAATTATGACACAGAATTTTAGCTGAGACTCGAGTTATAAAATCTGCAAACCTGTGGGAAAAGGATCTAAAACATATCGAATGCATTCAATTCCTGCATTTGCTTTGAGAACTCTAAATGGGAAAGAAATACTCCAGTAAGTTTCTTCAAAAAAGAAAGGAGAAAGCCTATTCCCTTAAAACATGTGCTGGTATATTAGAAATGTGTAGTCCAGAACTGTTGCATGATGTATAGTGCACAGACATGAATGACTCTTGATATTTGATTGTTTTATTACTTCCATCTGAGCTAACCTTCATTACTTGGATTCTACAAATTTAAGGACTTGCCAGTATGCTTGCCAGTTAAATAAAGGGCACATCTAAGGTCTCCGAACATCTGGTCCAAATACTTAATCATCTTGTTGCATGAAGGCTGGTATTTTTATCTTGTACCCTGATTGGGTATGCATAATTTTTTTTCACAAATTGGTATTTAAACCTCAAAACCTTTAGCTAACTACATCTGTCATTGATATTTTATTGTTTAATTTCTTTTTATAGAGCCAAATTACATCTCTCCCACATACAGCTTGCACTTTACATGTCTAATTTGTCGACATGTTCTATAATGATAATTTCATTGATTTAGAAAGTGACATTATGAGCAACATATGTTCAGTTTAGCAGTAAACCTTGTTAAAGCAATAATGTTCCATTCTTCCCCCCACTCTCCCCAAATTTAAATATAACCCACATTAGAAGGCAGCTGAGTCATTTAACTGCTTTGATTCTTGTAAATATAGAAACCTGCTAGCTGTTTAGCTTTACACTTTGGCTGCATATATTTCCTACTTTGGGTTGCTAGGAAAGGACAGTGCAGAGATTAATTGTGCTACAGTACTTGGTCTAAAAGCACGATATGTGTTCATTTCCTCTGGAAAAGACACTTGGAAGGCAAAATTGCTCCCTTGGAAAAAAAACAAAACCAAAACCAAAAAACCCCAAAACCAACCAGGACATGCACATAAAAAGGATATAATTGAGGAACATCAATTCATAGACAATAATGAAAAGATGGCCTATTACTTTCTCCCAATTATCCTTAATATAATCATCAAGAAACAGACCTATTTTCATATTACTTGTGAAAGAGCTAAGTAATAAAAAGGAATTATTTTTATAGGCTCAAGAGCAAATTGAATGCTTTGCCATCTGCACTGGTGTAGGGTCTTTCCCCAAAGTGTTTAAAAACTGACTGTATTTTGATCTGTTAAAGCAGAGTTTAGTGATTTCGGGGTTAGTCTGAACTTTACACTGGCATCTCAGTTCAGGTGTTGCAAAGACATTTTACAAATACTTTATAAATCACTACAAAATCTACTGAAGTCTATCATGCAATTAGCTAAAAAAGGCACCTATCTCTTCTGAAGAATGCAAAGAAAGGGAACAACAATACACAGGAAGTCACATCTTGTTTCAATTTTGAAAAGGGAACCCACATTAAAAATAGCCAGAGGAAACAATTAGTACAGTGTAGTGGCCCAAGAAGAGGTCTGAGTCAGGAGATTTGCTGACAGAGATGTTATCTCCGTGTTGTGAACACACTTGGCTTCAGCAGATCACTTTTACCCACAGGTCAAGTGGCAAGAATGGGTGACAAGAGCTCTTTTCCTCTCTTGACTGTCCCACTCTCTCTGTCCCAGGTACAAAAAGAAGAGTCACAACAAAAAATGTCTCTTTTTTCTCTTCATTTTCTATACACAAATTCCCTTCAAGGGATTTTGTAAGGATCAATTTCAGAATATACTTTAGAGGTGAAAATCTCTTTACTTATTTATGAAAGCTTTTGCTGTGTGACTGTATTTTTCACTCTAAGTGGGTTGTTATTAAGTGAAACAGGCATGACTGTGCTTCATTCACCATCTGGACTAACATTGTAAGTTCTCTTCTAAGACTTTCGAATCTTTTCACATCACATTTGAATGGATTAATAACACATGTACTGGGGGAATATTTCTCTAGATGTGATTTTTGAAACTTTATTCTTGCTACTGAATTTTCAAATACACAAGATCATTGCACTTTGAAGTTTCTTTTTCTTTGCTTTTACTTTCAGTGTCTTTCTGTTTTTTCTGTCTTTTTGCTTCTCTCTCTCCCCCCACCCACTAAATAGAAGGTTTCTAAAGAAATGTGGGATATTTTTCCCTCTAGAGGAAAGAGTAACAGCTGATATATATGCAATACCTGTTTCTATCAAGAGCAATCTACAAATTCTAGAATAAATCACACATTTCTTTTCACAATTTCTCTGAAAAGAAGGATTTTGTCAGAAGATTTTTGTCAGAATGAAGATAATAAAACCTTTCTCCACAATGAAAAGAAATTGCTTTCATTGTTTTAATATTAGGGGAGAAAAGCTGATTTTACTTTATGGTACTTAAAACAAAGCCAAAAATCCCAGAGGAGATAAGGCAGCCAGAGATTTTCACACTGAATATGTCAGGTTGCTAACTTGTATGGAGATGGATGAACAGCCCTGCCCTTCATAAATTCATCTCAAATTAGTTGCCACATGCTAGCAGCTTTGGGTAAAGCATC
>VXBI01004363.1:259557-329884 GCA_013397375.1 Toxostoma redivivum | reverse complement strand
TTTTTTTTTTTTTTTGTGTAAAAGTGGTGTCTTTGAGAGCAGAACATTTTCATCTCAGTTTACTTAATTCTGGACTTATTTGAAAGAGAAAATAATTTCCATCTCTCTGCATTCCTGTGTTTTAAATATTAGTCCTCAATAAGCAGGGTTAAGTCTTGCCCTGAGACACAGTATGCTACAGGATTAGCAGCATGTTTACATCTGAAATGCTTGTAACTTTTCAGATGCATTGTTCCTTTTTATCATTGCTTTTGGCATTTTTCTCACACCCTATCACACAAGATGTTGAAGTCACACTGGCTTCCTTATGTTAGCATTTATATTCTCCCATTAACATAGAAGCAATACTTCTTTATTAATAAAGTGCTAGAATACAAATTTATACCTGGTTAAAAACTGATGATTTAATTAACCAGATGTATCTGAAGAGTCACACTTAAACACAAGAAAGACAAACACTTACTTGTTATCATATATGATGATGGAGATGACAGTGATGACACTGTGATTTCATAGATGCATAGAATAATCTGAGTTGGAAATTACCCACAAGGATCATCAGTCCAACTCCTGGCCCTGCACAGGACACCCCAAGGGTCACACCTTGTGTCTGTGAGTGTTCAAATGTTCCTTGAGCTCTGTCAGGCTCAGTGCTGTGACCACTGCCCTGCAGAGCCTGTTCCAGTGCCCAGCCACCCTCTGGGTGAAGAACCTTCTCCTGATATCCAACCTAAACCTCCCCTGACACAGCTTCAGGCCTTTCCCTTGTGCCCTTTGCATGGTCACCTCAGAGCAGAGGTCACTGCCTGTCCCTCCTCTTCCTCTCACAAGGAAGTTTTATAACTGCACTGGGGTCTATCCACAGCCTCCTCTAGGCTGAACACACCAAGGGGCCTCAGCCCTCCTCCTATGACTTCTCCTCAAGGCCCTTCACCACCTTCATGGCCTTTCTTTGGACACTTTCTAGTATCCTTATATCCCATTCATATTGATTTAATGGAGAGCAATCTACAGTGATACAGAAAAGCAGACTTATGGAACAGCAGTGGGAAAATTGCTTCAATTCTTTATTTTGAATCATATACTGTACCATTTAAAAATGCTTTGGGATTTGTGGGCATTCTTCTGCAGAACTCTCTTTAACCAGAGTTCTCCAAGTCTCCCATGTAATCTCATATGCTGACTCATATTGCTTGTTTAAGGCAAATAAAAATCATTTCTTCTGGTTTCAGATTGAAGATCAAAAAAAAACCTGTGAAAGCATGTTATTTTAAGAGCGTGTCATTTTTTGAAGGCATTGTGTCAAGCACTGAAATCCATCTGGGGTGCACAAAACCTTCCTGGAAAATCCCAGGTTTGTACTGCAGTGGGATACATATTAACACTGACTGTAGCAAAGCCTTTCACCCTGAGAAAACTGATTAAATCCTCGGCTTGATAATGAACAGGATACATTTGCACCTGACACCTGTCAATGGGTTCTGTGTAAAATAAGTTGAATGCACTCAACAGGAGTTTTAGCAGACAGTGTTCCCCATTTCAAAAATATCACAACCTAAAGAGAAGAGCAAATGGATCTAGATTCTGAGTTGTTTTCCACACAAAGATGTGATTTGGTAGCTCAGACTTGAAAAAAACAGTTTGAGACAACAGCTCAGCACCCAGCTCTAAATGTGTGTGGGAACTTTATCAATTATCAGAAATTTTTTGCAGCCAAGAGAATCTGGAGACATAAATGAGACAAGGCATATGGAGAGTGGCAATCTTTGTTTTGGTCAACTGGTGTATTTCTTCTCACCTTTGGTATTAGCAACTCTCTGGAGTAATCTTACCATTGTAAATACAATAAATATTCTCACAGATTTATGTTTTATCAAGCATAAGGGCAACTTTATACATAAATGTTCACATTCAAATAAAACAGCTGAAGGCTTCCTGCTTTACACTTGTGTGTAACTGAGCACTCAACTTTTTCCAGAATATTATGGTCACTGCTTCTCTTATTCTCAGGAGGTAATAGAACTTCCTCTTCTTCAAGTGGTAGATTTCACTCTCACAGACCCCATTGTGAAGTCAGTGGAACCTCTTGTTTGAAACTCTTCCATGAAATACAGGAAAATTATTTATCTGTCTTTCCCTTTATTTGCTGAAGTTGTCTAATAACAACAAAATATCTAGTCATTACCCTTTGAAGAACATGGCTGCAGCTCTCCATCACAGATCTTCAAAGTGCTCATATGATGGAGTGCTAGAGGGGGCTCTTGGGAGCCCCATCTTAAAAAATCCTCCTCCACCTCAAGAGTAGGTGTGAATTTTTCTGTCTCTGATGGAGTCCACCCCCTCTTTGTCTGCAGCTAACTCTTTGCCAGAGAAGATTTATCCTTGGGGTTTTGAAAAATGCTTCTGAAAAGCAAATTGTTCTTGCCTTTGGAATAGCCACATCATAAAGAAGGATTTTGCTTCCTACCTTGTTTCAAAGAGCATAAGTGATTTAAGCAACATTTTTAACTGACAGCCAAAATAGTCATAGTTGAAGTGCATGGATTTCATCTGTTTGGCAAGAGGCATATTTGAATCATGGGTCTATCTCAGTTTTGAGGTGCTCTGTGCATGCCTGTGTACCTGTCTATGTAGAAGACCTTTCAAAGCCTTCGCAGGACACTTGGAATAAATCTGCACCACCTTGCACTGCCCAAAATTTTTCTGTGATAGAACTATAATTCTAGTTCAAAGATTCTTCCAGGTCCAAGAACTTTGCCAATTTTTCATATGTTATATAATGAAAATATTAAAGGCTGATATCTGTAAACTTAACTTACCTCCCAAGGTCTTGTGGCATGTAGGTTACACTGTCAGCAAAATGTGGATTTTTTGAAGATACTCAAAATCCATGAAATATTTCAGACAAAGCATGTTTTTATTAAAAATGTTACTAAACAAATAGAACTTTTCCTTGAGATTTTAGCCAAATTTTTTTGCAGTGGTTAGCTCCAATCGTCCAATCTGAATTCTTTTAACTGAAAATTTGCAGTCAGATCAACTTAAAATTTGATTTACCAAGTCTTTCCGTCTGTGTTTATTTGAGAACAGATCACATTTAGATGAGAGACTACTAAGAAAAAATGAAGTAACTGAAGAAATGTATAGATGTTTGAGTAATTGCCATCATTACTTTCACCCCTTACCCACCTCTGGCTTGTGTGAAGAAGTATAATATGAGATGAAGATGAATCCTTCTGTTGCAGGACTCAGTCTACCATCTGCATGTGGAATTTTTCCATAGGTCACTTAAAATAACAAATAGAATTTCAACAAGCAGCTGTATTTCAGTATCACAACTAAATTCACTGCCTGATCCTGCCTGCAGTAAGGGGCACATATTAAGTTGCAAGCTCTTACAAAGGAGCTTTTATTTATAAAGCCATAAGGATCATTTGATGCAAAGCATCTGCTTGCTTTTCAGCAGTGCATAACTGCAAAAAGGGACACAAAAATGGTTTTCCACTTGTCAAATTCTTTGGTCACTTCATCCTCTTGTGTCATTTGGAGCAGTTTTTCAGCTGCTCTCACCTGTCTCTCGCTACGACAGGACCCTCACGGTCCCAGAAAACTTCCATTAATTTATCTACACATCCAATTTCCGTGTAATCCTTTGTCCTCCTAAGATGGGACAGTTCCTTTTTCAGTCCTGAATGACAAGCAAATTATCTAATATGTGTGCTTAAAAGGAGAAGAAAAAAATCCTTATGAGGTATGAGTTTAGTTTCAAAATATCAGCACAAAAACATTGGTCAAAGCCTAGAAATAGCAGCTCTGAGATATATTTATCTGTGTGTATATTATATATATATATCTATGTATATTTTTGTCTCTAAGCAGTTATGGAGCATTTAGTGGCTGAGTATAGAGTAGTTTCAGCTTCCCAGTTATTTTGTTGTCAATTAAAAGAGATAAATTATATCAATTACAAGCAAACACATAATTAATATTTGAATAGTTATCTACATTTGAGACTGGCCTAGGCCTGCCTCAGTCCTTCTGAATGGAAGTTTTATTTTACATCATTATCGTGTGAAATATGTCAGTTTTCAGATGAAGTGGGCTATTTATCAAATTTTCCCTTTTTCTCTATGAGAAACTACAAAAGGCTTAAAATTCAGATCCAGCAGTGTGCCCTTAACAGATTAATGTCCACCTATTCCACTGGAAGTGTTTAACACCAGGTTGGATGGGGCTTGGAGCAATCTGGAAGGTTGGAAATAGATAGACTGAGGTACCTTTCAACAAAAAACATTCTGGGATTCTGTTATTCTATGAACTGTCCCATCTCACACTTTAACAGTAGCATAATTGGTTTGTTTGTCTTGCATTAATTGGTGCATTGTCTGCACTTAAATACAGTTTCTAGGAAAACAGTCCTTATAGATGTCTCAATTCCTTGCCCAGTCATGACAGAAATAGCACCTTTACCTCTTCCTCATGCAGTGAAAGGCTTTTTCACCCTGGAGTTTTGGAAGCATGACTCTGCAGCTTGATTTTCCCAGGTAGGGAAGAAATAGCAATGAAAAATTGTGCTGCCTTTTATGGGAGGGAAACTTTGTCAGCAGATGAACCACAGTGAAAGGAACTGCAGAAATCAAGGCTCAGATGAGAAGGAAGCTGGCTGTGTCAGCCTCTGGACTCACCACACCACTGAGACTACAGCTGCTCTGCCTGCAGGAGAGTGTGAACAGAAGCCACACCTTCCCCTACACGGAAAACCATCCTGGTATTTCTGTCTTTCCAGCTGCACTACTCCTCAGGGAAGAGTGAGCAGAAGGTCCCCACCCCAGCATGGCAAAGGAGGAAACTGTGTATGAGTTGTGTAGCAAATTCATCCAATGAAAATGGGTTTCCTTTAATGTGGCTGCAAAGCCATCCCCCCGGAAGTCAGTAATATGGAGCCTTCAATTCCATGAAAATTGTCAAATTTGGGAGAGGATGTTTCTGTGCAGAGAGCATCTCATCGAATCCAGAATAATAAACTGGTTTGGGTTAGAACTGACCTTAAAGATCATCTTGTTCCAATACCCTGCCATGGGCTGGGACACCTTCCACTACCCCAGGTTGCTCCAAGCCCCATCCAGCCTGGCCTGGAACACTTCCAGGGATCCAGGGGCATCCACAGCTTCTCTGGGCAACCTGTACCAGGGCCTCACCACCCTCACAGGGGAGAATTTTTTCTAATATCTCATTAAAATCTACCATCTTTCAATTTAAAGCTCTTACCTACCCATCTCCTGAGCTGGGCGTGTTTTCCCTTTCCCACTCAGCTGTCTCTTAGGCTGAATCTACATGGAAGAGATGAACAAGATGAGAGGACAGATTGTCCTGTTTTCATCAGCTTTTGTTTAAATGCTTCCCAATGATTTTTGATCCTGTTTTCCTCCTGTTTGCTGTCTATTGAAACACTCACACTCAGTGAATTTGTTTTCTATGGACAAAAGTACTCATTTAGTATATGAATTGAATTTCTGAATTTTAAAGTAAAGTGAAATGATGTCTTGAACATCAAGACAGATTTGTACTTGCAGGAGATGCTAAGAAACCTAGTGGTACTTTTTTGTAATACTGAAATCCCTGTAGATGTCAGGTCCTCCTGCTCAAAATATGGATATACTTATATTCCTCATACATATTGTATATATCTGCAGCCATCTAAGTCCTTGGATGTCTCTTGAATTAAACAGCCATTTTGCATTATAATTCATGTACATTATACTTCTTATTTGCTGTGCAAATTAAACTCTCAAACCACTGTGTGGCTCATGCCTACCAGGATATCAATGTTTTCTACATATCCCAGTGGAATGTATTGCAAAATATCCCTCCGTGTTCCAAATGAATAGGAAGAAGCACATCATAAATGTTATATTTACCTGCATAGCCATAAGACAGAAAGACAACATGGTGTGAATTTTATCTGAGGGTGCTGTATAACCCATAATGAAAATTGGTTACAGGCCTGCTGAAAATGGACATGGAATTAAAAGTGATTTTTAGACCAATTTATTCATAAGTTGTTGACACTCTTTCATCAAAACTAGTCAGATACATTTTTACATTCTTCCACCTTCAGTTCTTCCTCTAATAATTCCTGATGATTTTATGAAAATCTTCCCAGAATTTCCCTGGTATTGTGCAGCCAGGGAGAGAAAGGACTTCTCCACACTGTAGTGTTTGCACAGCACTCTTGCTGCAATCCAGTCTTGTTCATATATTCAACATGAAGTTTAGCACCCAAACAGTCTGAAATACAGTGGCAAGACTATATGCAGATCACCCAGGATCCTGCAAATGCTTAGATATGAAGAAGCTTTGAACATTCACTTTGATCAGCACTTTAATACTAATGCTCATTAAAAAAAATATTTCTGGCATCTGGATTAAGCGACTTCATGCATCATGAGGAGGGAGTGGTTACAGCATTCACAGATTATGCTCTACAAACGTAATGTAGATATTAAGAAGTATTTATGTATTTTATTTTCATAGATGGTAGATATTATTGAGTTATGACTTGGCAGGCACAGCCTGATTTTGGCATTTTTATTTTCTGTACCGCAATTTACATTTGCAGAGTGCCTAAGGTCTGAGACTGAGACCTTAATAAGTCAGGGAAAAATCAATGTGAAATGAACAGAGGCCATAAAAACTAATGTATGAACAAGATAGATCATAAATGATATAAAATCCTGTCTAAGTAGCAAAAGATAACTTCAAAGCACTGCAGAAACATATTTTGAAAGGCAATGTTTTGTATGTTTGACTAAAATTTTCAGGAACAATGTACTTTTGATTTCCTGACCATAATTTGATTTTGTTCCCTCTCTCTGTCCCTCCAGAATGGATAAAGAAAGATTGGGCTTTTCATCCCAAACTCAATAGCATTGTAAAACCCAAAGAGGAACAGCAGCCTGTTATGATATTTGCATCATCCAGTTATGAGTCCAGAGTGAAGAATTTATTTTCAGGGGGTTAAAACTTCATCAGTACCCACTTCTGAATAATAGAGGATAAGAATAAATAAATACAAAATATTTGATTTCTTTTAAGATGTAAAACAAATAATGATTATCTGAATATTGTATTTGTGCTTACATTTCTATTTACATCTTGCATATGAGTTCCAAGCCATGCAATGTTGTTTAGGTGTGATTTGCCATTTATCTAGAAATTCTGAGGGCTGCAAATGGGGACAGTCCATCTCTTCCTCCCATTGCCAACCCAACCAGTGTGTTCCCATCACTCACCTGGTGAGCAAGGTCAGTGGGTGAATTTAAAACAAAACAGATCTTTAAAACAGAGTTTGGCATTGAATCCCCACTCAATACAAGCTTTAGTCAATGAAGAGTTAGGGAATTTATTAATGATGGGACAAGAGAAAATGGTCTCAAGCTGCACCAGGGGAGGTTCAGGTTGGACATCAGAAAAAAGTATTCACTGAAAGGGTTGCCAAGCACTGGAAAGGGCTGCCTTGAGAAATGGTGGAGTCACCATCCCTTAAAGTATTCTGGAAGCAACTCGATATGGAATTTGGTGTTATGGTTTAGTAGATATGGTGGTGTTCAGTCAGAGGTTGGACTCAATGATCTTGCAGGTCTTTTTTAACCTCAATGAATCTATGATTCTGTGACTCTATGAATGCATGGGGAAAGGGGAACAATCCCTTTTATAGTGACAAACCCAGCTTAGTTATTATATCAAATTACATCAAAAGTTATCAGGGCACAAATACCTCGATTGCCTCTTAGCTCTGCAGCAGGGCAGTTGTAGCTAAGATACAGAAATACAGTTATAGGGAGAGTTTCCAGTGATATGCATGAATATAGGGGGGACATAATTTCCATTACTGGTAATTTAAAAATATGAGCCAAAATAGTTTTCAATTTTGTCTCTGCTGTTTGATGCATAGTCATGATACCCTGTTAAAAAAAATGAGACCTGTCCTTCCCTTTCCTGTAACTCAACTGCATAAACAAAACAGAAGGCAAAGAAATTTGTCTCATCATTTTAGCTGCTAAAATATTTGGTGTTTCTTTAGAGGTTATTGCCGCAGCTTCCTGTGTAGTCGGCGGAGAGAGAGAACTTCAGAAGAAAATAATTCTGTGTATATCAGACGTGTGTCGTAGCGAGGGATCAGCTGTCCCTGCAGAAAGCTCATTTACTCCCCATAGTAGCTTCTAGATGGTTGAAGTTGCAGTAAACGAATCCAAACTTAGTGACTGTACAGGCCAGTTAATGAAGGTGTGTAAGCACAAAGTCCTGACAAATGCTCAGAGAAATACTGAAAGATTAAAGAGGCAGGTTTAAAAAATACATTAATCCTTCAGTTACAGGAGTCTTAGGTGCTATTCATAGCAAAAGCTGCGGGAAATGTAAGAGATGTTTTATAAAGCTGATGGTGCATTTTAACAGGTTGGTATCATCTGCAGATCATGAGTGTTGACAAGGCTCCTAAAAAGCGCTCTCAGGTCTTGTTTGGTTTTTTTTGGCTTTTTTTTTTTTTTTTGTGCTAAACATTTTTTAATAGCTATAAAAAGTTAGAAAATACCTTGTAAAGAATTAGACATCTGCTGTTTTTAGTAAGAAAGTTCAACCAATTGGTAACTAAGGTAAAGAGAATTATACTAGAAATAAAGCACTTAAATTCTATTCAGGCTTCTTACAAACTTCATGTTTTCTATATCTTTGCTTTCTGACATATAGAAGCACCATTATCCTTTGAGGGCTGATGCAGAACAGGAATTCTATTATGCACTATATTTAAGCAAAGAAATATAATTATTTAGAGTTCATATAGACTTAGTGCACAAATAGCATTGATATCCCACCTATTTTTTTTAAAACCCCACTTTTTCATCTCAAGTAGCAAGAATTATTAATTTTAATAATCTCTAGACAGTGATGAAAATAAGACTGGTTATCTTGCTGATATAGTAGATCAGGAAAAGATATACCAAAAAAACTATGATACAAAACAGATTCTGAGCAAGTTTCATCAGTTTCAATGAAATAAAGAAATTGTAATGAGAAGCAATGACTGAGGCTGAGGAAATGCTGTTCCTAGCTTAGCAATGTTCTGCCTGCAATTACAAAGAAGCGCAAAGGTTTTTGGTATCCACTCTGTCATGCTCATTTGTATGGAAAGTGATCAAAGGCATAACAATAAGTGAATCAAACACAGCAACTAACTAATGAACTGTGCTGGTCTAGAAGCCAAAATATCCTTAGGGGGATAAAAGTCAACATTTAATTATAAATTAATATATCATGCCAGTTGGATGTGGTGGTGATTCACAGCAAAGATTCTGACGCTCACATTTCTCTTCTCATTTACACTCAATAGCATCCCACCACCCGCAGCCACTCAACCTCAGGAGTTATCTCCTCAGATCTTCCAGGATTAGTGGGATATGTGGAGTACACAGCTTGGTGAGTGTGTGCACGGCATCCTCTCTGTGAGACAAAGCACAGAGTGGATGGCTTTACTCGGCAGCCTGATACTCTGTGTCAAGCCTGAGGTAATGCCTATGTTATCACAAGACAAGAGGCTGCTGAAAATGTCTTTAATAAGGAAGCGCAGTGCAAAGTTGGCGACATGTGGTTCTTAAAAATCTGCATCATTTAATATGGAATACAATATCTATATTAGATATGGGATCTTGGCTGATTTCTAAACAGATAATTAGATTCCTACTACTGAGACAGAAGTTGCCTTCACTTCCCATCCTAAATGGTGTGGTTTGAGCAGCTCCCACAGTTTAAATATATAATCCCTTCTGACGCATGGGTTCTGCGAAGATGCTTCACAGTTTCTTGATCCTGTCCAATTTTAAGGCATTTTTGCTTGTCCCAGTGTCAGACAGGTATGGAAATCTTACCTGCATATGCCCCTGGATCTACCTACGCATAGACAGCATGTGGATAGCTACAGGTAGTGCTTTGGAACTGTGGTTCTGCAACAACAATGTCCATTAATAATGGTGACAGGTTTTTCTATGAATGTAGCACTTAGGAGGGCAAATGACTCTGAAAAAAAAAGCTATTAAAGTCTGAGTAACCAAGGAATACATGGCAATTTTACACCATTAAGGAAATGGCTTTCACTAACTATGGGAATGATGGGTTCTTCCAAGCATATGTGGGTTAGTATAACTACAGACTGAACAAAATCCTGTCAAAGCTAGAAAAGTGGGCTACCTTTGAAGTTTAGCTCCTATCAGCTTAGACAAAGAAGCAAGAGTAATAAAAGGAATGTCTAAAGTATTAGGACCTTCTTAGCAGAAGAATACAGGAACAGCAATGGATATATATGGAAAGTGCCCTATTTACAAATTTGAATGGATAAATTGAGGAATAATGTTTGTGGAAACACATGGGCCAACTCTGTTCCTGTTTCAAAGCTCAGAAAATTACTGTGCTGCTCCCACTATGAACACAGGGCAAGCCTTTTCCCAGGAAAGGTGGTTCCCCTATAGCATCACTCAGTGACTATCACAGAAGATACTTCTTTGCTGTATCTCTTTATTGCACCAAACATAAATCAGCAGATGATTCCATGTGGAATCACATGTAGAAACAGTAGAAAGGGAAGCTTCCATCAGGAGTTTTAGTGCTTTGGGCTTGGCTAGGCTTTTTTCTGGGCTTTTTCATAGATAGTTGTTACTTGCTGCCCGTCACCTCCTCATTGTGTCTCATGACAAGCAGCAATCAGAGAAGTTTGTTCAAAGCTCTACCCTACATCTGCACTGGGCTCCAACAAAGGGCAGCTCAGGGGGAGGGACAGCATTCTTGCTGATATCTGTCCAAACACTCGGCCTGCCTGTGGCAGTCCCATTGCATCCCATTGGATGCATTTTTCTACACTGAAAGGTCACTGATAATTACAGAGCAGGGCCCTATAATTTTTCATTCAGGAATTAAGTAACAATAATTGCTAAATATCACTTGGGAGAAAAAAGGGGTAGGTTGAGTACATAAAGGCCAAGCTCAAGAAACAGCATATCTTTCAAAGGAAATAATTCTCTGAAGTTATAACTGTATACAGTGAAAACTTAAAAGCTAGGTCTGACATGAATTGGTTTCCATCAGAAGTGCAGAAGGAAGAAAATACCCATGAGAAGTCCTATCTTCTGCTAAAGACAACTTTTAGACCTGGGTTTTAGAGAGAGCATTTTTAACAATGCCCATTCAAAGTGTTTGAGGAGCTGGTGGCTTACTGTGGGTCAAAGGTAATTGAGCATCTGCAACCATCTGGAATGTCCATTTATAGACAATTTAAGGATCCTATTGAAATTACTGAATTCCTGATATGTGCAATAACTTCATGATAGAGTCACATTTTCAGACTCAAATTTCACTGAAGTTTTCTAGGCTACTTTTGCACAGCACTTTTTTTCCCTGAGACATTAAATTTTAGCTTGCTTGTGTCCAACTGAAATGTCATCACAAACTTTGCTTTCTGTTTTTGGTCATTTTGGTACTATTTTTTTTCTTGCTTGCTGCATTCCCATGCATTCAGTGGGAATATTCCCTTCAATTTCATGGCTCCATACCACCTGCACCCTTGCCTGTCTATCACCTCTCTCTTCACACCTTCATCTTCTCTGCTCCCATGCATCCACCTTCTTCTGCTCTCCCACTATCACTGCCATACAAACCTTAAACCAAATTCATGTAAATACCATGATCCCATTTTCCTCCTCAAAATTCACCTTTAACATATTTGCAAAAAGCTTCCCCACTAGCTAGTCAGTATGTTGACCAACGAGCCTCATTATTTCTTCATATTTCCCTGTCTAAATGCTGACTATTTGTATTTGTAAAATGCACATTTTCTTGGGGGTATCAAGTCTCTTTGTGTTCTCTTTGTGATTTGTTTTGTCCAGCTAGCAACCTACTTTAAATGTTCCATTTGTTTCCATTTTCTGATGTCTTTTAACTTCAGGTTCACATAAAATACACTAGAAAAGTAAATTATTAGTTCTGGTTTAGGGCTGTCAGGAAGGACTCATCCATTTGTATCACTATCCACTCAAACAGGACACACATGAGTAAAGAGTTGGATATAATGCATTGGAATCAGTCTAACTGGAATATCTGCTTATAAAATAGGAAACAGTCCACTGGGCCACTGAATCCAATCTGCTCATCACAGGCACCCACACCATATAATCCCTTTCAAAAACTACTTAATGCCCCTTCTTAAAACCTACTAGATTCCCCATTTCCTTTATTATTCTTTCTGGAAGACTGTTTCAGAATCTTACTCACCAGAGGATTAGAAAACTTATCTAATTTCCAGCCTAAATTTATTCATGGGCAATTTATAACTATTTGTTCTTGGACCAACATTGTTCTTTAGTTTAAGCAGTTTTTCTCCCTGGTGTTTACCCACCTGATAAGTTTATAGAGAGCAATCACATCCTGTCTTCATCTGTGTTTTGCAAGGCTAAACAAGCCAAACTCTCTTTGTGTCCTTCTGCAAGGAGCTGCTCTGCTGCTGCCTGCCCATGTCTGAGAGCATGTTCCTCACACAGCAGTGATCAGAGCTGCATTCTGCTTTCCTAGAGAGACCTAAACTGTATGGAAAGTGGCAAGAATAGCAGAAATAATTCTCCTCACAGCCTTTTCCACACTTGTATCCAGCCACACCAATAACACTGGGATCCCACTATAACTTTTTCCAATCCCATAGCTCTTTCACTAATTAACCCACTTTGTCCCTTTTGAGATGACCTTCCTTATAGTTTCTATATTAATTTCACCTTTTTCCAACAGAATAATTATTTTCCATCTCTTACCAGAGGAAATAATTTAGGGAATTTCAAATTCCTCTTAACTAGTCAGGTATCTTGCCACTGACAATACTATATTTGTGTAGTATTTTTTATTTTCCTTTTCTTTCAAAATTTTTTTGCTATTTTCTACCAAATGATTTTCTTAACTATGGTGCAATTTCAAATTTATGGTTTTCCAAAATATATTTTTTAAATTATAGAATTAACTATAACTATTTCCTACATACATTGTACTTAACTGGCTTAACAGGTTCCTCGTGTGTGATTGTACATGTTGCTATTGTGAGAGTTGTGTTTGTAATTATAATGAAATGGCCTCTCAGCTAGGGATTTGTTTCTCACCTTTTCCAGCTGCAACTATTAATGTTAACATCATAATTTTTATTAAGCAGTCTTTCTTTGCTTCTGTATTCTGAGTCTGGGATCCAAACAGATCTCAAGGTCTTGGGCACTTGTGCTAAGTAGGAGCTTTTATAAGGATCAGGTGGTCAGATTTGTTTGTCAGTTGCCCAAAATCACCAGTTCAAATCCAGCATGTAAATTCAAACCTTTTACCTTTTTAACCTTCACGATGGATGATGTCAAATTTTGACAAATATTTCATCTGATTCAGTCTTAAGAAGTGTAAGTTTAATTCTGGTACAGTCAAAATTAAGGAAAGACTCACTGATGATTAAAAGTGCAAAAAATATATCTACTTTTTATTTATTTTATAGCTCTGCATTACTAAGTCAATACAAGAGGGACCTAATTTCTCCACTAACCTTGTCTAATGAAGATTGAAATTTAATAAACATGTAAGAAAGCTGCATCACCATGAACTAAGAGACTTCAAAATATGACATTTAGTTCATTATTTATTAACTTATCCCCCAGGAACATGACAGAGGGAATGCAGACTATCCATATTAGAAGCTGTTTCATCTCTAAGAGATAATGGAGGCCCTATTTCCTTTGCACAAGATTTATATACTAAAGAGGAAATGAGATGCAAAATTTATACCACTCATGATTTATTTTTTCCCATAGAAGGTAGAAAGAACATTCCCTTACAGACTGAATGTGCTTAGAGTTGTAGGCTTTAAAAGGAAAAATTAATAAATGTACATGTTGTAAAACAAAAGCAATAGAGAAATATCCCTTTAGATATTAAAATACTTTGGAAAATACACAGTTAAAAGAATGAAGACCAGACACCTAAATGTGCCAAACCAACTCTATTTACCAAAATTTAGAAAATAACTGAGCTATAAAAATCACCTCCAGCCAGACATAGAAATTACGTTTCTGATGCTGTATGGCTACTCCTATTTCTCTTCACTGTATTTAGTTTTTATTTCTTGGTTTAAAAGTAATTCAAGACTCACTTTGATGAGAATCAGCTTAGTGAGAGTAACCCTAAAGCAGAATAATTTTTACTCATTCTGGAACTACTCTGAATTTCAGTAATGTGACCAGGGTCAGAGTCTGGCACACCATATTGACTTCCATATCTGTAACACTATTTCCCAAATTACTGACTCTGTCCTGCGAGATACTGAGCCCAAATGGCAACCTTTGTGCCTAATGGCAGTGCCCCCAAAATCTGCAGTTTCAGCAAAGAGGAGAAAAGTGTTGCTGACATGCATTCGCTGCAGAGAGCACTTCACAGTGCTAACATTTTTGGAAGCAATTCTGTGCTAAGTTGTTGCTAGGTAGACTTGGCATCTCAAACAAAATACGTCTTGCATCATTAAAATACAAGTCCTAAAACATGAATTCGAGCCATTAGAAATGAGTCCATGTGTGCTAGACTTCCTTCTTACAAGGAATAATCTACAAAATAAAAACTCATTCCACAAAACTGCTTTGATTCTGGCTTACTTTTTCTCATTGTCAATGAAAATGAGACAGAAAATTAAAGGTACAATTGTAAGAAAAAGTTACAAAGGCAGGACACGAATTACTTTAATACCTTACCAACTGAGCCACTGGTACTTCACAATTCATGAACAAATTTTCTATTACTACAGAGTCATGCTTTTATTGACTGGTATAAATACACCATTTGTATCTTTTTTCATCCTGCTGTGTTTCTATTTTATTGGAAGTGTCCTGTAACAGGTATAACATCATCTCAGATTACCAAGAAATCTATAAAATAGCTTCCTGCTACTACCTTTGGTGCAGATTGAAAGAATACATTATGATCCCACTGAGTAAATGATAAAAGCTGTTATTCACAGGCAAACATGATTTATCCTCACCTGTTCAAGATTCTGAATGTACCCACTTTATTATTAAATTATGAAAACATTTCACTCACATTGATTAGGAACACAGATACATTATTAAAGAGAGGCTATTAGGAAGCATGTGTTTCAAATTTAAGTTCTGAGGTTTGTGACTCATGGCAGGACTACAAATATTTCATGCAAATGGGAGTGGACAGATTCAGCTTCATAAATGTTCCATTGTGGCACCAGAAATACATGATAACATTTTTTTTATTATTGATTATAAATTTGAAAATGACATTGCCTGGTTCAAATTAAGTTTTCACTCAGTGCAGCTTGTACATTAAATACAGGGAAAATTGTAAAAGAAAATTGGATTTTAAAAAATGATGATTTCTATTTCTTTAATAGAGAAGGGCCTTTTTCCCCCCCCCTTCTCTGTTACACTCTTGGGTTATAAGACATCCTTTTTAAGACATCTTTCTCTTATGGTTACCAGCTGCAGAAATAATTTCTCCATAAAGTTGCTGAGTATTTTTTCAACATATATGATAATGAATTAGAACCATGAAAGGTACGAACACAAATGGGGTCTTAGTATAATATATGATGGCTAAAAATGTGAAAAGCATTTAATTTTAAACAAATAATGTTAACAAAAACAACAAGTCAAAACCTGAGAGGTTTGAGACCTTACCATGGGTACCTCTTAGCCAGCACTAGACTTAGCTCTAAGTCCCTCTACTCACCACATACATAAAGGTATTATAATGCCATTGTGAAGATAATTGGACTAAACATTTGAATTAAATCTGTGTGGCATTATCTCAGAGAGGCTGAGAATTGAAGGGTTCACAGAAAATGTCTGTAAGTGTGGGTGTTTGTATATGTGTGCACACTTATTTTTTATATTAAAAAGGGAAGCATATGGAAAAATATTATGCTGAGTGCTGAGGCCCTGTGTGCTGAATAATTTATGTCCTCCCTGTCTTCTTCTGGTTCCCTTCACACTAATGACTGGTTTAACGCTGATATACATCAATTTACAACATAACAATGTAGCTTTGGATTGCTTTCAAGTCCGGATTGCTTTCAAGTCCAGATTGCTTTAAAAAGCAATAAGAATACATGGAGGCATAAGAGGTTTGCAACTAGCAGTGACAGGATTCATACTAGGCCTCGGACAAACTCTGCATTATTAGTTGCGAATTCTTCTGGTTTTATTGAAGTTATCTTTTTAATATTGCATTAGTTTTGAAGGATAAAATGTAAAAAAAAATTTGTATTTTCTTTTGTAGAAGAGCTGCTCAGAAGCTGCCTGTTGTATTCACCTTAACTCCTTGCCTCCTACCTGGTTTGTATCTAATATCAACATTTTGTGTTCTTTCAGCTAAATGCTGACTATTAAAATCCTTGCTTAAAGTAGATAAAATGATGTTTGCAATGCCCAATGGTGAAACTTTGCAAACTCCCAAGCTGTCTCTTCATAATTTTTACAATTACCCGATGAAGTCTAGTGACCCTCTGCCTCTCTTGCTTTTTTTATATGGAATCTTCTAAATCCATTTGATGAGAACCCTGGAAGTTATATCTTAACTGTCTCTTCACAAATGCAAGATAAAACCTTCTCTAGTTCAACCAATAAAAGAGTGAAATATCACTCATCATTTAAAGGCTCATCTTTGTTATATAAAATCCTGACATAGTTGATTTATATCAACTGAGATGTATTATATTTACAATTATTTTATGGACTGTATTAACAATTTATTGTTCCTTTGGTAGTGCAAGAAGAGCACACTAGAAGTCACACATAATGCTTGGAACTAACAATCTCTGAAAGTGGCTGGAAGTATAATCTTGTTCATTTCAATGATGATAGGGTAAAGTATATAGTTTAATGCTTTTAGTCACATTTAATTCACCTGGCTTTTGGTAAAGAGGTCTAACAAGGTGTCACAGCAAAACCATAAAAGACGTGCATTATTTCCAGTGATGTGGATGCCACAGGAATTCCACACAACACTGCTACAAAGCAGGTGGTATAGTAGATGCAAGTCTGTCCATCTTTAGCAGAGTAACATTTTTACTCCATTTAATGTATTTTCTTCTCACTCTGAGAGATGAATGTCAGACTGTGAACCTGCCACTGAAAGAAAAAATAAGTGCACAGGCTTGGACAACACCGTGTGTTGGTTTAAAAAGTGCTCAATTCATTAAGCACATCCTACAGCTGAAGGCAAGGTGGAATATCCACCCCTTTTCCCCCTTCTGTTGTGTCCATTGAGGTTGTGTGATGCACATCTCACTTCATCACAGCCCTGAGGACCCGTGGCAAGAGTTATTAAGGTCACTGAGTTTTTGTTGTGCTCTGCATCACAGCAGGACTCTGATGGAGGACTGGGAGAGGCACGAGGTATCTGAATTATTTTATGTAAAAAAAGGTTAAGTGGAAGAGAAGAGAGGTAACTCTCTCCTCAGAGTAGCGAACTGGCAATTCACACCTAAGGTCGATACTAAGCAGGGTGCAGAACTACAGTATTGCCTTGTTGTCATTCAGATATTTTTATATGACAAGAAAATTACACTATTTAGGCTGGGGCTGTGCAGGAGAAAATCAAGTTATCATTACCAGTCTTGAGTTTTTTTATTACCCTTCGACTTGTGTGGGAGAGCAAAAATGCTCTTTCTGTGGGCTGAAAATTATTTATTCCGTGATCATAATTTTCATCATTATTTTCCCCCATGCTGGAGCAGTAGTTTAAACTGTATAGTTAAAAAAAAGGTAATACCCTCTTGGTTAGGAAAATTCTTGTCTCTGTTCTACCTAAAAAATTACACCAGGAGTGCAATTTTTCACATTCCACAGGGATGGCAATAAGGACTTCACCGACTTTGAAAGGAGCTTTTGGAGCCAAATATTCAGGCAATGCAAGTCTGGCAGGACACACTTAATGAAACATGGTGGTTTATCCTAGCCGAGGATCTTGCCTTTCTCAAAAGTGAGTCATTCTAGGGTTATGTAACTTGGTAAATCCAGTTTATGTTTATTTCCAATGACAAAACCAAAGTATCTCTACACTACTCTATCTAAAGATCTGAACAGAAAATGGTGACTATGGACAGATTAGCATATTTGAAAGAGACAGAAATCAGGATAAATGTAGAATAAGTAGAAAAGATAAATGGAGGATCCCAGGGGTTAATGTTGGGGCCAGTGATGTATAGGAGCTTAATTAATGGCCTGGTTAATGAGATAAAGTGCACACGTAACAAATTTACAGGAATAGAACTAGGAGGAGTGATGGATGCACCAGCTGGTTGTGGTGCCATTCAGAAAAACCTCAGCAGGCTGGAGAAATGGGACAACCTGGGCCTCATGAAGACACCAAAGGGAAACACATAGCCCTGCACACAGGGAGGAACAATTCCATGCACCAACACATGCTGGGGCCCAAACAATTGGAAAGCAGCTTGGAAAAGAAGGACCAGTGGGTCCTACAGACCTCCAAGCTGACCAGGAACCAGTGGTGCACACTTGTGACAAACCAGGCCATTGGTTTCCCCAGCTGCTGTGGGCAGAACGTGTCCAGCAGGTCCAGGGAGGGGATCCTGCCCCTCTGCTCAGCAGTGGGGACACCCCTGGAGTGCTGTGCACAGCTCTGTGCTTCCCAGAACAAGGCAGACATTGACACTGGGGGAAGTGCAGAAAAAGGCCATTGGGATGCTTAAGGGATTGGAGCACCTCCTAAAGGGAGAGGCTGAGAGAGCTGGGGTCATCCAGCCTGGAGAGAAGAAAGCTCAGGTGACTGAACAAGAAGCCACAGACCCATATTGAAGTACAGGAGATTCCATTTAAACTCTTACTGTGAGTGTCATGAAACTGGAACAGGTTGCCCAGAAAGGTTGTGGAGTCTCCATCTTTAGGGAAAGTCAGAAACATTTCTGGCCATAGTCTTGGAAAATCTGCTATAATTGACTTTGTTTTGAACAGGGGTTTTAATGGAATAGAATCATATCATGGTTTTGGATAGAAGGGACAGTGAAGATTATTTTCTTCTAACCCCTCTGCCATGGGCAGAGACACCTTCCACTAGACCAGGTTGCTCAGAGCCCCGTCCAACATAGACTCGAACAATTCCAAGTCAACAAAAAGGTGTTCAGATCTCTTCCAACATCAACTATCCAGTGATTCTACAACACAAAATCTTTAATCTGAGGAAAATATGATTTAATTTTATAATTTCAGGTTTATTTCCTTCCTGCTAATGTTTTATTATCTCAAAGACATTTGCATTGCAGAATGTCCAAAGCAAAATCTGCATGAGTCATTCCAGGTTTCAAAATCCCATATGCTGAAATATGGCAATATTTCTCTTTAAAAGGAGGGAGAAGACAGACCTGTACAAATCTACTCCTCTGATAGACAACATCAATGACAATTTTAAGGAATTTAAAGAAGTCTAGGATGATAATATCAGTTAATGTATAATTGCAAAATGTAGAAAGCAGAAGACTTGATACAAGCTTAATTTGTTAGAACCTGTTTTGCAGCCACAGCAAATTTACTAGATGTATAGTCAAATTTGGTTGAAGTTAAATTAGGCATGCATCTTGATTCTTGGTTAAATTTTTTCAGATGCATCCTCCTAAACGGGTATAAGTAATAATAATAAAAAAGATGGTACAAGCTGAAGCCTGCAGCTTATATCCCATTATAAATTGCACTTCAGATTTTCTAAACTAATTGTTAAATTTAGAACTAGCAATTAGCACTGCACAACATTTACCAACAGAATTAACTGTATCACTTGCTATCAAGCTCAATTACATTTGCAAATGCCCCAGACTGGTAGCTCTGATGCATTCTAAGAAAATAAAATCTAGAAATGGGCCAATGGCAAATTGTTGTGACAAGATTCACAATAGGAATTGGCTTTTTTCTCTGTTTCTGCTTTGGGTAAAAGTGCAATCTTATTGGTTAAAAATGCAGCCTTACCTGAGCAGTGTGAAATTTTATCACAGGTTGGTGGAAATAAAATATAAATAGTTACTTTATAAGAGTTCCACCACTTGAGAATTGTATGTAGCAACTAGATAGTTTTGAGGAGTCCTTATTAGCAAGTACATGAACATTGCCAGGAGATGCTGCCTGGTGTTGCTTTTTAGTGTGATAGGGTATGAATCTGAGAACTTCAAAAGATATTTTCAACAAACAGCCAAACCTACAGAGCGACTCACAGCTGGATTTCCTGCTGTGTTTACTTAGTAGAGCCAACCCTTAGGAAGTTTTTTGCTCTGATTCTGTATCAAGACTAAAACTCAAAGCCACTTACTCCTGATAAACCATTCAGAAGCACAGAGTTGAACTAAATTCAATTGCTTCCAAGGCAGAAGGAATGGAAGGCCTTAAAGTTGCAATAAGGTGAGGCAGTCATACTTTGATACAATTATATCTGCTTGATGACAGGTGCTCAATGGGAAAGAGCTCTCTACAGATGCTGCTGAGGTGTGGATCCCAATAGCTGTCACAAATATAATATCACCCTCACCTGCCACTCATTGTCAACTTATCACCCACAAAGATTCCCAGGTCCTTCTCTGCAGAACAGCTCTCTGCTAGGTGAGCCCCCAGCCTATCCTGGTATTTGGGGTTATTCCTCCCCAGGTGCATGACCCTACACTTGCCCTTGTAGAACATCACTGGGCTTCTCTACACCCAATTCTCCAACCTATTATGGTCCTGCTGAATGGCAGCACAGCCTTCAGGTGTATCAAGCCACTCCTCCCAGCTTCATGTCACCAGTAAACTTGCTGAGGGTGTGCTCTATCCCTTCATCCAGGTCATAAACAAGTGAAATAAGACCAAACAAGAGAAATTAGATAAGTATTGATCCCTGGGTAATGCCACTGACTACAGGCCTCCAGCTGGATCCTGCTCTGCTGATCACAGTCCTCTGAGCTCTGTCATTCAGCCTCACTGTCCATTCATCCAACCCTCATTTCCTGAGCTAGCCTATGAAGATGTTATGGCAGAAAGTGTCAAAGTCCTGCTAAAGTCTTGCTAAAGTCAAAGTAGACAACATGCACTGCTCTCCATTGGCCCACCCTGCCATACCATCATAGAAGGCTGTCTGATTTCCCCTTGGTGAATCCATGCTGACTACTCCTGGTGACCTTCTTTTCTACAGGCTTGGTGATGACCTCCAGAACCTGTTCTACCACCTTTCCAGGGATGGAGGTGAGGCTGGCTGGCTGGTTGTTTCCTGGGTCCTCCTTGTCCTTTTTGAAGGTGGGAGTAGCACTGGCCTTCCTCCAGGCATCAGGCACCTCTCCTGTTTGCCATTACTTTCAGTGATGTTTGCAAGTGGCTTAGCAAGACCATCTGCCATCTCCTTCCACATCCATGGGTGCATCCCACCAGGGCCCATGGATTTATGGGTGTTGAATCTGTCTAGCCAACCTCTAACACAACCCTTCATGACCAAGGAGAAATCTTCCTTTCTCTAAACTACTTCCCTTATCTCTGAGGTCTGAGATTACCGAGGCATGACCTCATTTTCATTCTAAAGTCTTTCAATGTAAAGGACCAACCTTTTCCTAGCACTTGTTTATGTTTCTTTTTCATCTTCTACCATCCTTTTCCTTCTCTTGATCATATTGGGATAGCCCCAAAGCTTTTGCCTTTAAACCTGGCACTCTTCAATACCTCCATTTTCCTCAACTTCATTTTGAAAATTTTTCAACTCTCTATTGAAAAAGAAATCTCTACTATCAAAGCTTTGATATTCTTCTCCAAATCTTCTTCTGACTTTAAAAACCTATTCTCTCAAAATGAAAAGAAGCTGTATGACCTTATGGATAATGTCTTTTCCTTTTCTCCTCATCTCTTTGTTCTTATACTTATGACCCAGGACTTTTCCAGGATATGAGCTCTGGGAGCACATTTTCAGAAAGAGGGATGTGATTTAGTTTCCTAACATTCAATCACTTAAAAGTACTCAAATGTCATGTGTACACTCCAAAGCATAATAACCCTGTTCTGAGTCCTAGAAATACTGGTGGAACCTCATATGATGTGCCATTTTCATATTTAAGGTTTATTCAGGAGAAACATTCTCTACAGTGTGTTCAAAATTTATTTCCTTTTTTTTGCCATTGTGTAACACAGGACTTCTCTCCTGTATAAAAGTAGTCAATGAATGATGCATGCAATGCATTAAAAAAGTAATTTACTGTTATTCCAAGATGCATTGATTTACATGTGCTTCTGTTCAACCCTTTTTAGTTTGGCCAGATGAAGAAGCTAGGCATGACAACCTTTGGAAGATCATGTCAACTATAGATGTCTGCAGTGTCAATATCTGAACTCTAACTAATTTTCGTAACCTGATTTAGTGGTTGCAGGGAAAAATAGACATCATTAGAATGCAGTTCATATCTAGCAGTACATTACAGAATGTGAATCGTGCCCTGAAAACAATTATATATTTTTTTGAATGTAAAGTGAATTGAGGATAATTGTCCCAAGAAGCCTACAATTAGCCTGACAAATCCCTCCAAAAATTTTTAAAAGAACAAGCTTACCTAAGAGGAATGTGATTTCAAAGACAAAAAGAGAAGGTTTATCAAATGTTGCATCTAGACAGCACTCACAACTATTTAGGGAGCAAAATGCAAATGGAAGTTGCAATTTTTGAAGGTTGTCAGAGGTCTCCTTATATGTTTTCCTGAAATCCTAAGTAGTTACCAAAGTTAGAGGTTTAATCTCAGAACTATTACACAGATAAAGAGGAGAAACAGGCTGTTTCAGAAATTGGTTTTGGCCCAGGACTTTGGTATAAAACCTAAACTTAGATAGGCAGGACCTGCCTGTGGAAGCCCTTTTCTGTTGACTCTATGAAGGATATTTTGGCATAAGTTGACAATTGTCTCCAATTGCAGGCAGCAAAGAGTCTAACACATCTGTAGGGAAGATGTGACGGTTAATTACACTCTGAGTATCTTATTTCTACCTCTGAATTTGTCAAGCTCCATCTTCCATTGCCTGGATCTTGTTATATACTTTTCTGCTAAATTAAAGAGTCAATGAATATCAGAAATTCTTCCCTCTGCAAGCATTAGACTCTGATCAAGTCGGTTAACTTCCCCTTATTAAGTTAAATAGCTTGAGATTCTCTCACTTTAATTACTGTACAAGCTCAGACTTTGCACTAAGTACCTGTTACAGCAATTCAAATCAATGAAAGCCCCTGAAAAAATATGAACTTACATGCTACAAAAATAAAGCAGAATAAGAATAAAAGAAATCTTTCTTGACCATCCATCTTCTCTTGTCTGAATAGAGGAAAGACAAAATGTGTGTCACACAAGAGAAATGACAATGGGGAAAATAAATAACATGGAGAAGTTTACTGTGTTCCCAAACTAAGGAAAGGATAGGCAAAAACTAAGGAGAAGAAAGTGAAAAACTGAGGGAGAGAAGGTCAAAATGAAAGGAAAACAAGATAGAAAAAATAATAGTGTTTTCTGTTCATGAATATTTTCTTCCAGTTTGTGACACAATTCTACACCAATGAGTAAAATTTCCTGAGAAGTGTGTGTTTTGTAGAAGTAACATTACAAGGTATTAGTGTGCAAAAAGGAAAAATGGAACACAGAGAAATTTTAATAAATTAGATCTTTTCTCATTCTATCTAATAAACACCTTAAAAAAAACCTGAAAATAGTGGGATGATTCAATGAAACTCAAGTTTGGTATGACTTCAAGATCTGAAAAATAGATAGATAGATAGATAGATAGATAGATAGATAGATAAAACTTATGCTAACAAACCTAAAATCAGTGCACTAATTATAGTGAAATGGAACATATCTCTCAGTTATTCAAGCTAGAATAGATAAACAGATAGGATTATGTAGCTACTGTTGTCTTGGTACCATTAGTCATATTTTTCATAGCTTTGGTTTACAGAGCAGCAATGTATTTTCATAAAACCCTAAAAACAGTCCAAATAGTTTTTATTTACAATCAGTCAAACCTTGCTATGGGATAAGTATTTGACTTACGTGTTTTAATTTGAGTTTCATGAGTGCTTTTCTTTCAATTTGTGCCTATCTCCTGGGTTACCAGGAGATACTGCAAATCAGAGACAAACAATTATTCCTGAAGAGCACATCATCACAGGGTGACAGCTTCGGCTGGAATCTTAGTAGGGTGATGGATGTCAGGTGCTGGTTTTCCAATAGCTGCACCCAGAGTCCACAGAAATTAGTGGGAAACTTTGAAAGGTGCTGGTTTGAAGTTTTAGCTGTTGAAAAATGTCAAACAAGCCCAAACATCTAGATTCATTTAATGTCTGATGTCTCACAAACCAGAATTTACAACACAGCGAGTTAGGACAGAGCAAATGACTCCAAATCCCTCAAAATTCTGAGCCAGTTGAATTTTGGCACTGATGAGCAGCATAGCACTCCTTGATGGAGTTTTTCAGTGGCTTTAGTGTATGTTTGGATCAACAGCAAACCCCACATTTAAACCTGGATAACATGTTGGCATTACGGTAATGAGGCTCGACGAGCATCTGGGCAGTGATTTGGCTCATGGAAAAGGAAGGTTGGAAGTGAGCAGCCTCAAATGGCTGACCTCGTTTTGATATGCACATTACAAGCCATCATCAAATTTGACTGTAACTAACTGCCAGGGGCTTCCAGCAAGCTGTTCTGAGGTTGTTCCTTTGGAGTCCAAAATGAATAACTTCAATACGGCTCATTCCTGCAGTGCCACATGTTTTCAAAGCACTAACATGATTTGTAGGAAATTTAAAACTGTACACAGTTGATCACACAGACTGGATTTCCTCCATTCCGCCAAGTAGAGTGATTTGTCCAGAGAGAAGCTGTTGGACAAGGTTTGAAGGGAAGCTGCTGTGTTCAAAAGACAGACTTATAGGGTTTCATGGGTTCATTCTGCGCCAGTATTTGATTTAACACTTTTCTACATCAAATACTGCTCAGCAAAAAGTGTAACATCTGGATTTAATAGTTAACAATATTTTCAAGACTATTCTTTATTTTCCACCCATGAGACTCTTTGGTACTTGCCTAGGTGGGAAAAGCAGCAAGATTAACACATAATGTGGCACTTGAAACTGCTATTGGAAAACAGGAATAAGCTAGATAATGCACCAAGAAGCTATTTCTAGATATTTTGTGACTGGACAAAACACACAGGTGTGTGATTTTACTTCTATAGAAAAATAAGAGTGTTTTTTTACATAAACTTTGAAGAAGATTGGAGAATATCTGGCACACAATAAACTGGTTTAAAAAGAGTCAGTATTCGCCTCATTGCACTGCATTTAGAAATGCAAAGTAAATTATGTTCAGTGTAAACTTCATGAAGTGAACCAAGATAGTAGAGACTAATTCCAGGAGCTGCTGTAAGGTGGCATAAATTCTTTTATTATTGAGTACATGACCCTAGGCTTCTTAAATAGCACTAGATGTGAATATATTGGCAAATGAATCAAACTCAACAAGATCACATTTGGCTTCAGATTTAGACTTTAAATATTGAAAATATAGAAGAAATTCTATTGGGTGTGGTCCTGTCCCAGCCAAGGGAGAAACATTTGGTAAAGTCAGTTCATCTTATGTGGGTAAAATGGCCTTTTAGATACCCATAGTGGGGTGAGAAATTTATACCTAAGAGTGGAATCTTCATCTCACATTGAATCCTAACCAAAAGTTTTCCACAAACCAGATTGCAGCATTTACATTAGTGTTTTGACTGTACACAGACAGGAATATTATTATTATTAATAATAATAATAAAAACAACAACAAGAACAACAATTAATATTCTTATGCACGTTTTTAAATTGGGGAACAGATTTCTTTACCAGATAAAGATTATTTGTAGGCTGTAGTCAAACTAGTTTAGCCTTGACACAGAGATCAGTTCAGTTTTTCTGTACAAAACACTGTCTGGACTGTCATGTTTCCTTTGCCGTTATGCTAAGCCGAAAAGATGCAGATATTAAATCTATCTGCTGCTAATTTGGTTTTCCAGTTTGGAACTATCCTATGCACTTCTCTTACTTCTACCATATGTCCCTGACCCTGAGTGCAAAAGACCAGCAGTAATAAAAATTATTGTTGATAACAGCAGGCAGAGGAGAGGTTAACATCAAGAGATATTTTGGTCAGAGGCTGTGCTGCACTGCTTTCAGCTTAAAAGAGAATAAATCTCCTATATAATAAGCAATATTAGCAACAACAACAACAAAAAAGGTAAATATTCATAGATCATGAATGAACTATGATAATGTACAGTTGAGAAAATATGGTCTAGTCTGCTTAAAAATCTGGCCATGCTGCTGTGCACTTGCAAGTTTTTCAAGCAGGAAATGATGGAAAGCTCCACTGATCTCAAATAACTCAATTGTTTTTCCTTTCTAATCAAATATCTTCATATGAGGGACCAAAAATGCATCATTCAGCATGCAATGTGGTTGTGAAAACATGAAATATGGCACTTCACTGTTAATGTAATATTAAAGATTAAAAATGTTTATTACCTGTTATTCTTCTCTTAATTGTTTTGTGTGGAGAAAAATAGAAGTCGCTGCTTTAATGCATAAAAAACCCACAATGTGCATTCGTAGCAGAGAGCAAAGTGTTGGGGCTATGAAAATTATGTAAATGATGAATTCCAGTGGAAGAACTTTCAAACCCTTAGGGTCTTCAAACAGCATTAATTCAAGAAATTAGATACAAAATTTAACTTTTTCATGCTAATAATGATTTCATAAGGAAAAACTCGTTAGTAAAGGTGACAAATATGAAGTTCTATTCAACATTTAAATTCAGGAATCTTAGTATGTGCCCCTGGGATATATTTACTCAGCCAATGACTCTGATGTTATTAAGTAATTTATTTGAGAAAGTCTCCATTCATGAGTTTACATAAGAACAATATCAGGTTTACAAAGGCTTGCGTTGTCAGTTTAGCAAATACCTAATTCACAATGACTTTTCCTTAAGATTTTCATTAGGTTGTTCAATATTGTTTGATCATTTAATGTCAGCTTCATAAGATCATAATTTTCCCTATATGAAAAGAGGAAATTAAAAGGAGAAATAAATTAGAAAGTGTGAACTAAACTTAAATTTAAATCAGCTTTGCCACAAAAGAGAGGAGAACAGTGTCAGCACTTGTGATTGTACTATGCTTGCATATAAACTGTCCACGCTCAGAAATTTAACATTTTGCTATGGTATATTTCTATGCCAGCAATACCAAAAAGTATGCTAGAACATCTGAAATGTTGCATTATGGTTCAATTTTTCAAGACAGATCAGTCATGTGACAGTGTCAATTTCTGGTAACATTAGTTAGGGGGTTCATTAATTAGAGAGGAAAGGAAACCATCCTAAATCTCCCAATTTCTATGCCTATTTGTGCTGGCCTCCAGCCAGTGTTGAGGCAATGTGCAAATGTAACTAAAAATGACAATTCCTGCAAGTCAAGGAGCAGAGAGAAATAGCACAAGATCTGAAAATAAGGATGGTCAAAATAGTCAACAGAATATTTGCCTTCCAACAGAAAATGCTGGTTCATCGACAGACAACAATTTCCCAGGAAACGAACTGATTTTACTCAACTTTCCAATGAAATACAGGCAAGCCTTGTAACCCTCATTGTCACCTGGCTAGATCATTCAACATCATTCCTCAGAGAGCTCCCTGGTCCCCAGGCCCCGTGACAGAGCAATGCTGGAGGAGCTTTGATATAATAAATGTTTGAAATCACCACTGGTTTCTGTTACATTCTGCCTCCATCATTTTTTCTCCTCCTCAGAATGGTTCCTGCTCTCCCATCACCATGGTTCCTGCATTCAGATGTCTTTCCATCCTTGTCTCTCCAACTTTTTCAGGCTAAAATGGCAACACATCAGCCTTTGTGTTTCCATGTGTGAGATTCAATCTGTGCCCCAAGGCTTGTTTCTGTCCCTTCATTGCAGATCCTAAGACAGCTGAGTCTTAAAGCACAACCTGCCTATGTGCTAAATCTGCAGCAGCACCAACCCTGGCCTACACCTGGCCAGAAAGAAAATAATATCTAAATAGAAGCTCACATTAGAGCAATTACTAAATTTTGTCACATTTGACTGGAGCATGAAGAGCCTGCAGGATCTGATCGAGACATGAGAACGCAAAAGTCTTTTTCTGGCAAGAGATCTCATGAGAAATGAAAATATGACGTACAAGTAAAATATGCAGAATTTTGCAATGACTGCCTTGACTCTAACCCTGCTTTCCACTAACCTAGATGACTTTTTAACTTCTGTTCTTAATTCGCTACATACATAATATGAGGGAAGAGGCAGGCCAAGTTAGATTTGGTCATATTTATTAACACATCCCTCAGTTGTTACTGCATTTGTGTGTTCTCTGACATTTTAAGGACTTCTGAAATGCAGGAGGGGTCTAATCTATATAAAAACAATTTCCATTGGTAAATTGGATAATTACAGGATAGGAGTGGGTACTCTAAGAGAAATCACAAGGCCCAAAAGGTAATGATCTTGGAAAGGCCTTTCTTGCAAGGTAGGAACTCTCAAGAGGAAATCAAAGGTCCTTATTGGAAAACTGAGAATAGAGGAGATGAGAAATGATACAGAATTAAGCAAGGATTCATAAGTTAAGTAGGATGTTGAAACTATGAAGTTATTTTACTGGATCAGTATTAAGGTGCAATTTGTGTAAGGGAGAGAAGGCAGCTAGAGATGATTTCCATATACAGACAGGAGAGACAAGAGGGATTTGGCAGCATAATCTCTAAAGAAAGTTAATAAGGAGAAGTATCTGGAAGTAAGTTAAAAAATTCAGTATATGCAGTGCTTACAGATAGGTTACCATGCACCAAGAAATATTACCATCCATGTGATTAGTGCTGAAAAATAAAAAGCAAGAAGCAAGAAACACAGATTTAATACTTTTGTAATAAGAGCTATCCACACATTTAGGAGGATTGGTTTTATTTCTCCAGAAACATCAATGAAGTTTTTATTATTAAAGTATTAGGTAAAACTGAAGTTTGCAGCACAAACAGGAGTAGGACTGGTTTCATACAAGTTATAAGAGCAAAGGAGAACAGTTTATTCTGCATAAAGTGGGCATCTACAGGGATTGCAAGAAGAGGTTAAGACTCATTATTCCCTTCCCTTCTGCAAGGCTAAAGATTGACTGTTCATGGTACTGGTGGTTTTTTGCTACCTCCTACTAATATCTCTAATAGTACACATTTAAAATGAAGTCTTTTTGATGGCTCTTAAACTTGAGTTGGATGCAATGCTAATGAGGGAAGATGTGCTCTCATATTTATAAGTGATCTCATCCTTATGCTATTCCAGCTGGCCTGTAAAGAGCTGCCCCTCAGACTCAAGGAGATAGGATTGATTCAAGTGGAGGAAATTGAGGAACAAGGCCTGGCACACCTCTCTTCACAACAAACCCAATAAAAAGTGCTACTTTAGCAAAAGACCTGAAACAGAATCAGCCCCAGCAAGTAATGACCACTCAGTCTGTAACTCATTTGGGAATGCAAAGTAGAAGAAATAATATTCATCCATTGGATGAAATTACCAAGTATTTCCCAGATAAATTAATCCTAAATGTTGTTAGACCAGTTTCCCTTACTGGATGAATCAATTGATTGATCTGTCTGTATTTATATTTATGTACATATAAATATATACACACCCTCCTACAAAGCGTGCTGGGGTTTCCAGTAAATATTTGCAGCACATATTTACAGAAATGTGATGTAACCTGGGTGGTTAGAGCATGTTATTTAAGGAAACTGGTTATGATTTATGGCAACAAATAAATAAGACAAAAAATTTGTTTAACCTACCTCAGCATTAAGTATCTCATGCATTAATTGTCTCGAAAGTCTGTTCCATTTGTTATCTAACAAGGTATGCTCTATTATTATTTTTATCCGGTTCATTGCTTCATTCTATCTGTTCTTTCAAAATTAGCTTGTCTAATCAGAAATTGCTTTGGCTGGTAGTTAATTTCACATAAAAAGGAGGAATTCTTGTTTACTGACAAAGTAATTGGATTATAATTTTGAAAAGAAAGAAATATAGATTGTAATAAATTATTTCGTAAAAACTATACGGGAGCGTGAAAACTAGCAAACCCAAGACAAATTAAAATAAAAGCTCTAATGTATTAAAAGGCTATAGATAGAACATGAAACTGGAAAGAAAAATTCATCATTGTAACTTACCTACTCGTTGTTATTCTGTTGTAAATAGCTGAATATCTAAGGAAAGAAGAAAAAACCTATATTTAGCAAATGATGGTCAAGCAAATATTTATATTAGCTGTCAGTTTTCTTCTTGCTCTTCAGCTCTTGTAAACGTAACTAAGCCTCTATTACAGGAAGAAAAAGTAAAATTTAACCACGTGTGGGAGTCCACAATTCCACTTCAGCTCTTTATTAAATTCTGTTGATAAGTTTGCATGACCATAGGTAGACTATACTAAAGTTGCATGCATGACTTTGTTACCTGCATCAGTATATGTTTAAGAGAAAACAAGAGAATGCAGAAATTGTATCCAAAACACTGATCAATATACTGGGGCTGTTTATAGAGCTGCTCCATCATGTATATTTTATTACTTATCAACATTTCAATTAATATCAAACTGTAGGACTTTTTTCTTCTTTTTTTTTCTTACTACCTAAAAATATTTTGTTGCTAATCCTGCTCTTTTTTGGCTGTGTGTTTTAATTTTTTTTTACCTGAAACAAGTAACCTAAAACAATGGGTATTAAAGAACTTAGAATATCTACTATACTATACTATACTATACTATACTATACTATACTATACTATACTATACTATACTATACTATACTATTATATACAGTAGAAAAATCAAGTGATTGTTATGAAATTCTGAAGTAATTCTGGAAAACTTGGCTCTCACCTGTTCAGCTGATTAACACCTTGAGCTCTTTCTGCTTGTAGACCTAAAAAAAAAAATTACAAAATTAAATTAAATACACTAAATTACGTGAGCAAAATTGTTATAGATTTACATTTATTGAACCTGATTTTATTTATCTGAAAATCATTCAGGTTTTCCCTTTTTTTTTTCCTTTTTTTAAATTGCATTTATGATACCAGTTCAAGCTTTGATCTTAAATTACACTTTTTGGGCCTGAAGTAATAACAATTTTGGATTACAAGGATCCAGTTCTTATCTACATACCAAACAGGTTGTTTATAGTGCAGTTTGTTCAGTGAATACACTCAAATTTAGCACAGGGAGATTGATAAAGGTAATCAGTAAATACCATATTGGCTTAGAATAAAGATGAAAGCAAAATGCACCTGACTCAGTAAAGATAGGAGTTAAATGCCAGATTATCCACATAAGTGTGTCTCACTAAGAGGAATTTCATGCATGACAGATGCTAGAATGGGCATTAAAATGGTCAGGACAAAAATCATTAAGTGCCCAATAATGTACATTGGGCTAAAGCATATATAGGATGTCACAGGCAAATTCCCTCCAACTTCAAAAAATTATTTGCATGCTCAAAGTCAGGCTTATATGTGAATGAGATAAAAACATTAGGCAGTTTATTAATACTCACTTGAGGGGTCTACTCTATGTTTAGAAAGCAAAACCGTTTCATGCTACCAACACCATGAAACTCAAAAGGTGCATGAAATGAGTGGACAGAATTTTATTTCTTTCAAAGAAAAATGTAGCTACAGAGGAAGATAGCCATAGCCCAGATCCTACACAGGCCTTGCCCATCAAAGCTGCAAGGAAAGAAAATTACTGATGTACTGAGAAGTAGACACTCTTACTATTCTTATGGTGACTGATGTAGAGCTTTGTTGAAGAAAATGCTATTATAGAATCACATAACGGTTTGGGTTGGAAAGGACTATGAAAATTCATCTGCTCCAACTCCTTTGCAATGAGCAGGGACACTTTCAACTGGACCAGGCTCAGAGCCCAGTGCAATCTGGCCTTGAATGTTTCCAGGGATGGCATTATCCCACTTGAGAAATGAAGTTTTGATACCTGAGCCAATCAATGCCTTCTTAGGAAAACATAGGGATTGAATAGGATTTGGATACGAACAACAGAAAAATCACTGTTATTCAGTCAATATGAAATATTTAAAGCAGAGAATTTCCATTCATTAATCTAAATACAAAGTAGCCTTGTACCTGCTCTCCAGCTTCAGATCATGTGAGAAAGAAGTTTAATAGTGATGCAGAGACTCTCAGGCTGCCCCAGCCATAAGCTTTAGGGTTCTGATTCAGAACAGGGAAAGCATAATCCTACTTGAATATGCACTCCATGAAAATCCTCAGCTAAACATTGGTGATAGGAAGTCCCAAAATGCAGGCGAAGTAAACTGTGACAAGTGTCATAAATGTTTGGAATTTTGCTGTTTGTGTTAAAGTGGTCCAAGCTGAGCATGCTAAAAGCAAGGGTGAAACTACCAAGGATTTTATTATTGAAAAGATAATATTAACCTCAGAATTACTGGCATATGTTTTTTAGACTGGTGGGTTTTTTTATATTTTTATGTTTGGGTACGCATTGTTGTGGCTTGAAAATATCCCAAAATTAAATATTCTAGTGTTGTGCCTATGAGTTGTTTTATTTATTAATTGAGCCATGAACCAAAAGTCCTCTTCCTCCCTCAATGACTGTTCACTTCATGTGTATCCATTTCTTGTTTTTCCATTTGCCTCCTGTCTGTCTGCTGTGCCCTTCCAACTCCTGCAGGGTCCATCCCCTTCCTTGCCTGCCCGCATAGAACCAGACTTTCAAAAGGGCTCTTCAATACCAACATAATGAAGGTTAAACCAAGATAAATAAACCCCCCACAAACCAACTGTGAACTGATTCCTTTGGTGCAGTCCCAGTCTTTGACTGACTCACATCAGAAACCAGACGAGAGCATAATTTACATATTTAAAAAATTTAAATTAGATCAATTTTGTTTTAAACCTGGATAATATGAGACTCTGAGGATTTCCTTGAACAATAGCTCTACAACAAATTGATCTGTCTGCCCACTACACTCAAAAAATTGATTTTCTTTTCCTGAATGGAAACCTTTCTTTGAAAAGAATTAATTCAATTTGTGACACACTCTGTGAGTGTTCTGCATCTGATTCTGAGGTTTTAGAATCTTTTAAACCAATAATAAAACCATTTTAATTTGGCTTAACTTTGTAGGGCATGTGTAGTTGTAATTTTCAAAGATTATGAGATAAGGAAGTGGTCCAGGACTAAGTCCCCTGAGTCATCTGACTTCTAGTTTGTCTGTTTTGGGCTTCTCCGCCTGTCTGATCAGAAAATTCCTGGGTTTGAATCTACCTCCATAGTTGAGACAAATAGAGTCAGACTTTTGCTCAGAACTGTCTGAGACCACCAGTGTGTGAAGAAAAATCATCATGTTATTATAAAACAGATACAGTCCAATAACAAATCTGGAGATTTAAACCTATAAAGCTTGGGGCTGTAACCACTACCTCACCAGTGAGCTCTGTAATATCCCCATTCCCACATCTCCTTCCTCAACAATTTATTCTTGCTCCAGGTAAACTTCAAGAAATTCTTCAACAGCACTAAAAGCTTCATGCAGTTCAGGGACATAACAGGTTAGTTAGTCTGGACTACAGGTATTCCAGGTGTGCTGGCACCACCTTAGTTATTTATTGGTGCCTGAAATCCCTTTTCCTTTCAAATAAGAGCTCCTTCACAACAACCTCATGCAGCACCAGTGATACAGCAAGAGGACACGGCCTCAAGCTGCACCAGGGGAGGTTCAGGTTGGACATCAGGAAGAATTTCTTTACTGAAAGGGTGGTCAAGCACTGGAAAAGGTTACCCAGGGAAGTGATGGATTCACTGTCTCCCTGGGAGTGTCCAAGAAATGACTCAGCAGAGCACTCAGTGATGTGGTTGAGTTGACAGGGTGGTGTTTGTTCAAAGGTTGGGCTCGATGATCTCAGAGATCTTTTCCAACCTTTATTCTATGACTCTAAGATGCTCTATAACATCAACATAGTGATGACAACTCCAACTGAGATAGTCTGGTTACTTCTGGCTATCAGAGTTCACTAAGAATCTTTGGTTCAATTTAACCACCGAATTACATAATTCTTAGAACTTCAGGGAAAAACTTAGGGTGGAAGGAACCTCTTAAAACCATGTGGTCCAGTGTTCACGTGTTGCTCCCAGTAAATGAAGGTTCTTAGATAAACTTCCACAGAATTTGACTCTAAGCGCATTTGTCACCTCTTGTAAATGCAAATTAAAATGTGTTAAACTATCCCCATGGTGATTTAAGAGTATTTGCCTCATTTTACAAGAGTGCAGTGTGCAGAAGGTCAGATTACATGGGTCAGCTGGCCAGGAGTGTGTCAGCCACGTGCAGTCCCTCGGGCACAGGCAGTCACAGCAGCATGTCCACAGCCAGCACCCAGGGAGCCCAGGGATGAGCTCTCAGGCTGCACAAAAGACATTTCATGCTGCTGATAATCCATAGCTAGAGGTGAAGGTTAAATGCTGAGCCTTATCGTGATACAGTCTTTTATAATTCACTTAACTAATTGAATTTGGTTAATTAACAATTTACACACCTGGAGAGAAATATAAATTCTATTGTGCTGCTTGGTATTCTGCTTAAATTGGAAATTACCTATACATCCTCCAGTCCATATTAAATGGGATTTACTTTAGACACAATCACTGTTAACAATTATATAGGAATTTTTTTTTTGAGAGTTTCATTTTCTAGACCAGCACTTCAGTAAATTTTTTATCCTTACACACACCTGAAAATAAATTAAATCCAGAAAAGTTAGATTAAAGTATTTTTATTATTGATTTAAATTGTGCTTCTCTGTGCGTAACGTAAATTGTCACCCAGATACAAAAGTGAGAGACAGAAATATGCCAGCGTATTTCACATTCGAAGCAGACACACCAGAGTCACAAAACCAGATTGTTTTGCCCATAACTGGAAGGCTGAAGAGCAAAATCTCATTAAGATTGGTATATGGAAGGAGGTTTACAAGCCATGCATATCCATGAACAGGTTAGTTTAAATGCCTGAGAAATAGATGGCTTTTCAAATATGAGGCTGACAGTCATGGGTTGAGAAATACAAACTAAGATGAACTAAAAACTTGATACTCAGAAATAAATCTGTCTGGGAAATGGTGTTATGGAGAAATGAATCTGCATTCCAGGAAGACTGCTTCTTAAAACCAGTTCTGATCTTCCCATGATTTGGTAACATGCGTTTATCCCTGGCATCCCGGTGGATTTGGGTCTGATGCATGTGTTCTCACACAGCACCTCTGAAAATCTGATTTGCATGAAGTAATGCTTGCCTAAGGTATTTAAAAGATTTGTCAACAGGATGAATATTACTGCTGAAGGAATATTCAAAAGGCTTAGGCTTTCATGCAGTGCACTCTGTAAAATCACTCTTACATGCCCATGAAAGTAAAGCATATCTTTCCAGTGGTTATTTCCAATAGCAAGAAGTTGGTGACATTTTCTGATTTTGATTATCATTCTCTATATATTGTTTGCCCCTCTTGCTTTCTAACCTTCTCAATGCCATACATGCAGAGGAGAGGATGGAAACAGAAATTACTCTTGTTTTTTGCTGCCAGCCCTTAGGTTTCTCCTGAAACCTAAGGGGAAAAAAATCCCAAGACTAGCTTCTAACGGCCTTGGTTTTATAGTTTGGACTGGTATGGGTATTTACTTGATAATTTGTCTGAAAAAGGAAGAATTGCCTCACTGAGTGAATCTCTAAGCAGATAATTGTTGGCCTGTGTCCTCTGATAAGACCACAGTGGCCTTGACTGGATACTAAAAACAGCACAGATGTATGAATTCATTTATTTAATTATTAATTCAAGGTTCCAACATTAATACAAAAGTCAACACAAGCTATTTCTATGAAGATATCAAGCAATCAAAATATTCTGATTTTATACTGAATAAGTTCCTAATAAACAGCATGACCAAATATAGAAGAACAAAAGACACAAAATCATTGCAAATTAAATCCATTTTTCATTAACTTTTGTCACATATGAACTCAGGTGTGCTTGAACTTTGAAGTCATTGTAGTGCATTAAAAAAAAAATAATGTAAAAATTTTCATGACTTCAATAGAATCTTTGTTGTATTAGTAAGTGAACTCTCCAGTGGCCAAAATAATATCTGTAAATGCCCATGAATCTTAACCCAAAATGTGGCAGCCTGGCATGATTAAAAGCTTTAGATTCTCAAAGAGCAATGTGACTAAAGCAGGACTGTAGCCTTGAGTGGCACCTCACTGGTTTCATTTGCCAGTATTGTTATTTTCCAAGGTAATATTTGATTTACAAGAAAAATGCTTTTAAGTCCCACAGTAAGTCCTACAATGTATCCACAAGTATAAAACCCTCAAATTACCTTCATTTGTCAAATGCTAAAGCCCTACCTGAGACTATTCAGTGGCAAAGTAGGAATCTAATGATGTCAGCAGGAAGGAGGGAGGTTAGATTTATAGAGGCTTTAGAGGCGATACCTCTTGTCTCTCCTGCCTTGTCCCCCTCCTGACTCCCTTTAATTCAGCACTTTGACCACACTAATGCAGTTAAGCTTCAGTTTATGGCACAGATGCTTCATACGTCCAGCCTCCATGATTTCATTGAAAGCTCTCTCATGTTAGTAATTTGAATTGATTTTAAATTCCAAATTATTAGTGAAGATGTTGAAATACAGAGCTTTAATGTTAACCCAACTTTCTCCTTATGCTATTCTTTCCCTCCCAAACTGTCATGGTTTTTCCCTTGCTTACACAATAGTTGCCTTGATTTTTTTTCCCCTGGCTATAGCTAAGGTTCAAACATAGAATGAAGGCTTTTTTGGATGGAAATAATAATGAATGCAACATGGGTTTGAAATAAATTAGATGTGAATGTAAACAACACTTTATGAATAGGTGATTACCCCAAAAGAATATTTTCTATTTTTGTTTACTTACTATAATCCTAAATTATCAAATATTATCAGTAAAAAAACCTTAGGTGGTCATTCACAGACTGTGGACACGGGAGTATCCAGCACAGGACTGGTTTAGTCAGCATTGTCCAAGAGCTAAGAATTGCCAGGTGCAAAAGTCTGATTATCCTAAATAAGCTAAGTGTTGTTTTGGTAGCTAACCTCATTTTGTAAAGATCCTAGCTCAAGTGCAGTCAAGGTTTTGTCTACCATTTGTTTCAAGAGTCTGGATCAGATCCTTAAATCAGAGCCAAATGTGAATAAAAGCAGTAAATTCTTTGGCAATAAATCCTCAGCAATCTGCATTACTCAAAGACGGGACCTGCTGAAACATCTTCATAACACTCTTTTGCCTTCCTTCCCCTCATGTGCAGCATATTGCAGTAATCAATTAACATGATGGAATATTCCTGTGCTGAGACCTTCTTGTAACTCCCATATGGTCAGAATCTAATCTTAATAGCGCTGATTTTTATTTTTTTTTTTTAGAAGCTGAACTCATCCTGTGCATTAGTGATGATGGAAAAGTAAGATTTCAGAGTGATTTAGTGGTTTCCAACCTGTTGGTGTGGGGTTGAATATTTTGGAGAAGTTAGGTACTTGGACAGGCCTGAGCATTGTTTATCTGAATATAAACCACCATAGTGGGCAAGCAGAAATGGAGGTGTCCAGTTCCATCCCTTGCATTTGAAAATGGCCTTGTTGTACCTCTTTAGAGCAAATATATAAGCAAAGTTGTTGATATCTTGATCTTGTTTAAATAATTTACTTTTGCCCATCTCAACACACCCTTTGTTTGCCTTTGTAACTCAAAAGACTGATTCCACTGTAACAAAGTAGGAAATTCTGGCTTATAACCTGAGTAACGCCAGATAGACCTTAGTACATACAAAGAAAGGACAGTAGCTGATCTTGTGTCCCTTTCTGATTTTAAGGGTTCTCTAGAAGGGTTTAAAAGAGTTGCAGAAAGTCATAACTGGAGAAGTGTCTGAATGCATTCACAATGATTATAAAGTTGAATCCCTAGAGGACCACAGCTCTGCAACCAGTAGTGTTAAAGCTCCCTGACCAAATTCCTCTGTAGGAGTTGTAGAAATTGAATTTAATGTACTTGGAATAAAATAGTCTTGTAATAAAATTTATTACAAACAAATTCTGATTTTTTGACCTCAATATAAAATTGGCCTTCCACATTCTTTAGGCTTCTCCTATATCAAACAAGAAAATACAATCCAATCCAATCCATACTGTTCTTTCTGAATAGATATGGGAAGGTGGAGAAATTGCTTGGTCTATGTATATTCCAGCAGAGGGTGGCAGTACACTACCACACTCCCACAGTAAAGGAAAAGTTGTGCAGTAATATTTATGCCTACTGTCTTCAAGGGAAGAATACATCCTGCAGATGAATAGGTTTTGGGAGATGGGAGATGGGAATTGGACTAGGAAAATAATCCCCAAATCATTTCAGTGACCTTGCTCAATCCACTCAATCTCCATCTCTCTTTCATCTGAAATATTTTTCTTCCGTAATTACCATCAGCCAATGACTACAAACCATTGTAAAACTCCTGAGTATAATCGTCTATGAGAATGAATATGGATATCTGAAAATGGGAATCTCTCCTGATTAACTGATGATACCAGAACTGTTAACTTCATCACTAACAGCAGAGCAGTCACCAACAGTGTTAAGCAGGATAAACTCTAGAAGGCAAAAAGGGACACTGTGGCAGGAAGGATTGCCATCTGTGGAAATGTGGACATGCTAATGGTCTCCTGCCTTTCCTCTGTCCAGTTTTGTTACTTTGTTTAGCAGAGTAGTCTTCAAAATTTGTAATGCCCTTGTCACCTCTTTGATAGAATGTGGATTTCTCTGTTACTGTCTTAGACTTCCCTTCAGTTTTTATTTTCTTACATCTTATTTTTTTTTTTAATAGAAAGCAATTGGGAAATTGTTCATGGGCCAGCAAAAGAGGCAGGGTGTATTTTTTTTCCTTTGGAAAAATCATCTGGTTGACAGAGAAAGTAGCAACTGGTGCAGCCTACTTTAAATTAGTGCAGTAAAAATACTTTAACACATTGTCAAACTTCAGACCTTGCTGACTTGACTCTCTATAATTTTTTGGATGTGAAGAAATTTCAGTGCAAGAGAAAAGCAGTGCATAATAGGAAGGAATACTCCTTCATGATGCAAATGATGAAAAATTATTTGTATACAGAGCATGATTTCTTTAATGCGCTTTTATTTCCCCTCAAGAATTCAAACCAAAGGATTATGCAGGTCAAGAAGAACTTGAAGAACAAAAGCCATTCATGATCAAGCTCTCAATATAGACTTACATTAGTAAAAACTTTTGAATAACATTTTTGTAATAGTAATCTAAGTAGCTTATGTTAACTTCTCTAGCAACTAAAGCCAAGAATAATTTTCATGCATTCTTTCAGTAGACATTCATTATTGGAATATGCAAAATATGGAGGCAGTGTTCTAGAACTTCTTTTTATTAAGAGGAAAGAAGCTGGAAATGATGCCAGGAAATTTAGGTGAGGAATGACATGCCCCTTCTCAAAAATAAGAGGTTCTTTTCAGAGAATTAAGGGAACGAAATATTTCCAGTCAAAATGGTTGACAATAAAAATTTCTTACTTTGATCTACCTTAGTAGATTTCAAAGTGTTTGAGACACTTAAGTGTAACCTTCTCACCTGTATTTTCCTCTAAAACTTCTTGTAGCTATTCCTACAGGAGGTGACATGGTTTTCAGCAGGGTTTTTAACTAGCAATTAACAAGCATAAAGTGATGAAATATGAAAAAAACCCAAAACAACAAAACAACTAGCCAGGGCGATCAGAAGCTGAAAAGCATTGTCTGGTTTTCATTAAGATTAATTTATGTATCAGTTTAGGAGTCTTTGAGGGAGGGGGAAGAGGGTGTGCAGTGCTGGAGTCCTGAATGGCTCCTCTACACTATCCAATTCTTCCTGGTTAATAGAAAACCTTGGAGTAAAATTTTATTAAAGAATACACTGGACTATGGGAGAAAAAGAAATTTTTTAGAGCATTCATTTTAATGAAATAAAAATAACTGGGAAAGAGTGAGAGTTTCTTGAAAAGAACCAGCTTGTCTCAGAGCAGAATAGATTAAAAATCTGTTTCACTCATATAACTCTGAAAATCCATGATTGAAAACTCTAGCCTTGAGAAGTTACAATACATCATGAGAAAAAAGGTGAGTCAATGTGTAATGTTTCAATTATAGGGTTCTCAAGAGTACACAGGTGGTGTAATAAATAAGGTCATGGCCTTTCTATCAGCAGTATCTCTGGTATTTCTGCAGTTGCTATGAATGAGAAACAATAATATTTATGATTGTTAAAATTCCAAAGTTCAGAGGAGATCAATCTAATATTCTGAAAGGTGAATAGATAAAGATTTGTTATGTAATGAGTGCTTATGGTATTTATATTATCTGGTCTAAGTGGTGGTCGTCCAGACCATGGGTATGATCAATATATGGAATACTGGGTAGTAATGACTTTTAAAATATCCTTCCCTGATGCAATGGCATTATTATTTCAAACAAGTGGTTTTAAGCACAGATTTTTTTTCTTATTCTTGACCTTTTTGTGATAGATCAACAAACTGAATAGGTTCCCAGTATGGCCACCCAGCAAACCTGCTAGATTGTGCCCTGACCTGGGAGTTTGTGGGGTTGTTTCTATTCCCAGCCTTGCCATCATCTTTACTTGTTAGGCTATTTCCTTCATCTTTCCACATCTATATTCCACCTCCAAAGCTTTTATTCCCCACTTTGTTTTATCTGTTTAGACTAGAGCTCCTAGAGGGTCTTGTATTTTGCTCCTGTTGTGGCTTTGAGCTGAGCCAAAACTAATATTCAGAGCCTTGAAAGGAAATTTCCATTAGGAATTAAAAATGATTGTAAGTTCAGGTGATTCCTTGATTTCTTCAGCTCATGTGCATCCATTATTAATGACATGCTGACCGACACAGTGTAGTAATAAATGTGAAATGTGTTACTGATGTGACAGAGCATTTTTTGGCACAAAATATATTCAAGAGTGGACTGTGTTCCAATGGAATAGGAATGTGACTTTCAGGGGCCCTACAATTGAAGAATCACCTAGAGAAAACATCTGCTTGACTAGAAAGGTAGGAATAGACTGAGAAAGGAAGTATTAGAGCATCTCCATTTTCCATTCCTATCTCAGATTTCTTTATTTCCTAGGCACTGAGCAAATTCCAAAAGGAGAATCACCCATAGTAGGGGAGTAGCAAAACTGGCATTGAAGAGGCACAAGTTCACTTTAGGCATAAACAGCCTAACAAGGAGTTCTGCACTGGTGGTTCAATCAAAGAGTCTGCAGGTCTCTTGTCCAAGGGATTCCAGGCAGGAGGGGCTCAGTGCCCACGGCTATCCGTCCACTATGGTGATCTATTTTATCTTCCTTTTCTGGTGTCTTCTGGCTCTGTTAACTCTGTTGTTAAACTGGCAAATTCTTTGAAGTACCACCCTCTAGAAGCAAACTTCTGGAACATGACTGCTCATGTTCTGTAGTGGACATTACATGTAGATAAACTACTCCCAGAGGGTTTGTAGTAGGATATGAAACAACTTCAAGTTAAAAACACAGTGTTATTTCAATTCTTTAATTTTCAAAATGGCAAATACAAGACGGGTAGGATTTTCAACCTCCCCGTACCTAATCAATTTGGCACATTATTATGAGGATATTTTCAATGTATTCAGATACATTCATCACTCAGGTTACTCATTGAATAAACACACCTGATATGGATTATTACTGAAGGAGCCTTATCTTTTTCATTTCCTGATCTTGTGCCATAAAATTCCTAACCTTAATGTTGTATTAATGCAATTATTTTTTGCATTTTAAAATGTTATCCTAATTTAAAATGCAGTTAAAGAAGTCTGGGATTTACGCAGTAAGCTAATAATATTGACAAACCCAGTGTCCTTTTACCTCTAAGGCTCTTCTCTACTGATTTAGCAAATGAGAGGGTGCTTTTAATCACCTATTTAAAGCTAGGAGAGTATCCTGAGAGTTAATTGCTATTATATCATCATTCAGGACAAAAGAAAAAACAACATTATTTTGTAATCATTGATCTTCTATATCATTAAATCCAAAATATTCTTAATTAGGCAGAGAACTAGACATGATTAATACAACTATGTGGCAGTATCAGATTTTGCAGCTACTCTTCCCCTGCCTTGCCTGCTGCAGAAGGGGAGCAAGCTCTTTTGTTCAATGAAAAATGCCCATCAAAACTCGGAGAAAGCCAATAGAGATGGTGTTCTCCAAATTTATCTACCTGTCATTAAGATTTTTGAAAAGATACAAAAATGTTGAATTCCCTTTGACATATTCTAAATCATTACTGATTTGTTGACACTCACACAGTTGCTTTGGTGGCAATAGAGGAAAATTTTCAAAGTGGTTGTCAGACAAGAGGAAGATGTATTTGTGAGTGGAAAAGACAAAAGGGAAAATAGATTTACAGAATATACAGAAAGTTGCTTTCATTTATTTTTTTTCCCCTTCGTGTGTTTTTTTAACTAAGAAATGCTACATGCTCTAAAGAAATGTATGAGACAAATACAAGCAAACTGCTCATAAAATTCCATTTTTTTCTATTTCTGTTCCAGGAACACCTTCCTCATCACAGGAGTGTTAATTTCATCTGGTTGACAGCTGTGGAAATAACCTATGTATTTAAGCAGTGAAAACAGAACATTCACACAATGAAATCTATTTTCTATTTGAATCTAAAATCTAATGCTGTCCCTTTAAAGGAGACCTTGCTATCTTGATAAAGAAAACTAATGACATGGCCTTTCTGGGGCTAGTCACATAATAGCCATGGTGACAAGGACCTCTATCACAGAATAAAGCAGAAGATAAATGAGATTTTTCTAATATCCATTTCACCCATTGTTCACAAGTGTCATGCGATACAGCTTCTATTTATCATGAGACAGTAGATACTGGGCATTATTTTGTAAAGAAACCTAAATTGCAACATTGTGTTATTAAAAGCCTGTAAATACTTTTTAATCCTTCCAGTTCATTCTGTAACTGTGCCAAAACAAGTGGGTTTTGTTTTATTATTACTATGTATTATTTATTCAAAGGACCTAAAGACCATTACTTATATTTATACTGGATGTCCACACAGTTTTTAGCAATAAAGTGAGAACACATGTTTCAGGCAGCTCACCTGAAAACTAGTCCCACCTGCCCCAAGAAGAAAGGTATTTCACCTACACTTCCTTCTCTCAGCTCTCTAGATCTCTTTACAGAATCACAGAATCCCATAATCTGTCAGGTCAGAAGGGACCACAGGGCTCATCTGGTCGAACCTCCTTTCTCATGTAAGCTTATCCCAGAGCACACAGCACAGGGCTGTGTCCAGACAGTTCTGGAATATCTCCAGTGAGGGAGACTCCACAGCCCCTCTGGACAATCTGTTCCTGTGCTTGGCCACTGTACAGGACAGAAGTTCTTCCTCAGGTTCATGTGGAACTTCCTGGGCAAAGTTCTGCCCTTTGCATCTTGTCCAATTGCTCAGAACCACTGAGCAGAGCCTGGATCCATCCTCTGGCATCTCACTGCAGATTCTGATAGACATGGATGAGGTTCCCTCTCAGGTGCCTCTTCTTAACCTTGAGCAGTCCTACCTCCCTCAGCCTTTCCTTATCAGAGAGAAGCTCCAGTCCCTCCATCACCTTTGCCACCCTCCACTGGACCCATTCCAGGAACTCCACGTCTCTCTTGTCCTGAGAAGCCCAGAACTGGACAGAGCACTCCAGGTGTGGGTAGAGGGGAAGGGTCACCTCCCTCAGCCTGCTGGCAATGCTCTTCCTAGTGTACCTCAGGATACCACTGGCCTTCTTGGCCACAAGGGCTCCTCAGCAGCTTGTTGCCACCAGGACCCCCAGGTCAGCCCCCAGCCTGTACTGGAGCCCACCTGGAGTTCCTGGCTGAGATCCACTAACCTACTATATTTATCTGACCCCCAGGACCTAAGCCTTCAAAGATAATGTAACTTTCTGTGCAAATCAAGCATATGGTGATATTTAGTCTGTTGGAATTCACACACATCAACAGCCTGAGATAGACAAAAATCTGAGCCTCCCAGTTTTAGTTTAATCTGTGGGAGGAGCTATACTGATACTTCAGTATCAATATTATTCAGATATTGATTATTCTGGTGAACACAATGGTGCTTGGCCCACTACATTTCAAAGGGAGAACAGCACGGGGGAGTGAAAAGAAGGATGAAAAGAAGTCCAGCAACAAGGATGTAGGGAGAAAGAGGTGGTGAGGTGAAAGAGCAGCCAAGAGGAAAGGTGTGTAATGTGGTTATAACAGCAGTTAAATGTACAATTACTACACTGTGCCATATTTGTCCCTTGGTCAGAGTGACAATGAAAGGATGCTTCTGTGCAAAGCAGGGATGATTTATACCCCAGTCTATTGACCCAGTTTCAAAATGTGATCTTCCCTCTCATCTGAAAGGCCATGCTTTGTCCCTGGGGCTTTTCTAAGCCCCTGGCACATTGCAGCAGGAACTGAATTTCTTTCTTGTGCACTTTCCATTAAAATAAATGGTTGCAAAAGCTGTGCAAGATTTTGATTGCTGTTTCAAAGCATGAAAGGGTCTGTATAATTTACAACCTGTTCAGCTTTACTCTTCTGTGGTCACCTTTGGGGTGTCAGGCAGGCCAGCAAATTATCAGCAAACAGTTTCCTGCATAACTTGAGAGGAAGGAAAAATTCTAGCCATGGATATTGGCACAAATCCACTCTCATGAAAACTCCTACTAAATCTTTAATGTCCAGGGAGAACACCTGAAAAAGCCAAAGCTTAAAACACTGACTTGCAGATTGGATTCTCAATTTAGCTACAAATTTCCATTGTGACCAAAGGAATTGTGCTTGATTTGTGTGTCTCTGCTTCTCTAGAAAGAGGATAAAGCTTTCTGCTTCCTGTTTGAAGATGCAAGCTCTTGGCAGTTAGGGGTGGAAAATATTTTGCCCAAATAAAACGTCTATAAAGATAATAGCAACAGCTGTCTCTCAGGCAATGCTTTTCATCTGCAGATATTAATGCAGTCTGCAAAGTACCATTATCTTAATTTATAAAAGCAGAAACTGAGGCACAGGAAGCGAAAATTACATGTCCAAGGTCATGACTGGAGTATCAGTCTGATCTCCCAAGCCCCTCATTTCTGTGCTTTACTGTGTCCCACAATGATGCCTTTCTGGGACACATGGAGTAATAGTGATGATAATGAGCACACAGATATCTCCTTTGAAAGGTCTCATCATATACCTGCCTGCATGCAACTCAATTTATACGCCTTGGAAGGATGAAGACTGAGTCAATATAGCATTAATGTAATACCCTGACGGCTGTTAGCTTCAAAGACATCTTTTTCATGAGAAACAAGGCTTTGAAAGGAGAGCAGTCATGATACACATAAGTGCCACCTTTTAAATTATGATCAAAGTTGAAAAGTGGTGTAAAGTTGTCAAGAGACCTATATATTGGTTTATAGACGGTATTTACTAGATCCATTGTTTCATGCCTGGTGTTTCTAGTCTGCACACTCTTGTGATAGGATAGGAGAAGAGGAATTATCTGTTTTTACTCTTGGGACATGAAATGGAACCAAGGACAGTGATGCAGTTCAGATGCTATAATGAACAGAAGAGACTTAAATAAGTTCCTGGTACTGACCTAGACTTACAGAAGGTCACCAATCAGTGGTGTGAGATTCCTGACTACCTTTTGGATCTGGGCCATAATACTGTAAGCCCAGGGTGCCTTTTTCTGTCCATCACATCTGCTTCTGTCGCTAATAGCCTTTCATACCTTTAAAACTTCTCATATCCCCTTAGAATTCTTGGGTTTAGGTAAAATAAACCTGAAAAAACTTATAAATTGCCAACATTACTCTTTGGGATCTTTCTAGAAGAACTAAAACCAGCCAAACAACTGCAATTGCGATTTTTGTAGGTATTATATTTTCCTTCAGAGTGGTTTCTGTCCTTCTGGGAGCTGTGTCATCTGTGTTTTCAATGGACAACCTTTACTCCTTTGCTGAGATTTTAATGGAGACTACAAATGCAATCTAAAGCAGAGCAGAACTCCCTGAAAACTCTGCTTATTATCTCCCTCTAATTTGATAACAAGTCGCTGTTGATGAATAACTCAAATGATTTTTACCCCTTCTTTCTCCTATTGTGAGAACATCACATAAAGCAATGTCAAAAACAGTAGAAAAAGTAAAAAAAAAATCTGCTTTCAACTTCTTCCCCTTTGTCCCAGACCTTCCCATTCCCATGGGTGGCATCTAGATTGTTTTGACACAATTTCTGCCTGGTGAATTCATGCTAACATTTGTAAGTACCTAGATTAGTGTGTTTTCACTAAATAGTTCCGAGAGAATAACGAAGTGAGAGATATTGTAGGTGTTGTTTTCAGCAGCTGAGCCTTAGAGCTCCTTAAGACTGTTCAGAAGGAGGAACAAATAGGAAGGTTGAGGTCAGAGCACTGCAGAGTAACAGGGAAAAGCAGGATTTGCCACTTGGCCTATCATAAGCTGGGTAAGGAAAAAAGACGATGGAAAGCACATCTGGGGCTGCCTTAGGAGAAGAAATCAGGAGCTGTTTAGCTTTCTTGAGGATCATTATTTAAAAGAGAGGGACCAACAGAAGGTGCTACAAGAAAGACTTTGATTACTAATGATGGAGTAAGTGTGAAAAGCTACACCTGGGGGATGCATCAATTAGAAGGACATTCATTAATGCTTAATATCTGAATGACAATCCCACAGCAGCAAGAACCATCCCATGTGCAGTGTATGTCTCTCTAAACTTGCCCTGATAACAAATATATCATACAAATAATTCTTTTCTCTACATTCTACTGCAAAGCATTCTACTACATATACCTGTAAGTCTGAGGGGGGGTGAACACAAAACATACAGAAAAAGTTAATGGTATTACTGCATGTTGGAAAGCTCTCAGATACCAAGTTAGATGTGGTGTAAGAGATAAATGGAACTGGAGTTTTCCAAGAAAAACTTCCCTGGGAAAAATATCATAACTAAAATTTTCTGCAACTTTGTCTAATATAGTTTGGAAGACCTTGCCACAGTCAAAAATACAACACCATGAACTGAAAATTGTGTTAGAACTTAAAAGGAAATCAAGATGTTTAGGTATTATATTTTGTTACCCAATGAGACTTTCATAACTTTCATGCCAATCACCAAGAGACAATACAAAGAAAGTAATATTTGCTTCTAGACAATACATATTTTAGAGGTTTATGACTAATTATAAACCTAGAAAGGTGCTGAATGTGACACTGTTGAAGCTTATTCATCGCAACAATGTCAGAGAAAGCAATTTCTGGAAATGTAGTTTGTTATTTGGTTTGTCTTGAGTTATAAAATGGAATAGAAGAGTATTTCAGACCCCCTTCAGTTTGCACAGATTTCTGCTAAACACAGAAGAAATATCATTATGATTTTCATGTGCAATACTGCCTGAAGAAGTTTCTTGGCAGGGAAAATGAGCTCTAAGCTACTGCTTTGGGGCTGTTATGGTATCCAAATGATCCATTTTAAAGCTACTTCTTGCATTGTCTACTACACAGTAGGAGAACATTGTGCAGTTTCCTCTGTGGTCACAAGGTAGACAGGAGTTATTGGTCTTCCAGAGTGCACTATTGGTATTATAAAACATTGTACATTGATATTTCAGGGAAAAGAAATTAGAAGGCTGCCTGGAGATTATTTACTGTTATCTGCACATGATAACTGTCTCTGTAGGTGTCTTACTGGGGTCTGAATCTAGGATGATCAGAGCTGAGAGCACAACCTGCCCTGACAGGAGGTGTCAAGGCACAGCTCTGTGTGTGCTGCAGCCACAGAGTCACGGCGTGGCTGGGGTTGGAAGGGACCTCAAAGAACATCTGGTTCCAGCCTCCCTGCTGTGGACACTCCTGTGCCTCCACAGGGCATAGTGCAGGGCTGATCGACACACACACAGTAAATTAAAGAAATGTGCACAGGAGGGGGGAAGAAATTAAACCAGAATTCAGATGGAATTTTGTTTGAGATCATCGTAGGTAAATTGAAAGACACATTGCGAGATGCTTATTACAGTGCAGTAAGAAAGAGCTCTTTCTGCACAGGGGTTGAGCCTGAGAGCTTTTTCAGAACTGACAAGAGAAAATAATGTTGTGTTAAAGAGGTAAACAAGCAACTCTGCTAACTCTCATGGTTTTATATCAGGTCTTGCAATATTTGATTTTTTTTTCCACTAGCTTAATGACTCCAGTGACTTGAAAAGAATATCTGTTTTCATTTCTTTATGGTTGTGGGAAAAATCTTTTCTCACCTCAAGAAACCTTAAAACTGTAATATCTCAAGAACTGGGAAGGGAGCAAAAAGCCTGCAGACAAAAAGACTATTAAAAGAACTTTTTGGAGTGAACTCATGATTTTTTATTGCTTGGAGTCAGCAACATGGGGAGGTATTGTGTGCTTTTTCAGTGCTAAGGAACAATTTCTCTCTGTACTGACATGAGTATTTTTTTTTAAGCTGCTATATCTGAAGCTGCTAATAAAACATTATCCTCAGAAAACAAGTTCACATGTTTTAAAACTCTGCTGCAATTAGTCTTGGGGTTCAGCTTACCTGAAAAATTCCTCTTATTTTGTTTTGAAGGAGTTAGGTGGAAAGCACAGTGCCAGAGTGTGGGTTGGCAGAGCAGTGGCTGAGATGGAACTCGTGTCTGTGACACAAAAGGGTCTGAAGGCTCCCAGAGCAGCAGTCAGTGAGCCGCTGTGGTCACAGGGAGAGCCCAGCAACCTGGAATCTGCTATGCATGGCTACACGGATGTTGTGAGGATTTAATTAACACTTGGAAAGTGTTCTGAGGTCCTCAGATGACAAGGTTTACAGAACTCCAAATGACTGTTATTATATTCCCTCTGTGTTTGTGGTGGCAGATAGCCAGCAAGAAGAAACGTTCAACCAAAACTAGGCATTTTTCCCAAAACTTTTGTTATTCTAGGCTACTGTTGGAAAAAAAGGTGGACCTGTATCCAATTTAGTGAGTGTAAATTACAAGTGGCTTTGTTGGGATCCCTCTGTACTTTTGAGCATTATACATGTAGCCAACAGCAAGCTGACTTGCTGCCTGAGTATATGCTTCTTACCCAGCTAAATCAGAGAACTGGGTGAAAACTCTAATATTTGAGTAAAACCCATCTATCTGTGACATTCTTTGATAGGGAATACCACAAACAAATAATTTCCTCCATCTGTAACTTGGCTATTTTTGAAAACAGAGCTCATCTTGTCAGACCCCAGCATATATGCTGAAAACAAAACCCAAACAAAATAAAACCTTCTCAAAGCAATGCATGTCACAGTCGATTCTTCCCTAGGAGAAGTAAATAGCAGATCTTAATCAGGGGCCTTAAGGTTTGATATGAAACTACCCAGATATTGTGATAATGATATTAGAACATAACAATAAGAGATTCTTCTAGTCCAGATGCATCTTCATGTACATATTCCATGTGGATCTCTTGCAACTCAGGGTGCTCTGGGATTCTTTGAGTCTATTGGTATCTGCACAAAGAACGAACACAAAGACTCTTTTAGCAAAAGAGTCAGCAATAAAACTATCTTCATGCACTTAGGCCTTCTTTTGGAGTGGCACAACTGCATTCACTAACCAGTGAGTTCCATAGGTAGCAGCTATTTTCAGTCCTGCCTTTTTGCAGAGTCTCAGAGAAGGACTCAGTTTAAGCATAAATATTCACGTATGTGGAGAGCATTAAATCCTCCTTTCCAGCAAACTTCCTCTCACTATTTATCCAGCTTAAGTGATATTGATGTGACTCATATGTTTCTATTGTGTTTTTATGCTAAAAACATTTCTACAGTGTAAACACATACAATTATATTTCAGATGACTGATTCATTGCTTTTTCCAAATTGATCTATACCACCATTCAAGGCTATTAACATAACCAAACTCTGGATCTGATTTTATTGCAGAGCTCAAAGCTGCTTAAAAAAAAGTAGATACAGAAATGTTAATATATTCAGCAGAAGGTATTTTAAATAAATATCTGTCAGATAGTTAAATCTGGTGTCTCCCTAGTGTTAATTATGGAGCAATCAGAAGAGGACAGGGAAAAGAATATTTATTGCAGGTTGAAAAGCCAGTTATTAGGTCTGTATCACAGCAAGCCATGTGGACTTACCTTCAGAAACTGTCTGATGATGGATTGAGTTCTTTATAAATATTTTTCAACCCATATTTGAATTAAGGATAGTGATAACTGGCAGGGAGCAATTCAAAAGCAATTAAAAGCTGTGGACAGACGAAATACTCATCTAGAGCAAAGAATGCAACCATTTGCCCAGCTTCAAAGAGAAAAATAAAATCTTTCACTGTCAATGAGAACCCAATAATCTGAGAACTATACTTTCATACAGCCCAAACACATGAGGCATTTCGACAGCTAGTTCCCATTCCAAAGACGTGTATGGATCCTGGCTTGACACTTTCCAGGATCTAAAGTTTCAAAAGCATTGGTTAGAACTGAAATTTTCATCTGTGCCTAGGAAATTTTGGAGCAAATATATCTGATTTATCGCAATTTAGACCTATGGCTCACAACTGCATGACCAGAACCAGATGTTGGAAATTAGCAAAATTAACAAAATTAGCAAAGTGGCAAAGTTGTGATTCTTGTGTGGGGTTTATGATGAACAAAACAGATAAAACTTCTCACCTGCTCAAACACAACTAAGTTTTTACTTATCAAAAGGAAATTGTGTGCAAAGAAAAATTTAGAATTTACTGTCCCCAAAAGTCCTGTCTTCTGCCTACTTCTCCTTTTGTAAGCTTGTTACCAATGGTCCTGAACTCAGTAGGAAATCTGTGGATCAAATCAGGTGAGACACAAAAAAAATCAAATATTTCTGGCAGAAATTCCGGGAAAAAAGTACCAACGTAGGATTTCATTTTTGGCATCTCTGTGATTTGCAAGAAACCAAATATTAAAAATGAAGTTAATATAATTGCTGTCTTCCTAGTGCAGTCCTGGCTACTGTGAAAAGCAAAGTGCCACGTTCCTGCATGGTTGGAAAACCCACTGATATTAACAGGAAATGAAGCGCTGTCTTTGCATCCCAGTCTCACCAGAATGAAAGATGTGGCTACAGTGACAAATGCAGTTTCCCCTTCCTGCACATGCATGTTTTTAAGACCAAAGGCATGCAGTGAAAAAGACCTCTTTTTGCTTTCCCATTTCCATTACAGAAAAGTGTCATTCTTGAGTATTCTGCAGCATAAAAGTCACAAAATCCGAAAGTACTGTATCCAAAACCATGAATATAATGCATAGTGATTTCACAGTACATCCGCACTCCAAAATGCAGTCCCTACTGATGCTGACAAAAAATACTACACATATAGAAATGGACCAGACTGTAGGGTGCCTGATAGCAGCAACATTTGATGATTTTGGTTTTTCTGAGCACAACTTATCCCAGCTGATACATTGGTAAGAGCTCTTTACATTGGTAATGGCAGCGTCTCTGTATTTCCTGCATAATTCCCTCTTCTCCAAGGTAGAGGTCACATTAAAATAGACATACAGATTACTATCCAGGCTTGCTGTCCTTTTCATGTGATTTTTCTCCATCATATATATCACAAACCACTGTTCTCCTCTCAGCCAGTGCTGGAGTTGGTTGCTGATGGACTTGTTTAGAACTCAAGGGTTCGCAAAGCTCATTGTTTTAAAGACTCATTTTAATCTGATTTTCCAGGTGTCCATTAGACAACTGGCACAAGCATGCTCCTATGAAAAATTTAATTCTCTCTCTTGGATAGAAAAGCAACTGCTAAGAACATGCTTAGCCACTTACATTTTAAAGGATATCTCATTTGATGTGTAATTCTTTTGTGGTTAGTGGAGACTTTGTTATTCTTTTTGTCCCATTGAAGACTTTTAGGAAATTCAGTTTTACATGAGCATATTTTACTTATTGCTTGAAATTAATGGGATTATGGATTTTAAAACTACGGGAGACCATTATGGTCAACTAGTTCAAGCTCTGCCTAGTCTGAGTTCCTGCTCAGCACAGGCCACACTTCATCCAGGGATTTCTGTCTGAAGCCCAGCTCCGTGTTGTTAAACTAAGCTCTATGTTTTATAAGTATATCTGATCTTACAATAACACTTAGTAATTTGCCCCAGTAACATATCTCATTATACAGTTAAAAAAATAAATGGGTTCCCCTTTATTCCTAGTTTGAAATTTTTATTTCAGTATGCAATTACTAGACCTTTTCCTGCCTCTGTCTGCTAGATTAAAGGCCCCTTCAAACTCAGCATAAGTACTTGTACAAATAGAGAGTGTGATTTAAGTTACTTGGAAATCTGTTCATTTCAGCAGCTAAACAGAAAATTCTTTTGGTGCCAGTATTTAACTGGTTTCTTTAGTGCTGTGGGGTTTATTTCTGAGGTTATTTGCAGAGAAAATACTGTTTTAGGGGACACAACATTGTTAATTTATTGATTTCTTTTTAAGGACAGACAGATCAGTCAGGCAGCTTTCAGAAGAAGTGTCACAGTCAGAGACAACCAAAAAAAGGAATCTCTAAATTGTTTTATTCTGCCTTCTAACACTGATAATGGATGATGGTTCCAGCCATAGGCAGAGACACCTGTCACTAGGCCAGGCTGCTCCAAACCCCATCCTGCCTGTCCCTGAATACTGATAACCGAAAAAATCTGGGGCTGTAGGCTCTGCCTCATCTCTGCCACCCCAAGGACACCAAAGGGCATCTCAAGGGACCCTGAGTGTCTTTCTGAGCAAGATAATCCTGCCTGGTGTATCTGAGAAGAGAACTGTAGAGATCTGAGCTGGACAGTATGGGCTCTCTTTGGAGTCACTAGGGAGAAATGGACCCCTTCACAAGATAGTCCCTTTGACCAAAAAAATCGACATTTTTGCAGAAAATTTCTGACTCTTAAGAAGCTGTCCTTTCTTTCTGTAGAATATGCAGGGAACATGCATTATTTAGAGAAACAATTGTTAGATACCTGATTTAAGGAACATGAACTTTGTCCTCTGTGCCCTCACCTGTGCTGTCACTTGTGCCGTTTAAGATAAAATGACATTCTTTACTTGGGCGTAGCCCTAAGCCATTTACACAAGGTTTCTGCCCTTCATGAAAGAGGTGGTCATGACATTAAAAGACAAACACCAGAACTGATTACCATCCATATTTGACATACATTAAAAAACTAACTGAATATTAATTTATAAGACAAGGCATGCTATAATAGTCTGTCAATATATTAAATTTAACATGTACAACATATGACCAAGGAAAGCCACCCAGGGGATTGTGGTGCCTGAATTCCTCAATAAAATGGCAACCTTTGGATGTATTAAATATACATTCTGAGGGAAAAAAAAGAGGTAAGAATGAAAATCTATAGCTGAGAGAAACACAAGCCCAGAGGGAAAATTCAAGATCTGTTTATGTGTAATTGGGTTTTGCTTTGTGAAAATCTTGACAGCTAGAAGAGCTGCCTCATTGCATGAGACCGTTAATCACATTCAGGGATCTACATGCTGCTAACTGCATACAAAATTCCTGGAGATTTACAGCCTTTGCTCTGGTTTTACCTAATTTATACCACACATCACCCTATAGAAGTATCTCAGCACACATGTGGGATTTAAATTTGAGAATTATCTCAGTATCTTAATGACTAATCCTGAATGATGAAACTGTGAGTCCAAGCACTTTTGCACACCCTGAAGTAATTTGAGTTGTGACTGTCTGTAATTCATACTGTAAATCAATGAAGCTAGAGACATATTTTTTTAATTTGGTTTGGGCACATGTGTATGCTGGATTAATAAAAATCGGTACAGACAGATAAAATTTTGCATTAACGTGTTAGTTATAGCATAGCATAGTTTCATAATCAGTAGTTTACAAGTTAAGTTACAGCACATTTGTAAAGAGCAGGTTGCAGCCTGAGCAGAAAATCAGCAACACTCTAACATATCAGCATATTATGGTCCTTCTGACTTCAACAGCAAAAAAAAATATGAGAACATCAATGAGATATGGATTGGATACCAGTGAGCTTCATCCTTTTAGAGTCTCTCTGAGCTTCAAATTCTGTGCTGTTTGCTTCTCTGTTGTCCTTTTCTATTAGTATTTCCTTGCTCTGCCTAAAAGACCTTGCTTTCTCATCACTGCCCAATCTGATATTTTGTTCCTTAGAATACTCCAAACCTGAATAATTAGGGAGTTTTGTGGTGTAGGCTTGAACTCCTTCGGGCTAAGGATCTTTAACCACATTCTCCTCTTCAAAATTTTTACCCAAGGCTCATCCTTAAAAGCAGCTCTTCCAAATCATTAAACTGAGAGGTGTCAGCAGATAACCCCAAAAAATAACAGATTTGGCAGAACAGAAAATGGCAGGACATGAGATTTGAAGGATACTTATTTGAGGATTTCAGTGTCAAATATTAACACTGCCTTATGGAACATTTGGGAATGCAAATACTGTGGAAAAAAAGAAACTGGAGAAGGGAAAACAAATCCACCTTAGTTTGTACCCAATATGTATGATTGATGGGGGGAGATTGATGGCCTCAAAATGTAGACCCAAGTTCAATTTTAAATGCAAAATTCTTAGAGTTTGGAGTGTTCTGAGAATATCTTGAAGATGAAGCACTTTATGCCTATTAGTGGAAGTCATGGACCTGAAATCAGAGTTTAGGAGGAAAGCCAGTGGAAAGTGGTTAACCAAGGGATTTCTATGTTGTCTTGGGAGCTTTGGTTCTTGCCTTTTTTTCTTACAGTAAAGTAAATGGAGCAATGGAAAGGCATTCTCATGCAAAATGCTTCACACCCCGACATCATGTAAATCTGTGAGGCACCCAAGTTACCCATTCTCAGCCTTGGGGTCTCTGGGCACATCAGCACCCTGCAAAACCAGAAATTACAGCAAGGGATTCTTCCAGCACTGCACAGCAAGCACTTCTGAGCATGTTTGGGCAATTAAGGTCAGGTACTGAGTAAGGAGATACCTGATGAATGTTGTCTTCTTTTCTGGTAGACTCCCTGGAAATAAGGAAGGCTGGATCATTGAGTGGGATTTCAGGTTTTGAAGCCTTAGTTCCAATTTAGGTGGAACAGAGATTTAGACATTCCAGTTCACACTGTCTACTCAGACAGCAAGCTCCTCACAAGAGTTATCTTCAGATCTGAAGATGTCTGTCAGCATTTAACAATTAAATAGGAAGGTCTTGGTTAAAACAGGAGGATAAGGAAAAAAATCCAGGATTCTACTCTAGATGAGGAGACGTATAGGATGCTGGATGTGCATTCTGCCGCACATCATCTGGCCAGCTTCAGAAATGTCACTTTTCTTTCTTATTTCTCGGCTTCTCTGTATAGACTGAAGGAAAATTTTCATTTTTGCAAGTGTTGTGTGTATAATATATGCATTATTCTTTAGAAATACCAACACACTAGAGAGAAGCAGCTAATATAAAACCTTGGATGAAAAGCTTTTATGCTAAACAGAACTTCAGATTAGCCTCTATGCTTAAATTTCCAAGTGTAAAAAATTGAGATAATACTGTTGCCTATAGTCTACAAGGGATTTTGAGGCCTGGCAGCTTATATAAGTATGATATATGTAATGATATATGTAGCATAAACAGAGCCTATATAAGACTTCATGAAACACTTAGAACTACACACTGTGGGTAGACAGTGCCTTAATTTCCTTTTTTGAATTTCACACCCAACTTTACAATTGGTGCCAGTGCTGATTAAATTACTGTTTTCCCAAAATCCACTAAAAAATAATTAAAACCTGGAAAATACTTAGGTTGGACAACCCTTTAATGCAGTCAGTTACTAAAATCAATCCAAAAGCTTTTCTGTCATTGTGATCAAGGTATTCAGCAATTTCTTAGCTGTCTGAAATACCTTCATGCAGTATTTGTGTTTTATCTGTGTTTAAAAAGTGGACACTGACATTACAATCTGTTGCAGACAGGGTCTGAGGGAGAATCCATTCCACTGCCTAATACAAGAAGTAGAACAGTGTTGATTTCATAGTTACAAAAAAAATATAAAAACAAACAAAAGCAAACAAAACCAACAAAACCAATAATATAAAAAAAAAGAAGAAAAAAACCCCAAACAATCTAAATTTTTATGGAATTCAGTTGTTTGAGCTCATGAAAATAGTAAAACAAAGAATGAAGTCATAACAACTTGTCTATATCATGAAACAAGAGCAGTAGTTTCTACCAAAATTAGTATAGTGGGAGGAAAAACATCTCTGGTTTGGGGTGTTTTGTCAGTTATAGAGAGAATAATGGGATACAAATATCTAATGAATATATAAATAGTGCACATTTGTTGTTAGGTCTTTAACTCAATATACACTTAATATTCAAGATGTTTATATGTATTTTTTTTTCTCCAAGTGAATACCTCATAATTGTATGGAAAAATACCCCCAAATGTAAATGGTTGGGAAAGCATGAAAAAAAGAGAAGAAATGTGTGTGATAGGTGAAGAATTCTGCAGATATTTTAGGATAGTGTTTGGGAAGGCTGCCTTCTAAAGTATCTCCAGAAGATTAATCCCATCTCCATATAAGAGTTTAAAGGAGATATTTTGTTGAGGTGATTGTTGCTGTCCATTGAATTCAAAGGGAGCCCTACAGTAACAATCTTTGTAAGTTTTAAAATTTGTGTGAACACCTGAAAACCTCACAGTCCTCCTCCAGCTGCTCTGTTGTGTCAGATCTTTGATAAAGACACACAGGGCACTGAGCACATCTTGGCTTCACTGCAGAGCTTGGAGGATGAAGCCACAGCAACTTGGGAGACATCCAACTTCAAAACTCAAAGCTGCAGAGTTGGTCAAGAATCTACCCAAAAAAAGTTTCCCAAGGAAACAAGAATCCTTGAAAACCACAACAGATTTGACAGAAATATGCTCTCACAAAACAGATACAATCAAATGTCTCTCCAAAACTGTTCATAATTGGGTGTGTAAGGAATGAATCTGAGTTATGAAAATTTAAGTTCAGATTTCTGATTTGAACTATGGGAAAAATCCTTTTAACACCCTACTGGAATACCCTATTACTGTCCTATGAGGACTGGCTCTATGTCTTTGAAAGTCTTTACAGTCTTAGCTTAATTTTTTTTGGAACACATAAATTTCTGGAATCTCATAACGTTTTTTCCCCAAGCACAACTCCTCCTTGCTGTAACCATAACTTATCAGGCAGCCAACAAGGAAAAAAAAACCCAAACCAGTATTAAATTCTGCTGCATCTAGATGAGAATTATATACTGGGACTGATCCAAAAGCCACTTAAAAGCATGAAACATTTTATGAGGTTGGATTGTACACAGATGAATCTCACGTATCTGCATACAGTGCTTATGGATGTACAATATGCAAGTTACAAAAATTTTTCCTGAATATTGAGATATATATCAGTCTAACGGAACAGTTCAGAATAGAAATAATGTCTTTGTTTCATATTTAAATATCTCTGCACACCTAAATGCCATTCCAGCAAGCAGAGATGACATGTTTATGTGCAACTATTTATGAAAAGTAGGTGCCATTTGTTTATGCCAATGAAAGACAAGCAGAAGTACATATATGAACAGGTATATAAATTCATTAAATTGCTTTTTATGTGCACATCCTCAAACGTAAATTTGCAATTTGCCAATCCATCTTCTTCCAGACTCCAATATTGCAGCAGTGGTGAGAAATCCAGAAATCATTATCCAGCCTTCAATCAGTATCTTACTGGCTGGGGTAACTTGCTTTATCTTAATAGTAAGATAGTGACTGGCAAGAGAAATAACACTGAGATAAGACTAGATTCATATCGCTCCTTGTCAACATTCTTGGCACGCTGCTCGTTTTTTATTCTTGAATAGAGACCCAATCAATCCTAACTCATAAAATTACTGGTGGCAATGCCTGGAATGTTGTAGAAACTTTAATGATATCTCAGTTTTAGAGACATTTGGCTCTCATAACTTTTTATAGAATGGTTTGCTAAAGGATAAGCTTATTTAATTCAGACAGAGAAACATATTTCATGAGGTGTTCTCACATCACTGAAGATGTGTGTGAAAGGCTGCTCATCACTGCTGTCTGCTCAGTCCATTGCTAGGGTAGCACATCTGCCCTCTGTGAAATTCTGCTCTGAGAGTGAAATACTTCAGTACTCAGATCTTTAAGGCTATAAAACATCAGTAAGGGCTCTACCTGGAAGCCACAATAAGTCCCAGCTCTGCCATGTTCCCTGGACCAGGCTCTGCTGCAGACGGATGTGGATGTCAGGGATGGTATTTACATCCTTAGGTCATGCAGCAAGCCCAGTCTGTGGGTGCTGGCTGTGAAATTAAATCAGAAGCACACATTTTTTGTTTTGTTTTTGGTTTTTTTTTTTGTTTAATTGTTTTCTTTTTCTGAAATGTCCATTGCAGCCAAACTGATAGTGAACATGTTAACATGCCAACCATTAAAGAGGGTGGACACTTATTTGGCCAAATGCAAGGAAAGGAATAATTTCACTTGTTAAATAAATGACTCAAGCGGTAGTAAAAAGAAGGAAGAGAAATGATTCCCCAAAAATACAGCTCACAGTCATCATGCTTGCCTATTTTTCACTAAAAATAAAAGGTATACTCAGTTCAATTTTCTCCAACATTTTGCATTCATTTGGGAATTTGGAAATGCATGTTACTAAGCCATAAAAACAAACACACATCTTACACTTCTCACAAAGAATTTAGGATGGTAGACTGCCCTGGAAATTTTTAGGATGATTTTTTTTTTGTTTTTGGTTTTTTTTAGGATGATCTTTTGTATTTGCTAATTAAACTTTTTTTTGGTTTTGAAAGAAAAAAGTCTTCATGACTCTTTGGTAAAAAAAAAACAGTATTAGTCTTTCATCATTGGAAGGGCAGGTAAAAGTATCTAGAAAATAAAAAAATGGATACAAGACTATCTTCTTAATTAAACACTAAGACTGCAGTATAGAGTCTCACACCACACTGTAAATATGAAATTAGGGATCCTAGATGAAATGTCAGAAGCTTTTTCTTATGAGTTTATATCAGCAACTTGATTATCATATTGATTCTGCATATCAATGAGATAACATCCCACAGTGTTTATTCTTCACCCAATTGCTTTCTTGAACATAATAAAATTAAACCCAATATGATATTAAATGTAAACATACAGTGATATTATATGTAAATATCCATTTAAATATCTCTCCACTTATTGATATTCAAATTCTCTCTGCAAGTGTAACATTGCTAGCTACAATAGTATATTTTTCAACCTCCATCCAGGGACTGGAACTAAAAAGAGGATAATCTATTTCTATTCCTTTCCATAATAACATTGCATTATTTATGTAGAAGAAAATGAAAATAGAAGTCTATTCTGCCTGAACTACACTTCTTAGTTGATCCCTCCTGATTAGTCTTGGAAAGCAGAATGGAAAAAAAGAATATGATGCACATGCTAAACTGGTGCTGGCCAGACTGAGCAGACGATTTTTACCCTGCCCTCCACAAATCATGAGCTATATTTAGACTGTAAACTCCTGACCCAGGCAACCTCTTTGTTCTGTGTTTGTACTGAGACCAATAGTGTGGGGCTCCATCCTTGTCACTGGACTCTTGTGTAACACAGTAAAACAACTGAAAACAACTTTCTGTTTTGTAGAACAGAGGCCTTGGTGTTGTGGGTTTCTTTTGTGCAGTGACATTCTGTGCTCTTGGGATGTTCAGCAGTGACTCAGAATATGATCCTGTGCTGTTACAGCACCATCATTATTGATGTTACTGTACCCACAGGTGGGAGCCTGAATCCCATTTTTTTGTGAACTGGTACATTTGTCCTGTTATTTCTCTGTGATGTTAAGTATTTGCAGTCACCAGCCTATGCCAGCTCCCTACAAAACCTTGTCTTTTTTCTTTCTATGCTGATTTGGTTCAAATATCTTCCATTACTAAAATAAGGTAAAAAATTCCAGAGATTCACTGAATGACTACAGTTGGAAGGGACCTTAAAGGTCTTCTGTTTCCAAGTCCCTGCCATGGACAAGGACACCTTCCACTAGATCTGGCCTTGAACACTTCCAGCTACAACTTAATGTTTTTAATAAAAGATATATAAGCCAATTGCAATTATCAATTTTTTTCCCAGGTAGTAAATGAACAACAGATTTGACATTGTATTACTCCAGTACAGAGTCAACAGGTGTCTGACAATTTTTATTTAGAAGCTTTCTTATTCAACAAAGCAAACAGAATAAGGAAAGTTAAAATCTCTAAAAAGCTTTCACTTAATAGTAACAGGAATGCAACTGTTCAGCCAAAACACTCAAAAAAGCACTGGAAAATTGTTCCAAATAAAGCAACTTATATCCCACTCACAAGGACTGAATCTTCCTCACTTGAACTTCTTTCTGTGTTTTTTTACTTCGTGCATGGATAAGGGGAAAGCTGGATCAATCCATCAAAACTTCACAGTTCAAAATTAAGCAATGGAGCAGTTGATCAAATTTTTATTCCATCCAGAACTGAACCCACAGAAAACTGGTGATTTGTCAAGAACTAATCACAGAGCTGGAAAAAATGGTTTCTTTTTTGTGTTGTTTTACAACTTCATGTAATTACACATCTGAAATAAAAATTATGGCTGTGGACTCATGTTTGGTACTTTGCCTCTTAATACATGATATTACACTTGACTTCTCCTTTTGCAGTTGTCAGTAGATAAGAAAATAATTGCTTTCTTTGTCTAATCTTGCCTTTATGCTCCAAGCTCTCCATTTTACATAAGACTATTTTCCATGTTGCAGTGGTTTATGTGTTGTTACTTTAACAGTCCTCACAGTTTACTATCACTTTCTACTTCATAACTACTGAATATAATTTCTCTCAAATGCTTTATTTGATTGGCTGTCTTAATTAAATTCAATGAAAGTAATATGTAATCTGGATATTGTTGTTAGCCCTAACACAGAGATTTTTTTTAGCCTGAGAGCAGCTACTTTTTAAGAAAAATTTCCCTATTAGAGACACTTCCTTTGTTATAAACTGCTCCTTAAAAGTACTTGATGTTTTGTTTTAAGAGATACCAACCTATTTGTAAGTTCATGAAAAATTATAATGAGAACTTACAGCTAATTGCCTAGCTCACATATAATACAGAAACTGCTATAGGGAATCCTTATTTGATGTTGCAGATTATTTAGTAAATGTTTGGTTGCTTTTTGATGTTTATCAAATGAATTCGAGTGGTGGAGGTAAATGTGTTTGCCCAACATATAATTAATGAAATGGGTGATGTTTGTTAAACATCACATCTCAGAAACTGAAAAAAAAATTATATATATATATATCCTTCCAAATAGTAGAGTTTACTTTTTATTTATTAATTTTCTATACAATTATGTGCCAGTCAAGATTACCCAGATGAAAATGAATAATCCCTGAGGGTGATGAATATACCTTAAATGACTGAGGGCAGCAAGAGAAAAGTATATCAGTATTGCATTGTGAACCATACAAGCTTAAAATTAAAAAATCTCGTCTTCTATGTGCAAAATTTATGCTCTCATATACCTATCAAAGGGAATTTATAGCAAAGAATTGATCCTAAATACTTTGACTATAAAGAAGAAGTGGAAAGGGATTTAGTTTAGGGAAAGGTTTGGCTTCACATTTTGATTTCAGCAAACCAAATAACCTCACCTGATCCCTTCACTTGCTCTGAAAAAGTCCTGACTTCCCATGAAATTGTGAGCATTATTGAAGGATTGAAACTTGATAAGGTGTAGGGGCTGGGGGCATGGAGTGTTTGAGGAATATTGTGTGCTTAGGGATTCAGCTCAGGGTGTCCGTGAGATGAGGATTGCTCTAGAAAACAGACAGAAGTTCTGTCTTCAAATCTCAGCTCTTTGGACTTTTGAAAAGTGAACTTTTCTTTTCTCCAATTCTGTCTCCAAAGCAGAATATTTCCTGTTTTTTGAACAGATTTGAATAGGCTGCTAGGACTGGCTAGACATTGATTGTGAAAGCTGTAACAAAAATTAAACCTGTTTTCTATTGCACTCTTTCAGTTTTAGGAGTAGTGATTAAAAATGTATTGAACTGTTTTGAGATCCAACAGGCACCATTTAAAAAAAATCAAAAACTTGTGACTATAGTAAGACCCTTGAGGTCCTTAGGAATGTACAGCTGAAAGAAAAATATGAGAGATACCTTGTGAAAGATAAACTATCATGCCATTATTCAAGCTGGGAATCCAGATCACAGTAATTTCAGCACAATGCAGGAATATTTGGAATGATTATTGATTGCTGATAATTCCTTCTGTCCTCAGGGTCTCTCTGGTGACTTTTCTACTGGTAACTCAAGACAGCTTGGATACAGATAGCACTGCATGGCTCATTTCCATACAGATGAACTCCATCACCTTCCAAAAGCATTGTGGCTGCACCTCAGACTACCCCAGCACAACTGGGTTCCAGGTTTGTGTGGAAGAAGTGATGTTGACAGCACAAAACTGTTTCAAAGCCATCCTGTATCTGAACTCAGGTGCTCTTGATCTCCACTGGTTCCTGGAAGGAATTGGACTTTCAAAGAAAAATCCTCTTTTACTCTGACAGACAGTCCAGGCTTAGCTCTCCATCACTCAGCTCCTGCTGCATGGACATTGTTTTGCCTGGAAAACAGAGGAGTCACCTAAGAAAAGAGACTTGTGACTCCTCAGAAAACTTGGCATCTAGAGACACAGGAAGCATGATGTCCACATGATGCCTTTGCTTGGAGCTGGACTGAAAAACCTCCTGAGCAGAGAAATTAAGACAAAGGCCAGATTTGAAAGCTAATACAGGTACTCATTAAGCACAGCACAGCTTAATGGCACAGGGCACAAATGGGATATAAAACACCACCAGACAGCTCTTACACGGTAACTTTCACCAAGGAAAACCCAGATAGTTTAAGGAATTCAACCAGATACAATTGATGGGAAAGCTGAGGTTGGTACTTGAGCTATGTGGAACTGACTGAAGTGTCATTTAAATGAAACCTTTTGATTGGATTAAAAAAAAAAACACAACCACATGGAAAGTAATTCTCCCTGCATTTTGTTTTCCTCTTTGTTCACTTTTCACCTTTTGCTTTACAAAAGCATCTTGGCATTTTCAATATGATTAACACAGCCACAGAATGAATTTGAAGTCAGAGGGTAGCTTGTCCTAAGATTGCTTTTAAAGAATAACATGTATTGTTTTAAGGCGTCAGCACTGTTGTGCATTGTGCACTAAGCTCTCCTCTGTCTTCCTGTGTTTAAAGGGATTTCAGAACAGATATTTTAACTCCAGGATCCACGAGTCAGAGTTCACATGTACAGCAAAGCAATAACTTGTTGCAGGCTGGAAGAAGGCAAAATTTACAGGTAGATAGTGTCAAAGAGGTTTTACTGGATCTTAACACATTCAGTGGCTTTAATATGTGAGTGTAGAGCAGACATACTTGGTTTAGGAGTTTAGCAGCCCTTGGATTGAATTCTATTTCTACTCCAGAGCTCAGAATACAGTCACCTTGAACTTTATGCACATTTTCACCCCATGCCAGAGCATCACCAAAATATCAGCTGTTTTTCATTATGATATTTTTGAGAAAGATGATAAAATATTTGCTATTACATGCGTTTCAGAGTGAAACTCCTGACCAGTTCTGCAGAATGATTTTGGATTATGCAATTTTTATGCCTTCCTTGAGTTTTATGTCAGGTCCCAGATGAAAGCCCTGGAAATAATGCTTTCTATTGTTACATCTTTATTATAAGTAGCATTGATAAATCCACTTTAAGACTGAGCAAACACAAATAAAAACAGAGAGAGGAAAAAGATAGGTGGTTTTGCACAGACCATATAACACCAATAAATTAATGATTTTACATGTAATCTGTAGAACCTGCTTCACTCACCAGTAATAAAGGTTATTGATTTGTTTTCATATTTCTAAAAGTCAAGTTGTAAACATTTTATACAGAATTTCTTGGAGATTAGGCGCTATGAAATTCCACACCACCCGAAAAAGCCCACGAAAAACTATTTTGTTGATATTAGAGTCAATCAAGAAACCAAATGATGAATTTATCTGAATGCTTACAAGTATAATGTTTCCTTTCAGTTGTTTTTATTGAAATAACCTTTTGTGACTATTAATAGCTTTCACATAACATCAGCTTCAGTAGCCTGACCTGACTCTAGACACAAAGTTAAATGTAAACTAATGAGCACTTAACTTTCCATTACATAAATGGACATTTATCAGATGACAAATTAAAACCAATAAGACACCAAGACAAATGTGCTGTCAACAGCATTAAGATGGGTCATTTTCACTACTCCCCTCAACTGTACATTAATAAGCATTCCCTATTGCAGTGTGTTCAGGGCTTTGATATTGATTTTTACAGCAGTCCAACACAAGTCAAAGGTTCTCCACACAGCACAGTGTTGAGTCCCACAAGAAATATTGCAAATGTGAGTGTGATTTTGAAGCCATGATGACTAGAGAAGTCAAATATGTATAAAAGATATTTAAGGAAACCATACCAAAAATACAGGGTTTTTTTATTTTGTACTTAGGTGATTTTTAGAAATTTTTCTCCAGATATTTCAGCATTGTGAATACACTAAATATTCAGGCAGCATAGACATGAAAAAGGTTAGTCTTTCTACTCTATTTAAAAACATGAATAAAAGAAAGAGTTTAAGGCAGTTTGCTTTAGTTCACTTTACAGCTAATTGATTTAATGCACACAGTTTAACTGCAAACTTAGGAAGTTTTCATCTTTATTTGACAAAGCCTTTAATTTCTGCAAGAAGCAAATTTCTAACATAAGATGATCAGTTTAGTCATGCCTCTGAAGAACATTTTTACAGAATGAGAATGCAACTCCTACTGATGTTAACCCTTGCCTGAATCCTGGGAATAACATCTGAGCCATAATGAGCAAATGCCGCATGTGATAAGAAGCCTCTGATGATGAGCTGCAAAATATAGGTTATAATTGAGCAGTGAAAGACATTTGTGGAGTGGATTGTGGATGCAGTTAATGATTCTTAGTTCTCACTGGCTGTGCTCATCACGCCACACAGAGGCAGAGTTCACTGGCTGTCAGAAGCAGAGGATGGAGAATGGAGAGATGTGGGATTTCTGCCACTGGCTCACTAAGTGAACATGTGAAATCACTTAACCTATGATTAACAAGGCACCTGCATGAACAGACATTGAAATTTGGTAAATTAGTGTCATAATTTAACGCAGGGAATTACATATGGATCTACACTGGGACTAGGAAAAGTGGAGAGAAGGAGGCTGAAATCAGCCTATGTGATACTGAGCAATAGGGGCAATTTTAGAGTGTGGATGAAACCCAGACACACTGAATAGATGAGACCTTAAAACACATGAGGACTGGTGTATCCATAACCAGCTGCTATTGGCAGCATGAAGAATTCCCTGTTAAGGTGGGCAGGTTGCACTGTTTTTCCTTAGGACAAGAAAATCCTGATTGTGGGGAAACAGCATAAATTCAAATTTCTAGGGGAAAAAAAGTAATGCTTTTTTAATTTTAAAGATTAGAAATATGTTAATTTGTAGAGTAAGAAACTCAGAGTGGGATTGATCTGACAAAAGGTGAGTGTTTGTCTGAGCTGGTGCTTTGGAGCATTGAGGATCTGGGCTCCATGAGAGTCAGTGGAGATTAGGGGCAAGGCTTGTCTATTGAAATGTAGCTGTCTAAAATAGGATGAGACACTTGGATGTATTGACTGTCTCTCTCTACTAAGGGAGTTGGAGTTACTTGGTGAAATGCTGAAACCAATTTGTCTGTGTACATCTAGAAACCCCTGTGTGGTTGGATGAATTCCACCTTGTGCAACATACACATAGTAAAAAAAAGAAGTCCAATGTTTTACATTTCTTTTGTCTTATAGACAACCCTGAAAACAGTTTCTGGAGCAGCTTGTACTTTTCAATTAGCATTTACTGTATTCAGTCTGCCAAAAAACCAAATTCATTTAAGGCAGATAGATGAAGACAGTCCAGATTCTACAAGTGCATTGAAGTTTTGCATTTAAACCCAGTTAAGAGCATAAATACACTTCTGAATGAGTTGCTGGAGTTTGAAACTACTCCTAGCTTTGTGCAGCTATCTGTATGAAAATCTTCCCTGTAATTTCAGTTTCACAAAAGCAAAAAAGAAAAAAAAAGCCTTCTATCAAAAGATTGGTTTAATCTTAAAATAACTCCATGGGCATTCATAGAAAATAATTCCATCACTTGCAATGCATTTTTAAGGACTCAGGGTCTGTGTTTGACATGTGTGGATAGTGGAGAAGTTTTGACCTTTTCTCTCTTAACCAACCCATTATAGGGAATGTAGGAAATATTTTCTGCTATCACCTCAATTCCTGTCTAACTTTAACCTCTCCCTGGAATTAATTAAGAAAGTTTGTGTAATGAGCCCTTGCCTGATGACATGTTTCCAGAGGAGATGCTTGGGTGTCTGTTGTGATGGTTCAACGTGACACAGCAGGCTCCTGGGTGGCTGTAGAGCTGTGAGCATTGTTTTCAGCACCAGGACTTTGTATTTGCCATTGCAACTCACTCCACATTTTAATGTTAGCTAGTTCTTTAAGTGGAAAGATTTAAAAGAAACGTTAGACTACTGAAATCTGGTTTTATTTTTTCCCCTAGATATTCTTATTCATAGAATTGTAAGAACTTGCCGATTGATGCCTTCTCTGCTTGGTCACTCCCGAAAAAAAATATATGAGGATGCTGACAGGCTGAAAGGTAACACATTAAAGTGAGTACTTTTTTCTTTTACTTTATTTTAGAAATTTTCACAGTTTGCCTAAGTGCTCTGTTTAGAAAAGGAGTCAAATGTTTCTTTAAGGAAAACCTCATGGGAAGGAAATTCTTGTCTCTGTTTTACATTAGAGACTAATAAAATGTTCTACCCTTTATCTATTCTTTAACTGTTTGGTTCCATCCTTTAAAGCAGGCTGCTGCTGTCCTGCCTATTGTGACTCACCAGACTGGTTTGATGTGCTGCTGAGTGGTCTTGGAAAGAACTTGTAATATATCTATTTTTTTAGCCAAATCAAAAGCAGTGGTAGTGGCTTTTCTAGGGATGACATTCAACTCTGGGAAACATGAAAAACCTTTCTGAGGACCAAATATTTACTTTCCAGATAGTCTAGACAGTACTAGGAATCAGGTATTTCTAAAGCTTCCCTGAGGGAAGTTTTTTGGGTGTTGTGACTCTGCAGAGCATTTCCAATTCAAGGGACACACTGCATCCATTTGTGACCAGGAGGGAACATAGAAATGTCTCTGGAGAAGGCTGTGATCTCATGAACGGATGGCTCAGAGAGGATTTCTGCATCCATGCAGAGAAGGTCAGAAGCATTGAGGCTCTGCATGGCTCTGCACATTCCCAGGAATGCCTGGCATGTCTCTCTTTGCCTGTCGGGAGGCCTGGGAAAACAAATACTTTTCCTTCTTCCTTTGCCAGGATAAACAAACCATGGAGATAGAAGAAAATTGGGCAGCTTTTTGCTTCATTTATGGCAGAGCACTAGTGAGGCCAAGGATTTCCTGTCATGAAGTGGGAAAATTCCCCAGCTCCCAGGTCCTGCACTGGGCTCTGTACAAGCTGGCAATGCTTGGGATGTGCTGCACAAGGAGCTCAAAACCTCCACTGTTTGCTCTTGAAGTACCTGCTTTCAGTAGCTTTTCCCTGAACTGTTTGCAAATGTGCACAAGCTTTTCTTTGAAGGACACTTCAGCTCCTCAGTTGGCTCAGACAGACTTGGGAATGAGTAGATGACCTTGCAGTCCACTCAGCTTTCAGGGTTTTCTGTTCCTCTCTTATTTTAGCCCCGTTTTGCCCTCAATGAGATGTATCTGCTTTTCCTAAGCTGTGTCACAGTCTAAAAGATCACCAGTACTGAAACCCCCTTTTTCTAGAAACATTTCCAATACTGCAGAAATGTGGCGTTACATTTTAGATCCCACAGGCACATCCTCAGGGGTTACTTTGAGAGGTGATGGTGGCAATGCCTTGTCTCCATCATGAGTCCACTCAGCACAGGATAATTGACCCTTCCCACCTGGCCATAACTGAGCAGGATTTGAGGTTATAGACCAGCCACTGCTCTGTTTTGACTGTCTGGCTCACTGAGCAGTTCTCCTGGATGGCTCTTTTAGCTGAAAGACTGATTTTGGTGATCTGAAGATCATCTTCATTCAGACACGAGTAATTCCACAAACCAGTTGAACAGGCATCACAGCATCTTAATGAACCAGTAAATATTAGCATGAATCATCATGAATTCTCATTAGCAGCAAACTGTTAATTAGCTATGACCTCTATGTGGCACATGTACAAATACCTCTTTTCCAGACCTCTCTCCTAATAGTCACAGAATCAAGGATTGCAGAATGGTTTGTGTTGGAAGTTTGAAGTTCATCCAATTCCAACCCCCTGCCATGGACAGGGAACCTTCCACTACCCCAGGTTGCTCCAAACCCCATCCAACCTGGCCTTGAACATTTCCAGGGATGGAGAATCCACAGCTTCTCTGGACAGCTTCTTCTCTAGACTTCCAGTGTCTCACCACTCTCTGAGTAAAGAATTTCTTCCTGATATCTAATGTAAATTTCTCCTCTTTTAGTGTCAACCCATTCCCCCTTGTCATATCACTACATGTCCTGCTGGCACTGCTTTTTATGGAGCACCATTGATTTGTGGGGTGCCCAAATCTCTCCAGGTTGGCCATGAACAGTGTATAAAAACCAGGAGGGTAACTTGCCATAACCATATATTTATATGACCCTAAGCCTTCGCCAGTTATCTGGCTACTTGTTTCTATTCTCCAAGAAAAACTTCCTAAGGCAAGTGTGTCTGAAGGCAAGGCAGCACGAGGGAGCAAAAGCCTTCATGGTTTGGGCTTAAATCTGTATAATTCCATGGATGTTCTGAACTGACACCAAAATGACATCATCTAGTATTTTGCATTACCAAGACCAGTCTCTGACAGCTCCTGGCAGCACAGGAACAACCTCAGAGAGAAATGGAAAATGGGAAGTAATTTCTTTTCTCCTGTACTCATTAATTTGCAAACAGATCTCCATTAGACAATCCCAAAGCTTAAGATCTCCTCAGCTCTCCCAAATATTGCTTACATTCATTATTATTTCTACCCTAGTTATTCTTGTTAGTTTAACACTATATCTAAACATCCCAAGTTAATTTTGAAGGGAGTGTGGATGGAAATGTGAGGGGTTTATTTATTTTTAATAAGGATAAGCTCAGGCATTAGAAACCAACTCTGTTTTCCCGGTTTTCATATTAGTCCCCAAGCATGCTTCTACCACCATCTTACAAACTCGGACTGACACCAAGCTGATAAATTGACAGAAAGTATCAAATGTCAGCTAGGGCTCTGATTCCCTCTGGAGGCTCTTGGGAACAAAGTATGAACAGATTGTTCATGCCAGAATACCTCATTATTTTAAGCAAATTGACTTTCTTATTGACTACACTGAAAGGTTGTACACTACTTATAATTACCAGTTCTACTTAATTTTCTTTTGTAAAAAGGTCTGTACTCTCTACTTGACAGTATTATTTTGATTAACCTACTTTTTGCCCCAAGGGGCCATTTAATATTTAAAAAAGAATGGCTTGATTGTACAGATGCATAGCACATGCACACAATTATTGTTATAATCACCCATATCTAATCTGAATGGTGAAGTGCATTACACTACATTTTGCAATGAGCTATGAGATTTTGTAGTGCTGGTGAGGTTAACAGCAGTATACACATTA
>VXBI01004363.1:206199-250965 GCA_013397375.1 Toxostoma redivivum | reverse complement strand
TTTTTTTTTTTTTTCCCACAAGAACAAGGATTTTCCCACAAATTGGAAGCACTGACTTTTGTCTAAATTGTCCTTAACACCATTCATTTGGAATCATATTAAAAAAAAATTAGGAGCAGCAGATTGTTCTCACACTATTCTTAAGATGATAATTATGTATATTCACAGGATAAAAAAAAAATAAACCTCTTATGTTCCAGTCCTGACCCTCCCTTCCCTTTGTCACATTACCCAGATTAAATTGTATAACCTCCCTGTCCCTTAGATTAGCCTTCTGCAAGAGCATGGAATACCATGCTTTGAAATATTTATATGACAAAAGTATGATTTTGATGCTTAAAATGTGCCTTTTTTTTTTCTTAAGGAAATGTGAGGAAGACGGGGGAGGGATTTTTTAAAAATTGGCATGGCAAGTCTTTCAGTGGAATCCTAACCTGAAATTCTGGCTCTCTAAAGGGATCACTAGCTGCTGCAGCAAGCCTAATTAAAGCAAATATTGAATCAGACAAGTTTTACATGGATGTATAGTATATTGGTTTTTGATTATTCAATGAGAAGTTCAACTAACCTTGTTTTCACTGACCTGTAAGAAAAAAAAATTATTCCCTTTAGGCTTACTATAGTGAAATCTCATAATTCCTCATTTCTACACATGAATAACCTCTTCTTCCCTGAGAAATACTTGTAATTTGTGTAGAAAAAGGTGCCTTTCAAAGTTTGGGTTGAAACAAGAAATACAAGAAATAAGAAAAAAAATCCCTCCTACTTGAAATATATCGTGGATTCTATTTATGATTCTGCATATGCCCAGAACAACTATGAGTGTTTTGACCACAAATTCAACGTAAACTACATCTTGAGTTAAAGTCTGTCTTGTGATAATACCTGGGGCTTAGTCTGCCTGGCAGCTGAGGATAATCAAAGCCTTGCTTTGGGTAGAATCAGAGAAACAATCTATATTTTGTCCCTGACGTTTCAGTGCAAATAAGCAAGTAGGACATGGAGGCAATGCTATCTTTTCATTTTAGAGGGTCTGCTTTAGAGCTGCCTGACACATCGTTTAACATCCATTCTGGAATGCAGCATCCTTTGCTTTAGCACTGAACATTCATTTCTTCCTGAGTCTATCTGAATCCTTGCTTCAGCCAGGGACTAACCTGTACCCCATTGTGCTGGGCACATGTAGAGTGCAGATGTCTCTCTCGAATGGACTCTTTCCTTCAGAGCCTTATGCACCACCAAACAAAATAATCAGTGTCAGAGGTACAAGGCAATCATTTTATCTAAAGCCACCCACTCCTCTTTTGTTTTCCTGAGAACATTGTGTGCTTTTTATTTTACATCCTCCTCTTCAGATCTGCAGATGTGAAACTTTAAATGCAGGGTATAAAGAAAAAAAAGAAAAAAAACAACATGAAAATTACAGAGCTTTGCAGTCAAGCACTATGTGTCTGCAATTCTACAAGAGAAGAGCAGAGATAATTTTACATTTTACTTACAGACATCCATGTGATAAAAAGAAAAATAATAACCTTTTCCACAAAAAAAAGTCAAAGATTGCTATCTGCATTTAATACCAAATACTAGAAAATGAAAAGTGCATTCATTTCTCTGAAATAGATAAGCCTTTAAAATGAAGCTCTAAAAGGACATTTCTATGAATAAAGCAAACTGTAAACAGAATATCAGAAAATGCTTCTGAACTGCTCCATCCAGCATAGGTAGACACAAGAAATGATACCATGTGAACTCTAAACTTGTCAGAAATGAGTACTGTATTGGAAAACCAACCAGAGGAACAATCCATAAGAAAATCCTCTAAAACCTAAGAAGAGTCCCCTCCGTGTCTAATTCTACAGTTATCTGATAAAAAACCTGGTACATTTCACCCTGCCATCACACCTTGCTCTTTTTAGGTTTAATAATAGATTGCAGTTAAACCTGTGCCTGCAAAATTCACTTTTTCTTCAATGGGCCAGAAATTCTCCCTCTGATACAAAAGTATTCCTGGTATAGGATATATTTGGCCTTGTATCTAACATACTCAGAAATAAAAATGAGCAACTTTTCTTTCAGTAAATGTCAGGTTTATTATAAGCTTAATATATTATTATTATTAATTGGTTTCCAATAACCCTCAGAAGTCCCAGCAGAGACTGAAGCACAAAGAAAGAGATATTCTTTTTCCCAGGGATCTGAAAGAATTGTGACAAAAAAGGGAAACAAAGAAAGAGATTTGTCTAAGACTGAAATCAGTGAATGGTCTTGGCTGGGTCCTTAGGTGTCCTGATCCCTATGGGTTTTCTGCAAACCACCACTTTTTTGTAGAAGTGTTTTATGGCACCAAACTGTGAAGCACAGACACTGGAGTGAGGCCTGAGGTTCTGAAGAATAAATGTATTCAGAGTTCAGGGAAGATAAGAGTTACATTTATATGCATTCAGATGGCAGAAATTTATTTAGACTCACATAATTTAGGTTAATTTAGATTGACATAAAATGTGGAATATGTAACACCTCAGGAATAATTGGCATCTTTACCTGCAGGTTTAGCACAAAGAACAACTGATTGTGTAACATTTCCATGGCAAATAAACTGATTTCCTGTCTCTCAAAATGAGCCAGTGCTACACTGGGTGACGAGGCACAGGTTTCCCAGAGAAGCTGTGGATGCCCCATCCCTGGAATTGTTCAAGGCCAGGTTGGATGGGGCTCTGAAACCATTTGTGCCTGGAGTGCTGATGATTTTAAGGAGGTGATGAGCTCTCTGGTGGGTGTAAAAGGAGCCTGTGGTGACTCTGCTGTAGAAAGCCACATCATAGAGACTGGAATGAAATTCCACTGGAGATGAAATATCACATTTTGTGCACAGGGCTGAGTCAAGCTGGAGAACCTTTGGAAGAATAAGGAAATATGTCTTATGGCAAATGAATGAAGGAAATTAATAACCTGTTGTGGGAGCAGTAGTGGTCTTCAGATACCAAAATAACTGCTCCAGTGTGAAGGATTCTATTCCTCAGGCCAGTGCTGGAAAGGACTAGAAATGAGTTTCAATCAAAGCAAAGACATTAGGGCATAAACCCCCTAAACAAACCCTCCTTTGAGCTGTGGGTAGGGAAACACTGAGCAGACTGTCTGGAGCACTGTGATGACTCCATCTCTGGAAATCTATGAGAAGACCTTAAACAAGCATCTGTCAGGACTAATACATCTGTTGTTGATGCCTCTTAGGGCAGGGGATAGATGAGATAGCCTCTGAGATCCCTCCCAACCCTATGAGGCTATGACACAGAAATGAATAATTCACTTTTTATATTTGCAGAGATGTGAAAATAAATAATAACTGAAAGTCTAATCTCAACAAAACTCAGAAGACTAGGGAAAACACGTATAAATCATTGGCACTAAAATAATTTACACTGCATTGCAAAGGTGCTCAGTACCTAGACAGTTAGGCAGCTTTTTATAATACCTCAAATGCAATTCAAATGTCAAGTGAAAACAGACTTACCAAGTCTACCAACCAACAATTTTGAGATTTTCTAGGTGAATTGCCAGATGAATTTTGAAAAATAGAGCAAGTAAGGAGGAGAAATAGTCCCTCCTAACTTGTAAGGTGTCAGATCTTTGACTGTACGTGATCCATCATTGTGACAAAGACAACATTCGATTAATTTACAGTCAGTTTTATTGCTGAATCTACTTACTGCATAGTCTGTGCTACAATTTAGCATAGCCAGGCACCCACACATAGGGAAGAAATGGATATTTGAAGTATGTCACCCCAAAAATAGCCCATGTTAGTTACCAGCATCAGTACTATTTACTCTGGGAGCATGCACTTGAACAAAACAGGGGTTGCCTACAACAGATTAAAAGCAAATTAAAAACATTTGTTTTAAAAAGGTTAAACCGCATATGAATAATTTATTCAAAATGCTCCATGTAATTAGCAATACAGGAGTTATTTGGTAATAACTAAACCATTACTGTGCACTTTCTGTATGAGCATAACAGCCTCTACTGCCTGTCTGTGAAAATGGTATAAGGACTCAGCAGCAGTTTCTCAGATAACTGCTTTTGCACAAGCACTTTTGGTGCTGCTGAAGCTATTTTGGCTCGATTAACAGCACCAGGTGCCCTATATAAGAATATTATTTTTAATTGGGTTTAATGCTTCTTTCACTGATTGTATGAGTTCAAACCTGTCCTGAAGGGTTTGAGCAACAATACTTGTGCCTAAAGCTTTACAGTTACCTTTCTTGGAATGATGCCTAAATAATGCATCTCTTTTGCTGGCATATCCACATTTATCTCAGGTTCTGAAATGCTTTTAGTCATCATTTAAAAGCTTCTTTCTGTGATGGCCATCACCCTTAGGTTTATAAGGCTTTTATTGTGGCACCCCATTAGAGGTATTGTTTGTTCTTTTATTCGCCTTCATTCAGTGCCTATGTGGGTGAAGGGGCTGACACAGACATTTGGCTTATTTTGAGTGCTCCCATCTGTGCTTCACAGAGTGTACAGAAGATCAGGAAGGTGAAGGAAGAGTAAGGACAAAGAATGGTCTGAAATCTTGGACAGAAATTTCTCAAGAAACAGCAAATGGCAAAAGCTGAAGTAAGGTACAAGACAAATTCTTCCTTAAAAATTTTCAAATAAAGCTTCTAATTTCAGAAGCACAGACCATATTTGGTTCCTCAAATGTCACTGGATGATGAATACAGACATTTCCATATTTTTTTTCCATCTCCAGTTTAGGCTTTATCAAACTTGACTGAACCTGTTTTCTCAACACCATCACCATCCTTTGTTATTTGGGTGCATGGTGGGATCTCAGGGAAAATTTCCAGGATTCTAAATCTCAGATCTGTGGATGTACATCAGTGCCTAACTCTGTATGTTTTTATTCAAAGGGACCTTGTCTGGTGTAGTCTGTGATTTGGAGATGTTGGAACAATGTCCAACAAGGCATTTAAAGCTCTCTGCTTTTAGGTGGAGAGGTCTAGATTCTAACATTGACCTGCCAAAGGGAGAAATCTGATTTAAGGGAGCATGTGAGTGAAAGAAGAAGGCAGGAAGGGGCTCATGCAACATGCAGCATTAAAAAAAAATGTGAGGGGGCAGGACAAAGCCCAGCCAGATGAATACTGGACTTATGGCTGGACACAAGCCCAGGACAGAGAAGGTAAAGACAACAGGGTTTTACTAACTGTGACAAGGGTTTTTAACGTCTCTGGTTTTGATGTAGTGTAGCATATAGGATTAGGCATTGGTATGAGATGCAGAAAAAACCCTTTCTAGGTCAGTCCAAATGGAGACCCACACTTGATTTTTCACTTAAGAAACACAGAATGGCCTGGATTGGCAAGGAACTTAAGCATCATCTAGTTCCCCCTGTCATGGACACCTTCTACTATCCCAGGTTGCTCCAAGCCCCATCCAACCTGACCTTGAACATTTCCAAGGATGGGGCAGCCACAGCTTCTCTGGGCAACCTGTGCCAGGGCCTCACCACCCTCACAGGGAAGAATTTTTTTCATAATATCCAATTTAAACTTACTCTCTTTCATTTTTAATCCATTCCCCCTTGTCCTGTCACTCCATGAAATTGTTAATAGTCTTTCTCCACCTTTTTTACACGTTGTGTTCAGGTCACAGTTAAGTCTCTTTCCAAGGCTCAACAGTCTTTACAGCCATTTAACACAGATGTGATGACAGCAACACAAGGATCAGTTATCTATTAAGGTGCCATAAACTAAAAGTGTCCGTATAGACACTTGTGAGCAGCTATGAATGGTACTTTACTCTTCTTTTGTCTGTAAACTGAACAATTTTGGTCCTTGCTGATTGCTTTTTTTTTAAACTCCTCCTAAAACTTACTTAATGAAAACTTAATATATACATCTCTGCAAAGATTTAGGATCAATCTGTGCATTTTGCTGAACACTGTCAAAAATATTCTAAGCAAACTTATTTATGAGGTTCTTTGCTGTCACCCATTACTCACTGGAAAGAAAACCTGAAGAACACTTTGTAGATATCTGAGTTTTGCTGTTTGCATGCTAAGCTGAAACCATGGATCTAATTTTCAAAAGTAATGAGTACACAAGGCCTGATGATTCCAGATGGTGGAAGAACATTGTTGGTCTATGAAAGTGCAGGGTATAATAACCCACAGAACATCCCAAAAAGAGACACTGATGAACATTATGAAATTTCCTTTGTTTTTCTCCTTCTTTCTAAAATTCATACACACTGTGCTCCTCTTGAAGGGACATGTATTGATAAGCCTAAATTTGGAAATGTAAAGATCTGCAGATAACTATAATAAAGGAGGACCAAGGAAGACACAGCAGAGTTCTCCCTTGGAAACCTGCAGTGTTGCTGTTCATTGTATCTTGCTGTCAGCTTTACATTTCAGAACTAAGCACAACACCTCCAGCATGCCTGCTAAACCAAATTTGAATAAAAATTCATATTACAGTGGTTCTGCTACCAGGAAACCTCTACTAAGGATGTCCACTTTTGCTCCAATGTACATTTAGTGTGCTGCAGTCTGTGTAATTTCCTTCTGTATTTCTGTAGGCCAGCTAAGATCTATAGTGTCTAACCATTCCATTCACACCACATTGGAAAAGAAAGCTCTGCAAACAAGATGAATATACATGAAAATCTCTCTTCTAAGAAAGCAGGGGAAGCTTCTTTTTTGCAATATATTGTACGCAAAGCAGATCCTGATGCTGCTTTGAGTGTTTCATGGGGCTTTTGATGGCATCTAATTTGCCTGTACTATCTACAGCATCAATAAAAAATGTTCTTCAATTTACAAATGAAAAAAAAATAAATCAGAGAACTAAGTTGTATGTTTGAGATAGTGATGAATTCTGTAAGTTCAGTCCCTTTGGTACCTTCAGGGAGATGAAATGAGAAAAAAAAAACTTTAAAAAACAAATGTCGTGTTCACAGACTACTTGTAATCACCTCTTCAGATCATCTTAGCTTTTTGGCTTGTGAGGCAAATTTAATTTATTATGTGGGAAGGAGGCTTTTGGAAAGAACTTAATTTCCTCATTTCCTCCCTATGGCCTGTGCTGTCTGGGGTCTTGAGCACTTTTTCTATTTTGAGGGAGTTCTGTCATATGCTGAGGGAAGAAAAAGCACATTCATAGCCCTTTGCACAATTTGGTTCTTTTCTTTGGTAGCATCTGCATTACAGATAGATTTCAGGTCCATGTCATAAATATAATGGTGTACGTGTACATATCTCACTCAAAATGTCTCATTATATGTCTCACCTCAGCACACCTCTGCTGGAATCACTTTCTGAATTCTGTGCTAAAAAAATTTTTTTCAGATCATATACTCATTGTTACATGAATAGAAATTGTAAGAGTAGATTTTAGAGAATTGCCACATGTAGTCTGTGGTTAAAATATTAGCTAAATATTAAGTAATTTAAGGGTCCAGAAAAAAAAAATCCTTCCTCCTAAGTATTCAGTATAAGAAAAATGAAAACTTGTCTAATACAAGTCATATATGAGTTGTGTTAAAGCACTCTACTGAGAAGCTGATCAGAAATGCTAAGTGAAATAATTTCTTCCATTCTAATTAACTTGTTTCTCCAACAGGATGTCCTCGTACAATAGAAGGGAAGCAACCCTTTCACTGTACTTCATCTAAGAAACTTACATTTCCCAACTTTTGTCACATTATATAGATATGAATGCACATTGTATATATTTTTCTGTTAAAGAAGCAGCATATTGGCATAATAAAATAATCTCTAAAACAAGACTCATAGAAGATTTCAATGTCTAAGATCCAGCTTTGTACTCAGAGCACCATAATTCAAACCTAAGTGATAATGGACTGACTTCTAACAAGCAGCCATTACTCTGTTCTAAATATTAAAGCACACACAGTGACAAACACCCCAGACTACAATGCTTCATCATGCAAGAGCATCTCACTCTTTGCTTACAACTTCCCCTCATACCTTCAGTTTCCCACTGTTCACCCAGAAACTCTGTTTTGGTAACAGCTTGTTGAGAGAACTCGGTGTTTTCCCAGGATGTACTTGAAGAAGATTAATGAGTCTCACTAACATGCCAAGTCAATCTGTTCCCTGCTGTCAATCACCTCCCATAGAACAAGTATGTCTGTCTCACTGGCTTTATTTTCATGCAGATACCCTGAAAAAGTTTAATTAAAACACTAACCACAACTGATCATGAAATACACTGCAGAACACTATTTAAGAAATAATTGGATGTGTATTAGATAAGCTTTCTTATGAAGAACTTTTCCTCTAAAGGGTCAGTGAAGACAAAGGGAAGAATAAATAATATGAACAGTTTGACAGTGATTCTTATGATTTAATTTTGATTTCTGCTGTTGGATGGTTTAGCCCATTTTAAAAAAGTGGTATCTACTCACAACATCCTACTTGATGATTGTCCAAGAATAAATAATTTACATTTAAAAAGAAATGCAATATTGCTCTTAGCTTGGCAGCTGGAAGAGGGGAGTGGAGGAGAAGAAATTTCTCAGCCTCTTGTATTCCATGGAGTTCCAGTGTATGGTATCACTGGTGCAAGTCAAAAGCTGTGGGCTGGTATAATGCTACCTATCCTTCATTAAATAAAATCTGAAAAAGTGTAGCTTTCAAGTCTGAAAGAGCTACATTTGCCATATTCCAGGTTAACTATGAGTGATGCAGAGCACGGATGAATTACCCAGCACAGTGGAGGGAACCATCCTTTGAGTAAAGGGAGTAGGGGAAACCCAAGGGGAAGTCAAGGGGTGTTTGGGGAAAAAGTGAAGGGGTGGAGCAGAAGCAAAGAGAAAAAAGATGGAAGTTTGTGGAAGACTGAAGACCACTTAAAGAGGAAAAACCCCTGAAAGTCTGATACCCCTTTCTGCTTTCATTACTCAAATTTTGCAGTTATTAAGTGCTATCTTTACAACATAAAATTAAAAGAAAATATGTTAGATGTAAAAATATGTAGAGATATGTGTATATTTCTAGAACAGATTGTTAACAACAGTAATTTCTCTTGTTGACTGGAGTCAGCTTCTCATCTGTTATCTAGTAAGCAAACTGGTCCAAATGGTATGAAAATTCAGATGGGCCCAGAAAAACATAAAGAATTAAGGAACTGCACACCTGCACACACTTTCAACACTGAAACACTTTTTTTTTAATAAACAGTAGATATTAGTGAATTGGCCTAATATGAGAACATTAAGAGCAAGGAATGATTATAATTGTGGAGGCATTACATCATTGAGGAAAAATGCAGCAGTCATGGCTTGTTGTAGAGAAATACATGTCACAGTCGTTGGAAGAGGAAATGACTATTCCCATCTTTTGTAGTGGTTGGGGGCCCAGTCCAAAATACTGAAAATGATTTCACTGGAAAAAAATTCCTGCAGGATCATGGAACTTTATTCCCTACCACAATGGCTGCTGGTAGTCTCTCCGGGATGGTCCAGTACTTAAAAGATTCATTCTGGCTTTTTTGTCCTACATCTCTAGGCCAAGAACTCTGATAGATCCAGACTGTTGTCAGCTATTTTATTAGGTTGATTCCAAAAGTCCTTTTGGATGCAGGCTCTCATTTCAGTCCTTTAGTTGTCTTGAAGTTTCTCTGCTAGATCATCTGCTTTTGGTCCACTTGTGCAAGTCAAATTTGTTTGGAATTTGCATGATGAAAGTGTCCTGGATCAATGTCTCTCCTTTCTATATATCTGTGAGAAAAAGAAAAAAAGAACCATGCAATTTATTTGCATGATTAGGAGGAGAGAAGATAATATACCACAACAATATGCAAAGAGGGACTACTGAGGTTTTAAGTAGTTAATGGTCCTGAGCGAGTTGGGTGGGGGCATCAGTTCCTGAAATGATCATGGGAAGTTTTAAGACAAAAGGGAACATGCTGATGCTGCACTTGTCATGACCAGAGTGCCACATACATCTGGTCCTTTGGCAAGATCCACGTGCCCCTCATTCACATGCCCTCTCTTCTTGTTCCTTTCACCAGAATGTACTCACCAAAGCCATCTCTTGGGCTTTGGAAAAGGCCTGGAGAAGTCTGGGAGGATTATGTCTTGGATGATGTCACCAGGTCTTTGTTTGGAAGTGGGATGAGCCAGAGAAGTGTTGAGAACTCCTTGATGATGTGGCTCCAGGACTTCTGTTGGACACTCAGCTCTGTCCTGCTGGCAGGAGTCTGTGTACACTGAAGCATTCTGTAGGCATCAGCCATCCAAGCATCTTGTGAAAATCAACTTAAAAAGCAAAAGTGCATCTCACAGCCTAGTTGGCTCGGTCCTTTTTCTAAAAGTAAATCATTCTTCACCTTCTGTTTTTGAGCTAAGCATTTGTTCTGTTCATAGAAGCCTCAGCCTCAATCTGGCTTCTAAAAGTAATATTTAGTTTTCCAGAGAGTTTTTCCATTGGTCTTCTCAGTCAGAAACCCACTCCATGGTTCCATCTAAGGGCCATCTTCAGTGCTTCCCCATGAGCTGCTGCTGCTGCAACAGTGAGTGCAGAGTTCCTTCACAAGGGATCTGCTAAAAGCAAATGTTCTTGGGACTGCCAGAGCAAGAGAAGTTTTGACAATGCTGTTACATCTACAGGACATGTAAAGAGAGAACCTGAGTGTCATGACCCCACCATGAAGAACTTTCCCTCCCATCTTGCCTGCCTGGGACACTGTGGGCTCAAGAGTGAAAATAAGCAGCTTGGGAATGCAGTGCAAACTGAAACCCAAATGTGTGTGATGGCTTTGACATGATTTATGTTTCTTGGGAGCCTGGTGGCCTGTGAAATGGGGAGTAATTGAGGCTTGTGTCCGTGGGGAATCAGAAAGAGCTGTCTCTTCAGATGTTCCATGCATCAGGGATGCAGAGCAGGGGCTGCAGAAGGAAACTTTGGAAGGAGCTGCAGAGTCCACAGAGCTCTGCTGAATCCAGCAAGGGAGCACTTTGTTTCCTCCAAGGTTCCCAGGACTTACTGGACTTCTCTCCAAGGTTATAGTTCTCTTTTCCCCTTTATTATTAGCAGTAAATCTTATCTTGTTGAGTGTAGAATGACATTTCACAAGTTTCTACATATGAATTTCTTCCCTGAAATTTCAAGTGGGACATCCTGAGAAAAGATTTACAAATCACATGCTCACAAATTCACAGAATGCTCTGAGTTGGTATTCTTTTTTCTCATTTTTGATGCTTTGAACTGGGATTTTTATTGTCAAAACCAGAAAATATTCTTATTTATAACAGTGCCTGAGGAACAGACCATTGGAAACACCATATACATTTATAGAGACTTTGATAATTTCATTTTAGTGTTGAATGACTGCACTGCAGATGCCCAACACATGCCTATATATGCTACATATTTGTGTTGAACAGTGTGGTTAGGATATGACTGGACATCTGGTCTGCAAGTTTAATGTATAAACTGCTCTTTAACTTGTTGGTTATATCCTTAGGCAGGTTCTAGTGAATTAATAGGACTTGTTGATTGGTGAAAAGTAATCGTGAACCCAAGTTTGCACGGTGCTCTCAAGAAAGATTTAACTTAAAGGTGGTAAGTTTTAAGTGAGCAAGTTAAAACACATAAAATATAAAGTATAATATGAAAATAACTAGCAAATCTAAATTATCATTAAATCACTCCTCAGAAAATTAATCCACCTTTACAGTCACAGTATTCAACAACATCAAGGGAAGGCCAGCTAATTCCCAGCCATACAAAAGGTTATAAGAAGAAATATCCACCTCTCACTCCTAAACTGGTTCTCATTCCTCCTGGAAGACTTTTTTTTATAATCAAGAGAGGTCAATATCTTCTTTTATCTGAATAACACATTTAAGCAAGCCACAAACCTCTGTGATAGAAGGTAATGGGGACTGACTGTCCATGGGATTTTTAACAATTAATTTTTTTTTAGTGAGGTGAGAGAGGTTCTGCTTAATTTTCCCTCTCTGTCCTGTAACAGGGCAAACATATTAAATTGTTCCAGAATTACCTGTTCTACTTAAAAAAAATAACAAAACTAAACAAAACCCCTCCCCCACAAACCAACAACAACAACAGGAAAAAAGCCAGATATGTTCACTATTTGCATTACTGCCTGACAAACAAGAGGAAAACAACTCAGATGTGCCAGGTGCAAATTTACTTCTGCTTTTCTGTGAAATTCAAAGACAAGACTTCAGTAAAGGCCACTCAATAAATATCTGCTGTAGCTAATCAGAGCAATCTGAATGCTGGAACTAGCTTTGCATGTCTGCAATGGGACAAATCAGATACCTGCTTATAGCACTCCAGAGTTTCCAGCACTTGGGCTCTAAAAGACATAATCAAAGTGTTTCATGAGGTGTAACTTGCACAACTTAATAATTAAAGAAATGTCTCAGACTTTGTGCACGTGCTCCAGCAGGAATGGTGCCACTCAGAAATAAATTACATGTCTGCTTAAGATTCTTCCCCAGCAGTATTAGAATCTGTCCAGTAAAATGATACGAACTTAATTTGCCATAGTACTAATTTACATTGCCATTAATGAGAACACAAGTTTTAAATCACAGACATGGAAGTACTATTGTGCATCCAGCTTATTTCGACTCCACTCAGGGTGATAAGGCATTCTCTAGACAATTGCAATTATGAGTAATTTGTAATAGTAATAAGAACTGCTTTTTATTACAGGCAATAAAAAATCAATTCTTCATTCAATTATCTTTCCTGGCTATGATATCATAGCTGCCCTGAGTGAGTGCAACAGGAAAAAAAAGCTGAGCTAAGTTCTAAGGAAAATAACTATTAAAGAAAAAGACAATATCACTATTAAAAAAATGTTAAGAATATTTAATCTCCATTTCAGCTTCTTGTCACAAAGACATGATAATAAATGCCTGGAAATATTGCTATAATCCTTTTTCTTTAAGACACTGAATTCCCATATATCAATATTATTTTAAGTATAGGACCAATTTCATTGATTCAGTAGGATAATTCTCATAGTTAAGAAGCAGAAAAAATATGTCTTCATAGAATCAGAGTGGTGGTGAAGAAAAGCATTTTAGATGTAATTAGTCTTCATGAAGTCAAACTTGTTGAATTAGAAGTTAAACATTAGCTCCAATTTTAGGAGGAATTAGAGCTTAAAATCAGAGATACCTTCTATTTAATAATACACAGGGTTTTATGCAGATATGTTTTCCATCCAGGAATGTATCTGGGGAAAAGTCTTTTTTTCTGATTTGTACTTTTCTTTTTCATTTCAAACTTTTCAATTTGTGGGGTTTGGAAACAAAATCAAACAAGTGCTTTTGCATAGAAAGCCCATTAAATAAAATAATTTTTTACATTTTTGAATAATTTTTTAATGCATTTTTGGTTTCAGGGCAATTCTAACTGAGGAAAAAGAGTGTTGGATTTCCTTTTGAAGGTTTTATTTTGTTTATTATAATTTCTTCATCTGCTGGAAGTGTGAAAGTTTCATGGAAATGATAAATTGAGCGTCTAGTGCAAGAAGATTTGAGGATGGGTCACTTTACCCAAAAACTTTGCTCTCCCTTTTTAATAAGGAAAAGACAAGGTACATTTGTTTGATTTTTTATCTGTAATATTAGAAATTAACAAAGACTGTTTAATGGGCAAACTATTCAAGGATTGTATCAATCAAAAAGGTTTTGGGGAAGCTAATTTTTTACCACCTCTCTAGCATAACACATCTCTGCTCAGTGAATGTCAGCTTAAGTCAGGAGCCATTTCTGGAGCACTTTATTAAAACAAATCCATCTAAAATACATGGTCTGGGTCATCTTTTCCTCAACCTTTCTCAAATCTTTGGCTGCTTTCTTGTAATGCATCTCCTTCTTCTTTTAAATTGTATTTGAAAAATTTACTTCCTCCTCTTGATTTCTGTATGTCACTTATATAGAAGAGATCAGTAAGAAATTTTCTGATTAATATTTATTAAAAAAATTCTTGTTTGTTAATATTTGGGAAGAGTGAGTTTTATGATGTCATGGTAAGCTCAAGTTTGTAGTCAAGTATTAAGATCCTTCTCTGAAAAGAGCTCTGTTAATTGTCAGCCTGTACCTATAGCAACAGAAATGCACCTTCTTCAGTTACATTTTCCAACAAAGCTTTTTCTAGGGAAAAGCCTCTCAAAGCACTGCTTTTAGAGGAACATTCAGTTCACAAGTAAAGAAGGAAACTGGAGTAAACTGGAGTACAAATTTGCTGCCATCAGTAGATTGATCTTGATTCCCTTTAATTGTTCTCAAAATTCTGATTTTAATCAGATACATTTGGAGTAAGTCGCCCACAAGATATCAGCATGAAATATTTAGAAAAACATTATGCTATAGTGAATACACAATTTTCAGAGCATGATATGTTCTGCTCTGGTGTCAACAGCAGGCCTAGCTCTCCTACCTTCAGAAGTGATTCTGAAGAGGATACTGACATAACCTTACCCCAAAACCTCTCCAGTGCAAATTTACTGCCCTAAAAATGGGTGCTCATTATGCAGGCAAGATCCAGTTTTAATATTGGCAGGTGTAATGAAATCTTCCTCTGCATCACAGCTCCTGAGCTATACCATCCTTGTTACTGCACTCCTGAAACTCTCTTAAGTAGAGAACTCAGCATTTGCATAAATTCCCTGAAGATCTAGGAAGAAAATGTTCCAAGGCCCTCCGGGGCTAAGTGTGTCTGGTGAAGTATATGAATAAATCTGTCAGTTTTGAATCATTAGGAATGGATGGCTTTAGGGTTGATTTTAAATGGGTGCCAGTATATCTCAGGGTTTTTACTAAAGAAAGAGGATGGGCAGGAGAAGCTTATATTATTCTCCTTGTTTAGGGTTAATGAGAGTGTTACCAGGAATTGTGTGAGAGTTATGGAATCAGAGAATCACAGAATCATTTAGGTTGAAAAAGACGTTTAAGATCATCAAGTCCGACCATTAACCCAACACTGCCAAGTGGCCACTAAATCATGTCCCTAAGCACAACATCTACAAATAAGAAATTTGTAGATACAAGTTAATCATATTAATACAGAAAAATAGACACCCAAGCAACATCTGCTGAATGTCACACCATTTTTTCTTATTTTGTTGCAAGCAGTCTAGGTGGCATAAATCATTCCTGGCTCTGTTTGCATTTCTACCTTTTCCCTATAAATTAAAGACACATATGTGGATAGAAGGTAGAATTTTAAAGCTCTGAATTTATATGTATATAATTTTTTTACGTGTATATATTTTGGTGTTGTTATTAGGATTATGGAATATTGGTCAAATTCTCATGAAAGTAAATAATTTACCCTCTCTTAGAAGACTGAGCTTTCAGACTGAATTACATAGATGATGGCCAAAAGTCTCTCAGGCCCTAAGATAAGGAAAGATGATTTTGTACCATCAGTCACAGATTTGAATGTGCTATGCCTGGCTCTTCCTAAGATTCTGTGGTTGATCTTATGTATATTTAGGTGAGCAGTCTCAAAAAAGTCCACAAGACCCATTCATTAACATTTTAGGTCTGATAGGTTGACACACTGAGTACTTCAGTCTACACATTATTTGACCTGGAGTTAAAGTGAAAAACATTTCAGAAAGTCAAAGTTGCTTGACTGCTGTAGGGTTCACAAACAAAAATAGTAAAAGGTCCCTCATGTGCGCTAACTTAGCTGCCCCAAAATGCTTAAACCAGCAGAGTTAACACAGAAATACAATTACAGTGTGATCTGAAAGTCAAAAGACTGGGGGCAAGGAAAAATTCTTTGGCTTTCACTGACACTGAGGAAGACCTTGCTTTTCCTTGCCATCAAAACCTTTGTCTCAGACTCAACATATTAGGGCAGTGATATTTAAATGAGGCTTTCCAGAAGTCCTCTCCTCTCCTCTCCTCTCCTCTCCTCTCCTCTCCTCTCCTCTCCTCTCCTCTCCTCTCCTCTCCTCTCCTCTCCTCTCCTCTCCTCTCCTCTCCTCTCCTCTCCTCTCCTCTCCTCTCCTCTCCTCTCCTCTCCTCTCCTCTCCTCTCCTCTCCTCTCCTCTCCTCTCCTCTCCTCTCCTCTCCTCTCCTCTCCTCTCCTCTCCTCTCCTCTCCTCTCCTCTCCTCTCCGCTCCTCTCCTCTCCTCTCTGCCTCAGAAGGGCTGGTTTGCCACTGAGCTGTGCAGGGAGGTGAGGAAGTTCCCAGTGTGATACCCCAGGAGATGGATTGGGAAGCTGCATTCTATAATGGTGGGCTCCTTGGATGTTATATATATATATATCCAAACACATATATAATTTAAAAAAAACAAAAACCAAACCAAACCAAAACCAAAACCAAAACCAAAACCACAAAACAACCCCCCCCCCAAAAAAAAACCAAAACCAAAAAAAACAAACCAACTAAAAATACCAACAAAAACCAAACTTCTGAGCTTTAGAAACAAGGGAGAGCACATAGATGGCCTGTGAAGCTGTATTCATATTTTGTATGAGCAAATAACCTTGTCCAGGAGTAAGTGTGCAGATCTTCTGTTGTGTAATAAGATGGTCAGATATTCTAAGTTTTCTAGAATATTCCCCACCTGCTTACATGCAGCAGTCAGACTCGTGGACAAGACCCACCTCAGCTTCTAAGACAAATCCCATCCTGCTGCACAAAATCAGCTCTTACAGTGATGCATCCATTAAAAATGTTTCAAGGTGCTAATCCAGAGAAATCTTTATCCTTTTGACAATTGTTAAGAAAGAAAAAGTACAATTCCTTGGTAACTACACAGACCTGTTGAAATCAGATATTTCCCTTTCCTATTATTGCCACACTGAAGATTCCATTTTCTTTAGGGAAACCTCAAGAGGCAGTAATCTAGTTTTGAACTATTGCCATCACCTCTCTTAGCTGCCTAGATAATACTGCAAACTGGGATCTTTTTGTTGTTTAAAATACATAAAAAATTATTGAAAATTCACAGGTGCGGGAAAACCAAGAACAATTTAGAGATGACTGCAGTAGCATTAAGAACTCTGAGCTTATTCAGCTTTTCCTGAGGAACACAGATAGACACAACTGTGATAAGAAGTTTTAAAATAATATTTTATGTATATTCTGTAATCTGTTTATTAGATGTCTCCTTTTGAATAAAGTAAATTTATTAGAAACTACTAATTTAATACAAACAAAATATCTGTGAGTTTCTGTGTATTTTTTTTTGTTATACCGTTACATAGAGATTTCTATTAGACATATAGACTGCTAATTGTGTCCTAACATTTTGTTTTCATCCAGTTTTTCAAGTAGTTTTTTGCAGTATGAATTTCCAGGAAAAGCAGGCTCCAGTGGAAAAAAGCCAATTCTTCTTAAATATGGCATTCTGAGAAAATAGCTCCTTTTCTTTTCCTTGAAATTATACAAATGCAGGTTGCCATCAGAAACAAGCCTGGCCTCCTGCCAGGTTATCTGGGAGAAGTTGTCTCATATCATCCATGGCTCTGGGAAACCTCAGCTCATCGAGGTGCTTGGACTGTTGGCATCCTCTGCTTCAGCACAGTTCAGGCACGTGGGCTGCTTTAGCAACAGGGAACGTGGAGTAACTCCAGGTTTTAAAAGGTTCTGCACTTCCCAGGAAATGGGATATAACCTAGAAATACTCCCCAAACAGCATCAAGGATAGAAGATGAGAACAAGGATGGTAGAAAAGGATTGAGGAGGATCAGAGATTTCATCTGACCCAGACAAGACAAGATTCATGGACTTGTCTCATCCTCAGCTGGAAAGCTCTGAATTTTCCCTATTCTTCTGTCTATTACAACACTGAGTGGTACCTTTCAGCTTTTCTGGAATCCTGGAAATACCAAAGTGAGCCTCAAGATTCACAGCTCTGGGGTGTCTCAGGCTCACAGAATCCCTCAGATTCTCCACATGGTTGTGGAAGAAGGCCTGGACTCCCTTATTTCTTGCCCAATGTTTGATTTTAGCCATATATATACAGAGTCTATCTTTAGCTTTTAAGGGTATTTCTCCTTAAAGTAATGGGGGAAAAGGGAAATGGAAAAAAAAGGCAGGCACTGGTGGTGACTGATTAATTTTCTTTTGACACATTGTTTGCCTAATGCTTTATTGGAATAGGATAACATTTGCATGAACAAGAAATCCACAAACATGGGCTTTTAATAATCAAAATGCAAACTTAAGTGTCATAGCAGTGTTTGGGTGATTAATGAAAGGTGTTTATAGCACCACTTATTCTATTTCATTTCAGCAACTGTGCAAAACTCTTTACAGGGTGTATGACATGTTGCTCCCTTTATAGAGCAGTCTCCATATGTTCATTAAGGTGGAAAAAAATAAGGAAACTAAATGCAGGTGTCAGCTGAAACCTGCAGAGGATCACTGCTTCATTGGTTTGTGCTTTCTTTTTTGATTTGCAATTAACATATTTCAGGACTTAGACATGTTTTGCCTGTTGTCCCTGGGGTACCATCCTCCCTTTATGTGGTTTGATTTCTTTCTTCCTTTTCATTTTTACTTTTTAAGTATTACATTTTCACTGACACAAAGAAAGATATCTGAGGGCAGAAAATATTCTTCTTCATCCACCTGCCTTGGGATGGCATATTAGGATATTGGCTTCCCTATTTTTTTTAATCACACAGTTGTCTTAATGCTGAGGACCTTGTAATCCCTTGGGAAGACCATCTTAAATATGGAATCAGAACAGTTCAGGCTTCTCATCACAACTGTGAATTGAAAAATAAGCGCACACCATGTTCACTCCCCTAACTGAGACAATTTCTGCAGCCTGTACTTAATGATGAAATGCAGCAGGTTTTTATATTTGTATGGTAAGTGATGAGGTGCATTATGTGGGGCTGAACGACTGCAGCCATCCCTAGAGAATCCAGTATGGCAAAATTTCAGGAAATCTCTCACTGCACCTTCTCCCTCTTGCCTCCTGCCTTCTATTGCCTCCTCCTCCTCTCTCAGCCACCTCTGCTGCGTTGCAACAAAGGAGTGAACAATATTAATTTGGTGAGGCTTCTGTTCTGACCTGCAAGGTTAAGAACCAGGGAAAGGCAGCTAAAAAAACATCTTCTGTGGAGGACTCCAATTTCTTATCCTCATGAGAGTGGGTGGTGAGAAAAGCTGATGCCTGGGCAGAGCTACCATGGGTCATTCTTTTGGTCCTCAAGCTGGCCAGAAATCCAGATGAGAAACTGCTTTTGCATATTGGCAGCCCTTGTGCTGGTATTTGAAGGGAGGTAGTTGTCATACTTAGCATTTGCATGTTCAGAAGCTAGTGTTCCTACTCAGAGGGGGAAGTTAGTCATCCAAAATCCTGGGGAGAGGGGGGAAGCTAGTAACATTTACAGGAGCCAATGTACTAACCAAAAAACATGGAAACAGAGAGATATGGATAGATGCCATGGGTGAGTGAAGACATTTTTTCAGGATTCAGTGTTATCTCACAGACTTTTTACATCCTATGCAGTTTATGCCAGTAGAAATGTCAGTACAGTAAAAGGATGCATCATCCATTTCTTGGACATGATAATATCAGCAGGGCTCATTTCTGTGTTCTTCACATGGCTTCCTTTTGAAGGTGCCTGCCTCAGAGTTTTAATATCAGTTTAATCTATAAATATGGGAGCACATTACACACTCTCTTGTATGTGTACAGGTCCTTTAATTATTTTACCATTCAGCTGAATTAATTGTTATGATCAAAGAAAGGAATCATAAGAATTGTCCTCCTGTTTTCACTCTCAGGCCACTTCCTTATCCAGTATAATCCCAGATCTTTCTTAAAATATTAAAGAAACTGAAACTTGTTGGAGAAAGTATGAGCTAACCCTTTCTGAAACACTCTAGTCCTTTTCTATCTCCTAACTGTAAGCTAATTTAAATGCTGAAGCTTCTAAGGTGTTAAATTTGCCTTGACCATTACTGCTCCTGAGGAGGTAAGTAGGAGAAAACATTTAAACAGAGGAAAACTTTAACACTTTTTTTTTTTTAATAGAGAAACTCTCTATGATTTAGGTTGCATGCAAATTGAACAAGTTATGGATGAGCTATAGATGTTAGAATTGACTATTCTTATGTTGAACCTGATTTGTGTTTATTAGGGAAACATTTTGCAGAAGTCCCACATTGTAAAAGAAAACTGCTGGGGCTGTCATGACATGGACACATAAGTGTGAGGATACTCATTATTCCAGCTGCTTTTTATACCTGATGTATAAGATCCTCCTCAATAAAATTATTAGGCTCCTTATCATAGTTCAGGTAAGAGATCTGCATGTTAAACAGCTGAGATTGCAATGGACTGGTGTATCTGTGCAGAGTTCCTTGTCAAAAGGGCCTGGGTACAAATTTTGGCAATTTTTTTTCATCCAGAGAGAGTGCAGCCCATGAAACAAAAGATATTTGAGCCTCGGTATTCTCTTCTTCTGAGCTTATCAGCACCAATCTTTGGAAATGATAGATGCATATATGACAAAAATGCTAAAGAATGAACTGAGCTCATTTTCTTTTCTTTCTAGAAATATATATATTCTTTAATGATTCTTTAATGAGTTGTTGTCCCTCTAATTGTTGTTTATGCTTCTTTTCATCTAATGCCCCATTTAAAAACATTTAACTGATTCTGTGCTCAAATCTTCCAATTTTCTTCTTGTCTGGCTTGCTAAGGTAAGTGGGAATGGAAATGGAGATTAAAAAAACCCTGCAAGTTTGTTTTTAGGCTGTTTTTCCTGTGGGGTAGAACTTGTTGGTGAATGTCAGCTGCTGTTACAACAGTTCAAAAATGCAGAACATCTCTTTACATAACAAGGTCTTAAACAGATTTCAGAAATGCTATTTGCAGGGAATAGTGTAAGCCTGGGTGCACTCAGCTGTCTGTATTACACTTTTCCTCTTTAAAAGCAGCATTTAAACACACAGTGGCCACAGTAATTTATGGAGCAAACCCTGCAAAATTCTAAATCAGGATTAGTGTCTATTAACTCTATTAAGTTCTATTTGGCAGTCAACCAAAGTGTCAACTGAGCTCACATTCTTCTTTATCCGGTAACTAATACTGGAGAAGGCACATGTACAATATCAAGTGCAAAAAGGTGTCTGGGACAATGCTGCAACTATCAGGCCAAATTCTCTGCTGGCATAACTCACAGTATTTCCAAGCCGATTCTTTCAGAATAACCTGCCTGTCTCAAATTAATTTTTTGTATTCACTTTTTAATAAGCAACTTTCTAAGCAGTGAGGGTTTTTTAGCTGCATGACTCCTATTAAAGTCAATAGGAGTCATATGGCTAAAACCCTATGTGATGCTTGAATTTATTGGAAATTGGCATCTGCTGCTGAGAGCACTTCTATTGTTTGGTCTTCCTGCCCAATCATCACTTTCTGCCTGGCCATGAAGCCCCTTGTGCTCCTACTTGCTGGAATCTCCATGCCTAACCTTTCTATTCCTTCCCCGATATCCTTTCACACTAAAAATAAAAGCGCCTCCTCTGTAGAATCATTAGTACCTCATCCCCTTTTGTTTGGATTTTCTGTGCTGGCCTCTTTGTTCGGCTGTTGCTGAACTTTGCTGTTGGCTGCACTGAATTGTTGCATTGTTCCTGCAGTCACGTTTGCACATACTGCAGGATCTGGGTGGATGAAAGGTGCTCTGCACACAAAAGCCTGGCTCCTTTCAATTTCATTCTGAAATGATAGGGGTTAAAATACCGCCAAGTGGGTCTGATATCATTGCTTTATTAAAAAATGAGCTTCTACCAGGTGTTATCAATGATTACCTGGGAATTTCTTGCTTCCCCAAAATGATGTTCAACTGGAAATTCCACTGCAGTTTCTCTGAGAAGTTTTAATCAGTGTGAATATGGGCTGCAAAACCAACCCTTAGACCATTGTTGTAGGATTTACTTACCAATAGCTGAAAGCAGTGTATTTTTTGTTAAAAATACCAAAACAACTTTGTGCTTGGTACCCTATACATTTTATACAGACATGCATATGAACAGTTTTCTAATTTATATATTTATCATAGAATCATAGAATGATTTGGCTTGGAAGGGACCCCAGAAATCAGAGTCCCAAACCTCTACCAGACCCAAACCCAAACCATTCTCTGATTCTGTTCTTCTGTGGTTCAGTAACGAAGATTTATTCTTCTCCCAAAAGTGTCTGTGAACACCTGGGTTTCAGAAAAAAAAAAAAAAATTAATGGCAATCTACTAGAGTTTACAAACAGTTTTAAGAATATGATATAGGAAAATTGCTAAGGATTGAGCCTGAGTGTTGTACAGCTCAGACTTTTTTTTATTGTTGTACGATAAAATTAAAAAATATTGTTGTACAACAAAATTCATTGAGTAGCCTTAATGCTTATCTAGAGATCCCAGATCTTCAGAAGCTTATTTGTCTATCAGAGGTGCAGCACTTGTGGTGCAAATGTCAGTCCCTGAACATTCTTCTTTGCCCTCATTATTTGGGAGTGTGCTAAGATAAAAGGAGTCCTTTCATCTTATGCATCTTTCCTCCCCAGTCTTGTTTCTCTTACAACCAGAATAATGTGAATTAGTGGCAAGTGCTGTGACCATCTTTCAGCATTTACCCTGAAAAAAATAGATTCAAGTTTTTAGTACATTTCCTTGGTAAGGCTGCTGCTGGCCAGGCAAAATTGCAAGTGTGTTTCCATTTGACAGGGTTTGGAATGACCTTTGCTCATTTTCCACAGGATTTTCTGTGGAACATTTACCGTAGCCATGTTTATCAAAGTAGTGTTTTTCAGATTTTCCACTTTTTTCAAGTCTAGTGTTTGGCCTGAGAAATACTTTGTAAGTAAACAAAAGACACCAGAAAATATCAAAGCTAAAATGAGTAAGATAAACACGTGCAGCAAAAGGGCTGATAGTAATATTAACATTTTGGAAAGGAAGAGTTGATCAGAGATGTGTTTTTGAAGAAAAATTAAGAAACTTTTCATTAAGAAAAATATTTTGTCTGGCGTAAATCTGACCTGAGCTAAATTTGAACTGCCATGGAGAAAGCAAAAATCTGTGCCACACCGTGGAACATCCAAACTAAGCAATCCCCCAGATAAAAGATTTAGCACAAAGTTAGTTTTAAACTAAAGAAGACCAGCACTTTAATCTTTTTGCTTGATTTCCCTTTCAAACACAGTCATCCATTTAGTTCCCTGCTGTCCTCATGAAGAATTTCCTTACGATGAAATCAGGGTTTGGAGATTTATTATGCACCGAGCAGAGCAGGTTCAAGCTGATAAAGGCTTCCTGGGTGAGTGAAGGATGCTTAATGCCAGGAAAGATACTCTTTTAATGTGAGGTTCTTGACCATTTATTACATAAAAATGTTAATCTGATAGTGTTTTTAATCTGCTTGTTATCAGCGGTGGCTGCTTGGTGTTAAAGACAAGATAAAAGGCATAGCTGAAGAAGCAGATTTGGGGAGCACTCGCTCAGTTAACATGCTGGATGCAACACACCTGCCTCCCATTTATCTGCTCTTCCAGAGTGAGGAGGAGAGGAATTAGGGCTGTGATAAGGCACAGCTTGGTGGGCTGATTGGGCAGCAGAGGGAAAGGACACTGAGCCAGAGATAAACCACCATAAATGTTGGGACAGTCATTTCCCAGGAAGCTCTGCAGGGCGGGGGATTTGCTGTACATACTGTTTCGAGGGGTTCTCCAAAAGCAGAATATTTAATCCCTTCTCGCCCATCCACATCTCCCTCCCACCTCACAAGCTGCTGTGTGACCTGCAGAATTTATGAAGCCAAACTTCCTGCAGATTTTGTGTCCCTGTTGTGCCCTGGGCTTGCTCCAGCTAATGTATGGGCTGGTCCTCCCTATGAAATCTTGGCAGGCAAGGGACACTGTGATTAGTCCTGCCTTTTGTGCATGCAACACCAGTTGCTGGTGTAAAATATAGAGTGGCTGTCAAACTGGCCTGAAGTGTCTCATGGACTCAGGAGTTATTGGTGGCCTGGAGGACAAGCACTGTTATCATATAAACCTTGTATTCTGAGAAGACCAAGATAAAAGTTGTCTCTGTCTGCGAGACAAAAATGCAAACTGTTTCGTGCAGGATTTGGCTCAACAGGAATTTTTTTCAGATTTGAGTTGACACAAATATTTGTAATCAGCGAAGTAGCTGCATAGCAAAGAGCTTGCCCCTTTCAGAAAATGGGGGGATTAAAATCATTGACCCTAGGATGAAGCTATGACCAGTTCAAGCTTTTCTTGCCTGAGGAGACATGAACTCATTTCCTGCACAGAATCCCACATATTTCCCACAATCTAGTAGACTACCATAGCAACCAGCCACATTTTTACTTTGAGATAATCTGCTTTTTACCCAAAAGTGATATTTACAGTTACCATTTTTGTTGAAATCAATAAAAAAAAAAGTCTTCTTTGGCAATGCAAACTCACACTGCTGAGAAACTTCCATCAATGTCGTGGGCTGATGGTAAGTTCACACAGCATTTGTTCTGAATGGGTACAGCCTGTGCAGGCACAAGCACACTGTGTTACTGTGACTTCAGGAGGAGCCATGGATGCACAAGCTGGGTGCATCTAGGAACAACCTACACATTAAGCAAATAAAGCATTTGAAATGACTTTGAAGTGAACAGGCTAAATTCTGCACATGCTTTGGTGCGGTGTAGATGTGAACTGGTCAGTCACAGACAAGTGGGTGGAGCTGGATGGATGCTGTGCAGGGTCTGCCCAACATCTCCTACTCAGTGGATTACCAGAAATCCAGAATCACACCTTGTAGTCAAGTAGGATTTCTCTATCTTTGAGCAGTCTTGTCTAATGGAAGTTGTCCCTGCCCATGGCAGGTGGGTTGGAACTAGATGACATTTGATGTCCCTTCCAAGCCAAACTGTTCTAGGATTCTATCCACATATGCTAAACCCAAGGGAGACACATATTAGCAATCCTCCATCATAGGCATTTATGTTTATGAGGGAAACAATGGTTAGAGTGAACAAAACTCCCAAGGGCAGAAAAAAACAAATGAAAAATCAAGTGCTTGTTTCTTAGTCAAGACATTCATTTGATGATCCATTCAACTGCATTTAAAAATGAGTGTGTGTTGGGGAGGTGTGTAACTAATATCCAGAACACCCAAAGTTCTACATTTCCCCCAGAAGCAATATTAGCAGAAGGGCTCACCAAAGGATCTGGGCAATCCATTGGTGTAAAGACTATTTAAATTAGAGTTTTCTCTTAAATTCAAATATGGAAGCTCATTGCTCAAGCACCAGATAGAGAAGCCTCCACTGATGCTGCTTTTAGGTTGAGAACTTCAATCTTTTCACCACACCAACTGAGGAGCCATGTGTCTAGAGAGAATGTGATCACTGCTGAACTGATCTCTAGTTGATCTGAAGATTTAAAGTCCTGCCAAATTAATTTAATCTTGGGAAACCAAAAAATGTTTCTAATGGTCACAGCACCAAGCTTCCCAGAGTGCAAGGAGCATTTTGACAATGCTTTCAGGCACATGGTGTGTTTCTTGGGCTTGTCCTGTGCAGGGCAAGGAGTTGGACTGATGATCCTCATGGATCCCTTCCCACACAGGATAGTATATAATTCTGTGATTCTACCATGGTTACAAACCTCTGGTCTCAGGCAGAGGACTAACAAGACTGATGATTGCAAAACAAACTGGAAAATTTCCAATACTGACCTCGTACACATGATCTCAACTAAGCCTTATATTCCCTCCCCAGGCAGTCATCTGAATAAATAGATTCTTCCAGGCACTAAATGGGTTAAAATTTCTGGGGCAGCAGAATTATTTTGTATGACAGAAGCTCTGGTCCCTCTGAGTATGGAGACTGTTAGCAGATGGATCCCAACTGATCTCTAGTGGTAAGACACAGAGAGGAGAGAAGAAGCAGAAAAACAGCCACAGACACAAAGCCCATGGCTTTATACATCAAGTCCTACATCCAAAAGCAAATTGGAAGTCAGTGCAAGCTGCAGTGAATTGGAGTAACGTGTGTTGTTCGCCAGTCCTGCTAAGTAAGCAATCAATATATTTACTCCCTGGATAGAATACAATTTTGCTGTTGTGACAGTGCTACTTCTACTACTCTGTGAAGAAAAATTACTTCATGGAGTCCATGATCTCTATCTGGTCAGAGCCTCCACTCTTTGGAAGATATTTTTAGAGATAACCGAAAATCATAAAGAGCATTTGCACTGCACCAAAGCCAAGAAATTCAGAGGCACAATAGAATTCAATGGCAAGTGATTAGCCCAACCTATTTTACTGAGATACTGCCAAATTATCTGGATGATTTCAGCAGCGTGCATCATTTCTGCAACCTTTATATGTAGCAGAGTTTCCAGTGGATTCAGATGAAATTCAGCTTTTTTTGCTGAATTTTGCTTTATATGGTATTTAAAGGAAAATCTTATCTTGTCAGGTGTTTGTTGTTGTTGTTGTTGTTCTTTTGTTTTTATTGTTGCTGTTCATGCTTATTCAGGTATCTGGCTTTATTTGAATGTTCTGATTGCAAATTTATCTACTCACAGAGCTCAGGTTCAGGCTAATCAGAAGATAGAAGTCACAAGATACTCTTCTATCTCATTAGCAATGGAGAAAGGAAAAAAGAAAGGGAGGTGGGAGTCATGAGGAATGGACACTGACTTACAGCTAGAAGTGAAAGGAAATCATGGTGATGAAACCCTACATCTTAGATAGGAATTTTCTGCATCCCTTGTAGGATACTTTGGAAGATGAAAGAAACAGAAAAGGAGAATCTCTTTGCTGGGAATCTCTTTAAGGACTTTTTAAAATCCATGGCAAGAACAGCCTAAAGGAATTGTCTACTTTTTTGAGCATTTCAGTTTGTTATTGGGAGATTAATGAGAAGAGTTTGAAGCAGAAGATTAATGTGGTCTATTCTTATAACCTGCTCCCCTCCTCATAAATCTCTCATTATTACATACACACTAAACAGTGTGTTGCTTCACCTTCTCTGAGACACAAGTCCACCAACAGATATATTTCATTTGCTCCCCTCTGTTGCCCAGAGGTTGATAGCCCACTTAAATAATATCTACACCTCTCCCAACTGATATCCTCTTCTCCTCTGGCAATGCCTCACCACCACTAATGAACAAAGAGACCAAGAAAGGAAAAAAATTAGGCTCATGGAAGTATCAACTCCTGAGAGTACAGATATTTAAATACAGTGTGGAAATCAACTGAAATTGTAGAAAATTAATAAAAATTTGATTTTTGCTTCTCTCTCACAGGTAAGTTTTGTACTTAGTTTTCCCTTTTTTGTCTTGGGAGGCATAGAGTCCATGAGGTAACGTCACAGATGGTCACCACCACCTCAGCTGTCAAAGGCAAAGCTCCCATAAGAGGAGGAGCTGACAGCCCAGGTGGACTCGTGTGCTTGAACTTCAGGCAGCGTTGCAATTATAGCCCAAATACAGAGGAGAGCAGACACATCGCTCTAAACACCTCATCACTGTGCTCCCACAGCATGCCTGGGAGAAGAAGAAATCATAGCTGCATTTTGATGTTATACAAAGATAAAGAGCCAGCTAGATGAAGTGATTTATTTAGGGTCACTCAGAACATCTCTAGTTGAATCAGAAACAGAGCTTCAGTACCTGGAGCCCTGTTCCAGTTAACAGTCGTATCTGCCCAGGTGACAGACTACACTTTCACTCCACAGAATAACAAAATCAGCTCTCCTGAATATACCCTGTTAGAAATGTTGTCCCCTGTAGCAAGATTGCAAGAGATTCACAAGCCTCCTACGTGCACAGAGACCAGAACAACCCTGCCAAATGCTGTCCTAAATTATTCTTGTGTAAAATTCATTGGGTACAAAACAGGAATAGTAGAAAAGGTGGAAGGAGATGAGCTGTTCTTGAAAGTTTTTTCTGATTATGCAAACACAGAGTCCAAAGATTTTCCAGGGAATTGTTGTGTTAAATAGCCACAGTTGTAAGTGGTGAATTCATAAATGAATACAAATGTGTAGCTGTCATAACTGGCAGATGACACTTCCTGAAGGATAAGCTTGTACTCTTCCCCAGCGAAGGCGGCATGCAAGAGTTTCATCTCCTGAGACTTCTAATGTACAAATTCTTTGGCAATTCTTCCTAAGGCAGAACTGTTTTTAATTTAGAAGACGTCAACCTACTTGTTCTAGTGGGAGAAATTAATAAGCCAAGGATGCAGGTTGGCTGTACTATAATACTGAGTAGATATGTCTCCATTAATTGCAGGATTGCCTGTGTTCACTTAAAAGCTGTTCTGTCTCAGAGCTTGATCGTGTTGCCTGTGCTCAGATAAAATTCCCTGGAGCTTCTAACACCTTTTCTGCAGCTGACCCTTCAGGGGTGGGTTTGTTTCATGTCTGCTTGCTTCACATGCTGAACCATATATTTCTTCTCTCTGTATGGCACGGATACGAATATAGATAACCATATGTCCTCTAATACTAAGCTGTGTTTGCTCTAATCTGTCCTAGACATTTAGAAAGGCATTTAAAGCAAAGAGAATCTAAAAGCCATATTCAAGTGCCCTGAGTTATAAACAAATCTTTGGATTTATATTTTCACCTGATTGCTATAACCAGACCCTCCATGAGGCATCACTAAAGCGAATTTTCTCCTCTGACCAGACATGGGCACTTCATATTGCCTGAATACAGCCTTGATAAATGGGGCAGTGTAAGTTTGTGACAAAAAACAAAACAAAACAAAAAAAACCCAAACCAAACAAAAAAACCCAAAAAAACCACCAAAAAACAAAAACAACAACAAAAACGAAAATTAAAGAAAGAGTTATTTAAATTCACATTTCAACTCAGCCTGGTACTTTACTACCAACTTTTGACCTTTCTCCACCTGAACTCATCCAAAGGCCCTGTGCAGGAGAGACAGGGCATTTATTAGAGTTATCAACTCATCCTTCAATTTGGAGGAAAACCCTGGTCTAAAGGACTGGATGCAGTGTTTAAGCTTACAGATATTTTGGCAGATTTACAGTGTGTGCATGTACATAAAGATAACCAAAATCTTTCAGCTTTCCCTATCCACTTCTCTGCATGATTATTCCACCCCAGTAAACAATCTATTATCTGCTGGACTGACTTATTCCCCACATTTAGTAACTCTATTCATGCTACTAAGTGAATGATGCTCTCTAAATACCAGACATATATTATGCACAATTAACTTCCTAAATCTGTTAGGGTAACAAAAACTTGCTGGAATTAATGCTGTGTTCCCCACACATAACCTATGTAAATGTTTCTAGATGAAATAATTTTTTTTTTTTTAAAGAGAAAAGATGAAAAGAAGACGCTTTCATTCTTCAGTGAAATTCTGTACAGTTCAACACACTCCCAGGCAGTGGGTATTTTTGCATTGATTTCTTTCTTTCACTGGATAGGGATGAAGTCTTCCCTTGTGTACAAAAGGAGAAGATATTAAATTTTGGATGATGCACTATTTAAGAACAGAATTCAGAAGGTGTACTGATATCAGAAATTCACCAAGAGTTTTGTTTAGAAGGTGATCTTCTACTAGCCTAAGTATTCTTAAGAGTAGTTTAAGCAAATGAGAAACACATTATATTAAGTTGAAATCAGCTTATTTAGTATTATTTGAATCTTTGTTTTAACCGAGGTTGATTTGAGATTTCTAATCAGGTTTTGATCTTAGGTAGACTAAAATGCAGTCAGTGAAACTACCCCAGATTTCCACTGACATGAATAAAAAAAATTTTTGCTTGTTTGGTTGGGTTTTTTCCTGGTCATTGGAAAACTCTGCAAAAACGCTGTCAGGTTTTCATGGGGAACAGTGTTATAACATAGCCTTTAATATATTGCAAAAAAACAACAACTCACCTTTATAGAACTTCTTTCTTTATGGTATAAATTGTCTAAAGGATTTGTAATCAGTACTTTGCAAAAATGAATGATATTCACTTTAATAAATGGACCAGCCTTTCAGGTCTGCAATTATTTGAGTAACAGAGGAAATTTCACACCCCTAAGCAAGAGCTTGCCATTGACTTACAATTATATCCTTTAATAGTGTGGTCTAGTATTTGAGATGACACTCGACCAAGACTCAGATGTTTCACTGAATTATTTATGACCTGGGACAGATACACCTGCTCTCTCTGCCTTTCTCACTTCTCACTCTTCGTATGTCATTCTTTTTCAATGGGACCTGTTTAGGTAGAGATTTCTTTCTTTGTGTTCAAGACCAAGCACTAAGAAGTCCCAGCTTTAAGCAGAAACTCTAAAAAATATTATAAACAATAAACAACATCCGCTACTCAGTACAAATGGCTGCAAAATGGTACATAGAAAAACAATGTGAAAAAAATTAATTTGAGATATTTAAGGTTCAGAAAATTTGATGATTCAGTCTAATTGGGTGCATTAAACAAACTATATTCAAGGGATATGCTCCTGGCATGCTATAAAAGCCTTTTTTTCTCCATTTTTAGAATGAGAAATCTGGTTAATTAAATTTACTTACTAAACAGCTTGTATTACAACAGTAGAAAATGACAGATGTCTTTCATAAAATTAGTCATATTGCGGTAATTTTCCCCTCTCCCCCAAACATTGTGCGATTATGGGCATATTTTCTCCTGTTAAAAAGCTATCTGTCATAATTGGTAACGAGTTCCATGCAAAAATGTTCTGAAAGAAAAGGTGTTCTGCGTGAAATGTAGAAAAGTTTTCCTGTGACAGATTTTCTCATTGCCACTTTATTCTGTGGGCTGTTAGCTGCTTGCAGAAAACTGCATAATTTTAAAGGCTTATACTTATAAAGGCCAATCATGTATTAATTCATTTGGTATTCATTGAGAGACCTTTAATCATGATGGATTAATTTGTTATAAATGCGGATATAATATGTTATTTCATAATATCACTACTGTAATTTAGCAATTAAACAGTCTGTTATTATTTCAATCACTGCCCAGATCTGTATCATGATACAGTGTTTTGCTCCATGGTGAATTATTTTATATTACATATAGGACAATGGATTTTTGGTGAGGAGTAAACCTTTGGGAAAGCAGAAATATATAAGATAATACTTGGCTCTGATATTCTGCTTTGTTTCTGAGATGATTTGTCCTAGATACTTAGAGCCAGCAAGTCAGAAGCTTGCAGTGATTGCAGGTCTGCTCCAAAGCTGGCTGAAGTCAATGATGCACTCAGCACCTTGGACCCTTTTGTGAGTGAGAGGGGTGTAAATACTTATCAGGAAAAGGATGTGGAGAGGCCAAAAATCAGGCAAGTGCACCAATTAAATGCAATCTGAGTTAACAAGCAGAAATGGTTAGATACTAGAAAATTTTAACCTGTTGTTTGAAAATTTAACCTGTTGTTTTTTTGAAAGCTGAGCAAATGCTGACCTCTATTCTTATTCCACCAGACAGACAAATAAAGAGCTTTCCAAAGGACCTGGGATGAGGCCATTTTATCTCAATTCTTAAACTGCATTTTTCTGCAGTTCTTATGCCTTCTGATGCTTTTAACTCAGAAGAAGAATCAGTGCACATTTATGCCGATCCAATTTTACCAGTGTCAGATGTTCAAATGTTACTGTGACCCACATGGAAAGGCCCTGGGGAGAATCTGGATCAGAAGAATAATTTCCTTATTACAGATGTGCAAACTCTGGTGCTTGGAAAAGAAATACTTTGCTTTGCTACCTACAATACATGTGGAAAGATAAGAAGTATGATTTCTGGAAAATGATACTCAACCATTTCCCTTTGTTCTAATTGGCCTCATTTTTTTGTCCAGCATGTGCTGTTTTCATGTTGGAATGGCAGCATACAACTGATACAACTGCACCAACTGTCAAAAATTCTAAATGTTTGCTTTATATATATATATTTTTTTTTTTGTTTGCTTTGTTTTGGTGGTTTTTTGTGTGGGTTTGTTTGTTTGTTTGTTTGTTTGTTTTGAGAGGTGGGAAAAGGTGGTAGGAATTGCCAAGTCTGTATCTCTGGCTGGACACTGGAGAACAAATTGATCTGTTACTTCGAGCTCATTTTTTAACCTCCCTCTATTGACATTTAAGTAACTGATTCTTTTCCATCATTGTTAGCTGTCTTTTTTCCTGCCTGTCAAGAGCTTGCTAAATTAAGATTCACAGCCAAGGATAGCTTTCATATGAACCCAAAAGAAGTCAATATGTTTACTTAGATAAATGGTTATTTTACAAGGTAGTGTAAAATGCATAATTTTCTGTGGTATATAAAGCCATGAACCACAATCCATCATGAGTGACTCATTTAATCTCTGATGTATCAATGGATGTCTTCTTCAAAGAGCAATCTGGAATAAGTGGTTCACATTAGGAGATCTGGAAAAAAGCTGCAGAGGGAGCAAGTGAAGAGACCAGAATCAAAATGATGGTAATGTATCCTCGATCATAAGACAGAGATCACAAAATCCTGTTAAACACTCCCATTCCAGGATTCACACCCTCAAAAGCATTTTCTGCTGCTTTCCCTTCTCACATTTGGACTGGATTACAGAGCTATCTGCAACTGGAGATGAGGAGCATTTTTACAGGCTAACAAATCTACTAGAACCAATGGTTTTAATCTCTCCTTGGCTACAGAATCAAAGCCAAGTTCTCTGCAGGTGCAAATGGGATCTGCTCCACTGCCTTAGGTGGAGTTTCACTCATTTACACCATTAAAGAATTTGGCACTGAGGATGTTGAGATCAAAAGGTTCCAGTTGGCAAAGAGATGTGCAGAAGAGAATCTGTCTGGGGAAATATTCCAAGAAGACTTATCTATCCTGTGAAAAGAGAATTTACCTCTCCCCAGAGGAGTATGGTATTGATAAATCCAAATTATACTAAATTTTGGGACATCTCCTCTGACCCTGCTAATTCTAAACTGGACAGTTTGGAAAGCCTGCCAAAACTCTGCAGAAGGAAAGCACATTGCTGTGCTCCTCTATGTGCATTCTCACATCATCATATCATATGCATATTTTATGCTTATATTTTCCCCTGACATAAAAATTACTGGTGGTCTGTATTGTTCATTTAATAAGACCAGGTTTGGAACATATCCTGCCATAGCTGCTTGCACAACACACACCAAAAAAAAGTATCATTATTAGTAGATGTGTCTGCATGGTGCCACTACTCCATTGCCAGAAGCAAATTTCACCTAATTTGGAGTTTCTGCACATGCACCAAAGCCTTTGTCATTATTGTTTCAGAGACAACTAAGAAAAATCTGTTTATTTGTTAACAATAATACTGGGAAATACAGGAAGTAGTGAAATATAAAGACTCATTTAGAAAAAAAATATCAAATCTAACATTTAAAGTGAGTAGAATAATACAATCCCCAGTCCCTCACCCCCTCTTGCTCTGGTAAATATATGCACTGACTTTTCCAAAAGGACAGCATCAGCATATTTACACTTTTATATCTTTGGATGCTTGTTCAGAATCCAATTTGCTCCTGGACAAGGGCATATTGATGAGTACCTGGAGTGTTTACTTGGATGGACGTGCTTGGTCTGAAAGCCAGCTCCACTCCAGCTGCCCTTATCCATTCTCAATAGCTCTGTACCAACAGTCAACCTTCTTTCCTCTAAGGAAGGCACAATGCTTGCCTCAGCCCACACTCCTTCAGGTGGCTGGAGGACTCTGCACCTGGCTGGATCAGGTGTTTGTCCAAGTCACTGTCCTGTATCCATAAGTGGAACTTAGTGGATGCCTAGAGCAGGCTGTAAGAGCAAACCAAGCTTACAGTACTTTCCCATCTTCCCAAACTTCCTGACTCAGGGATGCTCTGTAGATCTATCAACACACTAAGCTTTTATTACACAGGTTAGGATATGCTTTTGTACTTGAAAGCATCCTACTTAATCTGTACAGACACGTGCCAGCAATTATTTCCACCCCTTCTTTTTGGGTCCCCTCTAACAGGGTGGGTAAAGTCTGAAACTGCACCTGGCTGAAGTTAAAATCAGAGTCTGTGAGTATTCTGTGTAGGACTTTCCCTTTGACCTGTGTTTCTACTAATTATGTCTACACTAATTCAAAGATCCAGACCAGGAACATGGCCTAAGGACCATTTCCTGCCCATTCACAGACCTTTATCCAATAGCCTGCTCCCCTGCAGAGTTTTGGGTTGTGCCAAATGTCCCTCTAAAACATTCCAGGTTTTGGGCTGGGGGACAGCGGGTACCACAGACAGGTTGGATGCTGGCAGTTCTGCCTGGGGCTGGAGGGGTGTGTGTGGATGGACACGAGCTGCACCAGCTCAGCAGAACGTGGGGCTGCAGGGTGGTCCTTGGCTGTTTTCTTGCTAGGAATGACAGAACCCTAGAGACTTGTTCACAGCACCAGCAGCAACATGAACCACTGCTGTCACCAGGACTTTCAAAATCAATTTTATCACCTACCTAAGAACAAGTTTTCTCACTCTGCAAAATTAATTTTAAGACAATGAATAAAGCTGCATAAAAAAAAGTAGAGGCATGGAGGATCTTTCAAGATGGTCCCCAAACTAGTCTTGCAGCATGTGAAAATTAGTTCTTTTTGAAGTGTTTCCTGTCCTGCTTCAATGTCATTTATTCTGTCCTAATGTATTTTGTGAAAGTCAAGCAGAGAAATACATTTATATAAGACAAAACACTAGTAAGAGTCATAGACTTCCATTTTTATTATAATAAAATCTTTGAAGACTAACTCATACAATTTGTGAATCACACTTCATGAGAAAGACTTCCCAGAGGTTTTTAATAATTTGAGCTATGAAGCTGATGGGAAATACCAGAAAAAAAGAACTGCTTCTGTATGCTCAATCTTGTATTCAACCAAAGATAAGTAGCTACATCACAAATGTATATTCTTATACTGATGAGAGAGTAGAACATAAAGAAATTTAAACTATGACAATATTTTTCTGGTTTATGGTGCTCAGATTGTCTTCTTATACAGAAGGAGTTGATTATCCTTGCCAAAATTATACAGATTTTTCTTAGATAAACACATCAGCTGCTGATATTTCTATCTTTTTTGCAAAAGAAGGTATCTGTGCAGTAAATTAGGAAATGTCCTGAAAGGCAAGAAAAATGTAGCAGAAGGAAAGGAGTACAAGGACAGAGTATTGCCTTCCAGAAAATCACTTTATTGGCTTATTTGTAATTAGAGTTCTCAATTCTACTGCAAAGAAGCAGCAGCTGGATCATTGTATATCAGCAGTTAGAACAGGGGAATGTCTCATACAGAGGCACAGTATAGAACATTATAGATGTCTAAATGCTCATATTCTTTACTATACCTGTTACTACCTCTCTGCACAAAACTTTGAACTGCTGCATCTTTGTAAGCAGGTTTTAAACCTCTTAAACCAAAACAGGGTGCTTTGCTGCAAGAAAGCAGTTAACCTCTACTACATTCTTATGGAAAATGGTTATCCCTCGTGTAGGAACTCCTGCCTGAAATAGTTTTGTCTGTGTGGTTAAAAAGTTGTGCATGTTGGATCAGTAACTTCTATCATCCTTAATGATTAGTGGGGCTCTAAAGGCTATTATTTGCCATTCTGGGGCAGATGCTGAGCAGACTTCATGGGATCACTCTGATTTATATCAGCAGAAGGTTTGGCATGCTTATGTGAGTGGAACTGAAGTTGTTCTCAACAAAACTGAAAATGAGCACTAATGTAAAAACCCCTACATTGTAATGTAGCTCTGTTGTGGGTATAAATATGCTTGTGTGCCCAAAACAAGATAGTAGCTGGGTTTATTAAAGTGTGCTTATTTTTCCTGTGTTTATTCATAATTAATTTGCTAATAAAGATTTCAGCTGTGGTGGAGTCTTTATCCTACCATAACAGGAGCTCCTGGCTTCATAACTTCACTGGAGCAACCCACATGATGAATATGAGCTGAAGAATAGAAGCCAAATCCTTCTAGGCTCTGTGTATTTGTGCTTGCCAGAAAAATTATGGCCAGTCGAAGGAGCAGGAGATGGAAAGTAGCCACCTCTGCTTTGGCACTTCTCAGAGCCCATTGAGGCCACTGTGCAAGCCTTTATGCTTGGACCTACATAAGTACCTTCTGAAGCTGGATACTGGAATTGGGGGGCAGCAGGGACTGCTTATTTATGAGTTACTTAGCAGTCCCTGCTGCAGCAGTTGCCATAAGGCATAGCCTCAATGCAGCTTATTCATACTCCTGGCAAAAGTTATCCTCCTGGGAAGTCGTGTTGCTGGCCAGAAAACAAGAATACTTTACTGCTTCTCTCACAGAGTGTGAGTATATTCACTCTGGGGGCAGTTTTAGCATTTGGCCCTGTGCCTGGACATCATTACTATTGGGCACTTGCTCTGCACACAGCCACGCTGACCAGAGCCTGTGCTGAAAAGATTACATTCTCCCAAACCAATATTTTCAATTTGGCCCTCATGCTTTTGACAGCAGGAAACTTTTGGAAACACCACAGGCTGTGTTTGCTGTAAACAGCATTACCTGAAAAAATCCTGGTGAATATCAAGAGGTTTTATGAAAACAAGAAGGTGCAGAAATGCAGTCCCCTCTAGTGAGGTGGGATGAGCTGAAGTGAAGCAATTAAATAATATGTGCTCCACATGGCATAAAAGCTCAAACTGTGTTTAAGCAGCTCTTCTAAAAAAGCACCTGGTTAAAGAGTTTAGAGTAAACCACCAAAACTTACTTTAAATACAGGCAAGATTATTTTCCTACTTATACTGCAGCTTTACTTTTTATAAATTTAAAAACATTATCCTACCTAGAAATGGGACTGACAACAGACAGCAGCACCACGTGTGAGCATACCCTGAATCTAAAAAGAGAGGGAACTTTGAGTTTCAAGATGCAAGTACTCCTATTCATGTCACAACTGCAGCTAAGTGCTTTGCTATATCTGGGCATAAAGGAATATAAAGCAGCAAAAAAACCCCTGTAAAATTCTGAATATCACTGCATTTATGGCATCTCATGTTGTTGGATTTCTAGAAACTCTATTTGTTAGTTTTCTTGGCAGAGGAAACTGACTGGAAAAAAATGTGATGATACTCCAGCAACAAAACATTTTCTTACTTGCTGAGCTTAAAACATTTCTGTGGTTGCAGTGGCTTCTATGGGACTATTTCCATACCATAATCTTAAGCACATAATTAAGGGCTTTAGTGGATCAGCGCCTGAAAAACCAATGCTGATTTCTATTGAATGCACATTATGTTAGGGACCATTTGTAAGCTCATTAAAATGAACAGAAAGGATCCAGCAGATGCTGGGCCAAGCCTTGTCTCAGGACTTTCATCAGAGAAACAACGTTGTCTCTTGTTTACACTTTCACAGGTCACTGAGTTCCCAGACTTTGAGCCATTGATTACATCGTATTATCAATTAAGTTAGAGATTTGCCATCAACTTAAATGGGCACAGGGTAGAACATAAGGAAATAAACAGCAGAATCACGTTCAGTTTGTGATTCTGTGTGTTGGGTACCTAAAGACAAACAAAAAACTCAGGCATGCTCATGAATTCATGGACACAGAATAGCCCCTGCTTTAGTGCACTGTGTGTGCCATGCAATGTGTTTGGGAATGGGCATTGCATTTCTTTGGAGCAGCATCGAACTTTCACCCTTCCTCTCCTCCCCTCAATCCCCAGGCTCATAAATCCTCCATTTGTCTCACCTGTAGCTACAATAAAGCTGTTCTCAATGGTATTAACATCTGCTGTGGTCATTCTTCTGGGGTGAGAAAGGCAGAACATTTTCATTGCTTGTTCATTTGTGAACACTAGTTAAGTAAAGCTGTCACTTGTGTCCAATTATGGGTGAGTATTTTATAGCACAGTCTCCTTCCTAAAGCCAAACTGACACGGCCAAGCCCCATTTTATCGGCATTCTTAAATTCTTCCAAGCCATATTTAAAATCCTTATGCTCAGAGATGGCAGGTGCCATGTGTTTTCACAGCTACATTAACAAATGCAATTTTGTGGCAACTTGACCATGCCAGTGAAGCAGTAAATTTCTGTAATCTCTGTGGTTAAGAATTTCACAGAGGACTTTGCTGGGAATGTGTAAAGCCCATTAGTACAGGAGCACGATGAAGATAAAATTAAAATACCTTTACAGTAAAAGCCAAAAAAAAGAGTGAAGTCTGGGGATTTTTTTTTTCTGCTAGAGTAATGAAATGTGTCAGAGGAAAATGCTGAAAGAGAAAATGTGGCTTCACTGAGCTCACCCAGCCTACTCTCCTTCTTAAATGACTGCCACCAATTTAGGCAAGAAGAGGTATTTTGGCTTACACAAACGCTAACATAGGCTTATCCTTAAGCAAAACTGGGATGCAAAAACTTACATATATCTTTTCCAAACCCTTGCTCCCTGTTACTGTACACATATTGTCCTCACAAATGTTTTTACAGGCTTAGGGAGATGATAGCCAACACCTCCCTAGTCCTGAGCACATGCAGGGTGCAATGGTGCATCTGCACACCAGCGCAGCTGTTCCACTCACAGGATCTGCATTTTCCAGCCTGAGCTCTGTTATTGGAGCTGAGACACCTTGGTGCTGCTCAGGGCAGCCCCAGATCCCCCAGCTCCAGCACCTCAGCCACTGTGCGTGTTGGGAGCATAATTTACCTCTCCCAAAACCAGAGGGTCTGTGCAGCATCACTGGATCATTGACTTAACCTGATCTGGAAAGGGATCTGTGCTGAAAAATGGGGCTAATACCACTTTCCATTCTCTTGAACATTTCACCCAACTCCCCAGGAGTCCACAATGAGTCTGAAGGATACCACTGCCAGAGGAGAGTTTTATGCACCAAGACAGACCCAGAGCTGAGTTTCTGATCTCCAACAGATCCTGAGACAGATGTTAGATTTTGCAGAAAGGTATCTCAATTACCAGCAGAACAGATGAAAACCTGCAGCTGAATCCTGCACAAATTCATACACTATTTTTTTTCTGACCTGTAAGTCACTTCAGCAGATATTTCCCAGATTTCCTATAAAATCATGTGAGCTATAGATTTTTTTCTTTTAAAAAGAAAGATGTGATTCCAGCATAATCACCTCACTCCAGGGATTGGATCTCTTGGAAAGTAAAGAAAACAAACTGCTCAGAATGCAATACTAGCCAGGGAGGGAATTGCATTATGGATTGCTCACAGACTCCTTCAGCAGGTTTTACCACAGGGTTTGGGCAAAACTCGTAAAGAGCACAGATCAAACAAGAAAACATCTTTGAATGCCTATAGTTTGTTGTGAGACAGAAGTGCTCTTAAAGATACACTTAGCAGCTCACTCAATCTCTTAAGACTTCACACAAGCACGCAGGGTTGGGAAGATCAGCTCACACGCTTCTGCACGCTGTGTGGCTGCACAGAAACCAAAAAGGCTATTCAGAGAGTGGCCCTTTGAAGTCAGTGGACTTTTGTCATTGATTTTGAGAGGCCCAGGATTTCATTCACAGTGTGTAAGGTTAAGCATGTGTATAAGTCCTTGCAGGATCAAGGCTTAAATGTGTAAACCTGTTCAGCAAGAGTACCCAGCCTTTAATGTCCTGTGAATGTGGTCTCTCTTACATTGTGACACTGGATAGGCAGCCTTTGCTCTTGAGTGCAAAAGCTTCCTTTAGTATGCACATGTCCTTCATAATTCAGGGACTTAGAGTACAGGAAAAGAAAGGTGTTTGGTAGAGCCACGAGCTGCTTGTTAATGGAGCACCTATGGAAAACCTCGAGTGCATCAGATTGATTAAGAGCCACTATTAATCGATGCTTCTGTCTCTTGTTATCCAAAATGCAGTCCACAGGCCCTCTGGACTGCTCACTGGCTAGTACCGAGTTTATACATTAATCATTGGAAACAGCAAATGTGGTAAGAGACCCAATCCTGTGTCCCCTGTTATTATGTGAGCAGTTCAAGTGCATTGTAGCACATTTTCTGCTGGCTTCAAAATCTGGCCACTCCCATTGTCTGAATAAAAACTATTTCTGCAAAACTTTTCAGAGCTCAAATTCAGAATAGAGTTACCTCAACCATGTGTGCTGATCATTGAGGTTGGAAAATACCTCCATGATCATCAAGCCCAACCTACTTTGACTGAATACCATCCTATTGAGAAGTGGATAAACAACTGAGTGGACAATCAACCATTTCATGCTTAAATGAATGGCAAAATCCAGTTTCTCTGACTTAAACCAAATCTACACTTAATCTTTAAGATGCTGAAGGTTACCTAACTGAAGAGAGGAATTAATCCTAAAGGGAGACCACGTTTGTCTGATGGTAGAATGTGTTCCTGTTGCTGAATGTCTCATCTGTCTAGTGGGGTTTTATGTGTCCAACAGCCTTACTATGTGTTTATATCACAGAATCAGAATATTCTGAGAGGGAAGGGACCCACGAAGATCATCAAGTCCAACTCATAAATTTATGGCCCGTACAAGGATTGAACCCACAACCTTTGCATTATTAACACCATGCTCTGATATACATATTAATATATATTTATGTGCTGACACATTTGCCTTTTATTTTAACCAGATTTTCCTTGAACATAAACCTGACTGATGCTGGTTATGGTCATCCTTGGGTATCATTTCCACTAGACCTTGCAAGCAAGGCTGCTCTGGTGCTGCCTCCCTCAGACCCTTTTAACCCTCTGCTAAGGTGGGCTGTGACACATCAGCATCACCCACAGCCCTTCATGCCACATACCACAGACTTGGACATGAAAACAATGGTATGGGGCCAGCACAGGGACAAGAGGACACAAAAGGTCCCTCCACACATGGCCAGGTAGGCTACAGGTGTGAGGTACCTTTGGGAGATGGGGATTGCTCTCCAGAACACAATTTTTGCACTCTTAACACAGCGTTAGCTGTAAAAATTTAGGAACACAAAGTATCAGTCTGAAAGCTTTTAAATGCACAATGTGTCTTCTGGATAAGGGTATTTACATCAGGAGCATCAACTCATTATAATACTGGTGCCTAAAATATGTAGACTTCATCACATTCATGGAGTTTCCTGAGTTTGGGATTTTTTATAGCATTGCAGCATGACTTTTAAATGCCACTGGTCTACTAAGTAGAACAAATAAACCAATCACAGCACCTTCTTTCACTAAATCAGTTCAGCCTAATAAAATTAACCACAAAGAACAAGATTAATTAGACATTAAACACATTGCCTGGAATGCATTTGTGACAGCATCCCTCCAGCAGCCCTGGAGGACTAATGATATATATGAGTGACATTCTGACAGTGATATATGGATGTGCCTATGCAATCCAGTCCCAACCTCACTAGGATCAGCCTTGTTTGAAGCCCAGTGCCAGGTGTATGAGGCTTTATAAGTCAATAGTTTTTCAATGTATGTAATTTTTGGAGTTTTAAGTCCTGTGTCTTCATGAAGTAGTTACAAGAGATGTCTAAAGTAAGGCAACAGTTGAGAAAATTTGAGAAGAGGAAGTTAAATGGTCTGACTTTTGAATATGATGTCTTTCCATGGGATTGCAAGAAAAAATGTTAAAAGCATAAAACCAACTGGTTGTTTTCTTTGACTGTAATTAGAGACAGGGGTGATTCACTCACATATAGGTGTCTACATTACAGGCATCTAAATTTGGATGAGATGATTCCTATCTCTGGTGCCCAAATGCCATGGACAGAGAACAATCACCTTTTGAGTTGCTCTCACTCTCCCACTTTGTTACTACCCCAAGGAAGATGATAATATGTGTCTTTAACAATGTGAGTACGAAAGATGCGGCTTCAAGAATTCTCAGAGTACATCAGGGCAGGAACTGAGTTATCAGGCCGTGGGACATGCAAAGCAACCCAAGGACAGCTTTGGGTGATGGTAATTATAGCCTAGAAATGAGCTCTCTGAGCTTCTAGTCCTCTTTTCACTTTGTTTCCTTCTTGCTATTATTTTACTGTTTACCTGAATAGTATCTATTATTAAATACTTATTTGTTTCCTTAATTCCTATCTAGTGATCTGATAAAGGCTGTGAGCTCTATTGCCTTGGAGGTGATGAGAGTCATTAGGAGGTTTTAGATTATTTTTAGGGTTCTCTATACTCCACACAGGGTTAGGAGCCCCAGGGACTCTGCAGTGAGCCATGAGTACATCCCAAGCAGCTGAAGGACATGTGACTGGCTGCCAGACTTGTGGGAGAAGTGTGTTTAGGCAGCCCAATATGTTATCAACCAGGTAGTGGGGAGGATCAGAGACTTGGGGTCACTCTGAGCCTATGTACAGGGTTCTTGCAAGAGTGGTTCTTGCTGAAAGAACACCACGGCTAATGTGTTAAATCAAATGGAAACACGGCAAGACCCCTACAATGACATAAATCATGTGCAGTTAGAAGAGAAATCTAAGAGTCTTTTACTCCTAAAATGAAATGGAATAATATGCCGTGGTTAAAATCTAAGAATTTTACCAAGGTTCTATCATATTTGAATTGACCAGAAATGCAATGCTAATAAATAATCTCATTCAGGGAAGGAGGTGCTATGACATTCTTTAGTAATTCTTCAGAGTCCTGAGAAAAATCTGGGAATCTGGCTTCTCCCAGGAGAAAGCAACTGATGAAATCCCATCATTATTGCCCATGGCAAGTCTGTGATTTACCTTAATTTTACCTGCTGTGTGCAACTCAGACTTGCAGTGATTTTATATGGAATGTTAGAGATGTGGAAGAAATACAGAAATATGCCAGGTTTTTGCTGTAAAGAAAATTCCCAGTTATGTTTTCAAAGTTTCTAATGATAAAGTTTCTTTAATATTTTATCAATAGGAGGGGAGGGAAGATGTTAAAACTTATGGTATTTCACAAGTATGATTATGGGTTGATTTCTGATTGGTTGACAGGACCCTAATAATAAACCTCATAATTTTATACTATATTCCTCCAGTGATGATAGAAATTCTTTGTGCATAATAGCACCATTTCTATTCAGGAATCTTGTTAACAGTTGTAAACTCAGATTATCATTCTTATTAGCCTAGTGTTTTCTTATTTCTCTGTTACTGACAGGAAATTACAGCAAGTTTTCTGGCTTGCTTTTCTTTTTTTGTTACAATGAAAGCAGTTGCATTCAACGAGAAATTTCCAAACACTGAATAGAGGACAGTATTGCTAGAAGCCAACAATTTAAAGCGCATAGATTAATCACAAAAAATTTATTTAAAGACTACATTCAAAGAGTATGTAGATTGGTAGATTGGGTTAGGGTGGTTGTTTTTTAATAAAATGCACAGATATCAGCTTTTTTGTAGTTTAAGAATTTAGGAATCCATTCTTGCCGCAAAACTCAGCATCTAAAATCAGCTGTACTACATTTTCATATTGTCTCCTAACAGTAATTTTGACATCACCTCTGTGACCAAAGACCCCTGCCTAAACTCAGGCTCTCCTCCCTGTGCCTCACCCATGGCTGAGATGCCCACCATGGACAGTGGGAGCCAACCACCATGGACTTCTCATGACTTTGGCTGACTAGGAAGCTCAGATGAGAGTTTTGGTAGTTGTTTCACCCCATTAGGCCACTTGAGCATTGTAAAAGCACTGTTTCTAGGAGAATGTGAGACTATAAATGCATAATTTACTGACAACAGCCTACAGTTTATTCATATTACATCAGATACGCTTCTAACTGTCAGTTGATACTGAGTGAATAAAAACTTATTTCCATAACAAGAACACTGAATTCAACCCTTTTCTTCTCTGGTTATAAATGGATGGGAGTTTAGGATTACAAGGGACAAAGCCTAATTTTCTGGGCCTCGCAAACCTTGGTGTTGGTGTGGGGGAAGGCAAGTTTTCAGGGCAAAAGCAAGATGTGGGAGCTCCAACGACCTCATTTCACAAGCCAACAGCATTTTCTGCACAAGCAAAGTAAACCTTCAGAAAAGTATTGCAGGGCTTGAAACTGAGACTGAAATAGGGAGTGATAAACTTCTGCAAGTGCAGCACCCTTAACCCTCTGCCCTAACAAAGTTTCTGTGAAAGGATGTGATGTTTCATATGGCACTGGCACAGCCTCTCCCCCCCTCTACTGACATGGAAAGGACTCTGTGTTCAATCCCACTGCTCCTCTTCTCCACTCTCCTCACACAACTTCTCTCATGATATCACATTATGCATTTCGCAAAACAGACATTTGAGTCTAGAAAATCTTATGCATCAATATGCAGATTATTAGTTTCAGGATACTTCTTTAAAAAATTAAGGAAAAGAGCTTTCAAGGAGATAGAGGATCACACTGGTTTTCTAACTCTATTCAATTTCTCCTAAAATCCCCATTCTATGTTCAGAAAGTTTTCGTCAGCATGACCTCAAAACAGCAACTAAGCCTAAGAATGGTGTTTATTCAGAATGCTACAGTAAAAGCTACAGGATCCAGCCTAAAGTGCAACAAGAATTAATTGCAGTTGAGAAAACAGAGAGAGTTCAGCAATTATAAGATCCAGTCCTGCCAGTACTCAGCAATTTCCTCTTAAATACAGGACAAGCTCTGCCTTCCTGTTGATTTCAATAGATGTTGTAGCATTTAATACTTGGCAGAACTACATTTAGAAAGCCTGAGAAAAACACATCACCATATATGTTTTGTAAGTTTAAACACAAAGCAAAACCAAAACACATCTCATTTGCTAAAAAA
>VXBI01004363.1:77023-206159 GCA_013397375.1 Toxostoma redivivum | reverse complement strand
AAAAAAAAAAAAAAAGATAATATGCTAATACCAGAAAAAGACTAGAAAGGAGACCTTGGAAATCAGAGGACTTGCAAGTCAGGAATGTAATGTGTATAGTACAGATCTGATTGTATCTGGCATGCTGGTATTCAAAGGAGGTGATCCACAGCATCAAACTCATTCCTTACAAAAGCAACGCCTGGTATTTCATCTCAAAGTTTGTCAGCTTCTTGCAATTAGCTACTACAATGGTATGACAGGGTATGGAGTGGAGCACCCCTTCCCCCCTTCTCCAGAGGAAAAATGCAAGGGACAGCAAGAACTTTACCCAGCATCAGACAATAAATAATCCTGGATACACTGATCCCACTTGATGCAAGCAGAAAAATATTTATTTATTTTTAAAAAAAAGTTTCAGTGTAGCACTTCCCTGCCTAGTAAACAGTTGAACAGGCAGGATGATACCCAAGACCATCTCCTCCACCCCCATCTCCACCCCCCTGTCGTATCAGTGCTTCAGGCAACATTCAGAGTGAAAAAAAAAAATCATAAACACAAACCCCCCAACTCAAGTATCTGTTCAGATAGGAGCATGGAACAGTAACCAAAAAACAATCAAGTCCTCATTGTCATAGTGCGACAATCACAGCATCTCTTCTGTTGAGCAAATAGTCAATTCATAGAGAGAAAAGCATCATGAGGACAGACACGAAAGCTGTTATTACCCATTTTAAGTAACAGGAGAAGGTCACATATCAAGCCGTTACACCTTTTCATTACATACTAACCCTCCACAGCAGGGGAACCACACTTATGACAGTGTTAGATATACAAAAGCTTTCAGCTCCAAAAAAGGAAAAGAAAAGATGAAGGAAGGAAAAAATATAAATTAAATTCATCTTACCAGCGCGTTACAGCACCAACTTGCTTGAAGGAACGTTGCCTTTACAGGTTTCTCTTTTAATTATCCTGGAAGCAGAAGGGGAAAAAAAAAAGAAGACGACGAAGCAGGGTTGTTAAATTAGTGTGTGCTCGATTCTTTTCAGTTTGTCGCAGAGTAGAAAAATACCAAAAAAATAAAAAAGAGGGAAAAAAAAGGAAAGGGCACTCAAAGAAAGAAAAAAAGCAAAAGAAAGCTCAGTAATTTAAATTTGCTGTCAGTTCAGGCAGCATCGCTCTGTCCCGCCCCTCTTCCCACTGGGTTCTACTACCTGCAGGGCTGCAACTGACAGCTACTGTGCAAACAAAAAAAAAGGCAAAAAGCATGCTGGGACCATGCTGTCTGCTGTCTGAGCCTCTCTCCACTTCTGATGACTGAAAATCATTAGTGAAAAGGTTCTGTTGTTGTTTGCTGAGATTTTTAAGTTAGGTACTTTGCATGAAATTTAATTTATTTTTAATTGATGTGGTGCAGCACGTGACAGAAGCTGGTGGTTGTGTTTCTCAGCTTTCCTCAGAATGGAAACGAACCCGAACAGATTGATTTTAATAGTGTGATACATGGAGAATATACACAGACATTTACTGTGTTACACTTTGCAGGGATGCAGTCAACCTTCCCCGTAACACCTTGCACAAAAATTCTTTTTTGAATGGAAAGTCAGGAAAATATTTCGACAGAAAGCAGTTAAAACTCTGTCACTCAAAAAAGTTACCAGCATGGTTTTTGCTCTGCATTTAAGTTTTCCTTCTAAACTTTTTCAAATATTTTTTAAGAACAAAAAGTAGAAGTCAGAGGCATGAGCAACCAGCACAACCCTTGTGTGAAAAAAACGAACTAATAATCCCAGTACATAAAAAGCTGACTTTAACCAGATGTTTGAAACCATTTTGACAGTCTGTGCTCCTGACTATTAGCAGACTGCATACATCATATGAGTGTGAACTATTTGATGAAAACTAACAGGAAAAACAAATACAAAAGCTAGAAATGCCATTTTTAATAGCTATTTTAATTGTTGTTAACAGGCTTGTAGTAACAGGGCTAAAATCATCCTCTCAAAACAAAGATAAGCATAATATATAGCTTCAAAATATAAATGTATTCACCAAAATATGGTTCCTGACTAATTATAAAATAAAATTAAAGAGTGAAATTATGCTTTTCCTTAATACTTTAGTAGTAATTGCTTGAATTGCACCACAGTAAATATGCAACATTTATATTCAGTTATTGCTCGACTTATATGTTTAACCATAAGATAAAAAACTGAAATATTTGAACTTAATTGAACTAATCTCAATTTTTACTCAAACATGCATGGTGAACATGCCTACCACAGCCAATTGGCTCCTAAACAGATTTTAAAAAACCCTGCAGAACCATCTCCCTGCAGCCTTTACTAGCCAAAGTAGATCCCATAATGTGATTCCTATGACCAGAAGTTGCACAACAGGGCCCAAGGTGTAGGGTCTGCCCTGCAGCCTTCTAAGGCTTCTGCTTATGAACATCCAGCCACAATAAACAGGTACCACAGTCAAATTCAAAGTTGCTTTTCTTCTCTTTTGAAGTGTCCAGACCTTTTTAACAGGGGATGACCTGAAGCCACTTCCTCTGTTGGCAGAAATCTCCTGCCATTCCAGACATGAAAACTAAATGGTCATGGCCAAGAACCATTGATTTGCAAAGTTCACCAAGATCTCGTAGCAGACTTGGGTTGTCTACAAAACCTTTTGCCACCTCCTGTGGATTCCATACCAGCACAGAGGAAAATGGCAGCATAGTGAGTTATCTTCAAAAAGTAAATAAAAATTTGTAAGGACAGTGAATGTGATTCAGAAGGGGGGCAAGAGTAGATTCCCCAGGTAGTAAAAGCAAAAATGCAGCTTTTTCCCACTATAATTTGATCTCCTTTACACTTGTGTGGCTTTAAAGACCCATTTCTGTGCTTGTAAACTATGTTAGTATAAGTTTTCATCCAAGTTCAGTGTCTCCTGCCTCCCGCCTCCCTGGCCTTTGTTTCAACCTCAAAGCATTCCTTCTTTTAGTTCCTTGTTAAGAAATAAAAATGGTAAGAGGTTAAAAAATCAAGTGTTCTTGATGATTTGACAGCATTTAATCCTTATTTTGGTATCTTCATGCACATGTACACACACATGATCAATTTCAAAATTCCATTAAATCCAACAAACTTATTATCCCTCTATATCTCCCTGCAAAAGTCAAGGGAGGACTGTTTTTAATGCACTTGGCATTTTAAGCAAGGCACTCAGACCTTCAAAAGAGAAGTAATTGAACTTCGCCTTTAAAGAAATACAGTAGCGCACTAAATAACAAAAGCCAAAAAAAGCTGGATTTAGCAAGGAGATGCCTTAAAGGCAGAAATTTGACTAATTGGTTGAGAAAACTCACAAAAGCTCATAAATTCAAACATTTATAAAAACACCTCACTTATGATATTAAGTTGAAATAAAAATAGCGGTAAAAGAAGCCATTAATACCAACCTTTTCTCCTGTAATGTAGGACATGAGAAAATACAGGAACAAATGCTGAGAAGTTGGTGGAAGTTTCACTCATTTTAGGGTTTTAGTAATGCTGTATGTTAAAATTAACCATTCAGTGTCTCTGTTAATATCTAATAAAAAGGCACCCAGAGGGCACAGTTCGTAGAACCTGAAATAGTTTGCATTGGAATGGGAAAGATAATTATATTTTTTTATTTGTGGTTCTGTAGTCAGTTTTTAACGAATCAGTCATGTTAGAGAAGCAGTAATTAACAGAGGTTTCCTGCTATATAATGCAATGGAAAGTAACTAATTAACCTTTGTATCCTCTACAAAACACCATCAAATGAAGCATTTTCTGATGTTGTTTTAGTAAAGAACATTTTTTGCCTTTAACTTCAGTGGAGTTATTGATGGTTTGTTTTTTTTTTAAATTTTGCTTTGTTGTTGTTTGTTTTTTGGTTTCTTCCCACAAGTTTTGATGTCATTGATCATCAAAGATTATCTCCTAAAAACACAGAAACCATTTTGTAAATTTCAATTATTTAAAGAAACCCAACATCCAAAACCAAACAATCCACCAAACCTTTGAACCCCTTTTTGCACTATGCCTAAAAGGACTCTGCTATACCGTGATGGGAAAAGGGTTGAGGAAGAGGTTTTAGTGTGAGATCAGTACCAGTATTAAAAACAAGACTTGTAAATTAAAAATACCAAGCAAGACCTAAAAGATCCTTTTCCTCCTCTAGTAAAGTCTTTCTTAGTAGCCAGATCTATGCAAGTGGACTCACATAAATAAATAAACAAACCCCTGTGTCTTCCTGCTCACTCAGCTCTACAGAAACCCTTCACCTCTGTAGGGGGAATTTTGAGAAGGTGTGAACTATACAGCCGAGAGAGATAAATGTAATTTTGTGTAAACTCCGTTGTTAGAGGGAGACTTGAGGATAAACATGGGCCATACAGCCAGCTATGACTTTCAACTTGGGGTAGTTGCACATCTTAAGATTTACAACATGTATTAATTATGTCAAAGGAATGCCCAGCCTCCACTGACTTCATCTACCGTATTTCTTTGTGTACAAGCTAAACCCTTTTTACATTAATTGCTTTCCCCTGCAGCTTTAAATGGAGGGTGGTTTTCTCATACATTTAATTGCTTTCCTCTGCAACTCACAAGGAAAAGGTAGTAGAAGGTGGCTTCTAAACAGAGATATACTGTAATTAAAAGCTCTTTTAAAGAGAGCTTTTCTGTACAGCACCTGCTGTTAATGGAGTACTTTGTGTACAGTTCTGTGGGGTCTTTGAATGCACTGCATTATTTCAGAAGTAGTATGTTATTGAAGGATTTCTACATCTGATGTAGTGACCTATATATGTTAATCACTGATGCTGGGGAAAGAAAAAAAAGACTTCTCCCTTCCCCAGACAAATCCAGCCCATAAAAATTGTTTGGTAAAGTGGAAATTACAGTTTTAAACTTCTCATTGCCTTGTGGATAACAATCACTCAATCTTATCTTTATCTCCCAGCTGAAAAAAAACAGCTTGCTACAATTTCCATTAAAATATCATGATTTTATAGCATGTAGTTTTGCTTACCAAATTTCTTCTCCAGGAAGAAAAGATTCTGCAGTTTATGTGATTTAATAAATGACAGTTACACATCTTAGTCCTTCCCTGTTGCCTTGCCTTGGGTTGAATCCATTTTTCATACCTGTGTTTCTGTCCCCTCGGTACATCCTGTTGTCTTGCAATCAATGGCGGCCGACTTAAAAAAAGAAATCTCTATGGAGTTTAATGCTTTGATAAATTAATCCATCCTTGTGTGTTAGCCTTCCAAATGTTCATTTCTTTAGAATAGTTTGTGGTGTGAAAGTAAAGCCCTAAGACAAGAAAGACAGACAGATGCTTGTATAAATTCCTACTCTTTTCACAGAAGAAATAATGTGGAAAATAAGAGTGCCAACTTATTCATAGTGTGTTTTGGGGTTTGCTTTGATGTTTGGTTTCATTCAATGGGTGGTAACTGATGATTCAATGGAAATAATAGCTAAGCAGAGAAAGAAAATTGCTCAGCAATTTTGTAATGTTGCAATAACAGCCTTGGCTCCAAGGTGAAAGGGGATGTTTTCCACGGTGGTGTAAATAGGAAAAGGAGAAGAGATAACCACACTCTCATTACCAACATTAAGTTCAGGTGCTTATAACTGACTCCTGTGTTTTCTTCTTTACAGCCTGTGAGCAGAAAGAGACTCATTAAAGGGCTCAGAAGTTATTTGGATATATCTCATTGCTGTAGACTGGGTAAAAGAAAATGGAAAAGGCACATGCTGGGGCCATATGGAGGTTGTCAACACCAAAACTTCATAGGAGCTGCTTATCTTGTGTTTAGGAAATGCCACAATAAATCAAACAGCAATGGGCCCTAAATATTATCACAGAGGTGACCACAGATGCATAATCTACATTTTTTTCTGATACATATCTCCATATACCGCCAGCATGTTCTCCTCAGAAGAACAGCTTCCAGACTCATTTAAGTGTATTTTCACAATACACACGGATCAATAATTCATTCTTGCACCAGCACCGACCTATTGTTATTTACTGAGACTGCATAAAATGGCTCCCAATGTTCAGAGTTTGATGCCTTCTGATGCCAATCTATTTATAGCTCCTCCAACTGAAAGAACTTGTCAGTTCAGGCACTACAGGCACACTACTAAATACACTTTTCTCCAAGGTTCAAGCAACCTATTAACAAAGCAGTTGCACCTGCATTAACCACACCTTTACTAGGCTGTAATCTAGAGTCTCTAACCCTTTAGGATTATGAAGCTAATTCCCTGGCAAGCATCACTCCATCCTCTCAGACACTAAATTAATGTCCAAGAATGTGATCACTTTGATGGGACCAGCTGTTTCTTCTGCTGCCAAAGCACTCCAAAGGCTTTGGCAGCTTCCCTAAATGCGCTCAGCAAATCCTGACATGTGCCACAGGAGCGCCTGCTCCGCCAAAAGGCACCGCGTGTGCAGCGCTGACCCTCACCTGACTTGTGTGTCTGCACCTTATTGAAAGGATCTGGGAGCAATCCAAGAGGAATGCTTGGAAGTGGAGGTTGTCAGCTCCTAAACGAACACCTTTCAGTTTTTGAGCTTAAAACTTAAGAGGTGAGAAATATGCAAATATGCAGACAAAGACAAGATTTGGTATTTGTTGAGCCTGCCTGTAAAATCTTCTTTATCTTTTGCAATCTTTACAAGAGGATCAAGGAATATCAGACCAGTCAAAGAAGTATTATTTGCAGGGCTAGGAACAGTGCCTGTCAAAGTTTCATGATGTTTCCTTTTATATAGCCCTGTTTTCAGCAGCTTATGACTTTTTATCACACTACACTTTGGGATTAATTTTTTCTCTGCTTTGGGTCTGCGTTTGATGAAAATCTTCAGTCAAATCAGCCCAGTTTCAGTGGAGAACCAGGCCAGGGTAAAAACCTCCTGAGATGACAGTTTCATTTTCTTTCAGGAGGTCTTTAAGGTTGTGTTTCTGACAAGATTCAGACAGGGACTTGAAATTTGTCCATGGGGTGACAATTTTGTCAGGAACAATATAAAAATACACCAATACAATTATAAAAATGAGAGCTCTTCTGAAGAGGGTAACAACAGGACAGACAAACTATAGCCCACATGGTTTAGGTGATGGTACATCATGACTGGAATTACTGGATGTCCCTTAATTTGAGGAGTTCAGGATAAAAGGTTTAAGCCCAGAGAAGCTGTGGATGGCCAGACCCTGGAAGTGTTCAAGGCCAGGCTGGATGTGACTTTGTCGTCAGGTGGAAGGTGTCCCTGCCTGCAGCAGGGTTGGAATTGGATGATCTTTAAGGTCACTTCAAATCCACACTGTTCTATGATTCTCTGATATGGATTTTTGCAATGCCCTTTGGTCTCAAGACTGAAACCCACTTCATACATCACCGTGGATATGGCCATGAACACTTAAACTGTTCTTAGAAAGGCTCTGAAATTAAAAACAAGAGAAGCAAGGATGGGATGGAGGCAATATATGAGAAGAGCAAATCTGGAAGTGTATTCAGGTGGGCCAAAGAGATAGGAGGAAAAAATGCCAAGAAAAAAGAACTAAAACTGAGATGCTTCTGCAGAAGAGAATAGGTTGGCTCAGAATGGAGCTGCACTGTCAGAAATAGGCTGGATGGATAAAGAGAAGTTGTGCAGTGAAGGACAGGTGATTACATAGCACTAGACACCCCAGTTTCTGAGGAAGGAGTGAATCGTTGCAGTGATCTTAACTGTAGTTTCTCCTAACTTTTTGAAATACTCAGTTTCTATAAGCAGTAATGTTCTTGGGCAGCATTTTTCTTTGCTAGGAACTTTACAGATTCCTAATGTTGTTCTTTGTTTGAGATCCTTGGTGTTGAAAATACGAGTTAGTTATAATAAAAGAAAACATAATAATCAGCCAAATCCCATTAAACTGTTAAGGAGTTTCTGCTCCTGCTACTTACTTGGTCCTCTGTGTCTCTTCTGACAGCAGAGCTCTGCCTTGAAGGGCAAGAACATTCCATCTGTTGAGCTCTGAGGATGTAAATGCTCTTAAAAAGGAAAATATTTGTCTCTTTGGTGTATATGAGAGGCTGGAAGACCCAGCATTGCCTGCACTGGAAATGGAAAATCTCCATCTCCCTCATGGCTAGCTGTGCACAAATTGTGTCATCTCGTACACAAAGGGCAGATCCGATTGGGGCATGTGTTATCATATAGCTGCAGTCACACAGAGGCCCTCAACATGAATACCATTAAAATGTGAAACGCTCATAGATTATTTTAGGCTTCACAGAGAGCCATAACAGCTACTGCAATAAATCAGAGCAGTTGCCAGGCACTTGTGTATCAGTGCACCCTAGCTGTCATTTCACAGGCTGCAGTGTGTGTCTGCTGTGCTGCTGTGCCACCGCCACCTTCCCCAGGACAGAGCTCACACGTGTGGCTCCAAGCAGGAATTACCTTACAGGGATGTTCCCATGGTCTCCTGCTCAGGTGTAAAATATGTGCCAAACCCCAAATGCCTGAACAAGCTGTATTTTTAAACCTCACAAGGTTCCAGCCTAACTCCCATCCCAGTTCCCTTCTCTGCCTGGTGAGACAGAGGCAGAATGGGATTTTCCTGATGGCAGTTGTGAGAACCAGTGACCAATTTTTCTCATGCCTGTACCATCAGAAATCCCTGCTCCTTTTGCAATGTCAAATGACCATTTGCCATGAAGCAGAAAGAACAAGGACCTTCAGCACAAATATTTTCAGGTGCAACTGCACTACTGGTCTATAACTAATTTTTTTGTGACCTATGCAAAATTAGGGATTTCTATGTTGTATTTAACTTAAGTAATGAAGCACATAGATTTTGGTTTTAACGAAACCTGCTTTGGTTTTAAAAGCAGCAAGTGATTTTTGTTTTAACTGTATTTGTTTCAGTTCAATTGTTGAGATTAGATAATTCAATTGGTTATTATAGCACTGAGGATAGCTTTTTTTTTAAAGATTTGGCCTTACAAATGAAAGTCAGTAATCATTCTTAAATGTTGTAGCTAAAATAGGAATTTCTCACTGAAATGATAGAATTTGGATTTGTCAGAGAGGAAAAAAAAAACCAGTACGTAAATTAGGTGTAAATTTTGATCAATCTGAAATTTTTTATTTACTGGGAAACTCTGGACTGTGAAATATGTAATAAAAAACTATCAATTCATAATTAAAATAATTTGGAAACAAATATCATTTATTTAACTAAAGAAAATAATATACAAACATAAAAATGTAATATCAGTATGTATATAATATTTCATTATATAAAATCTCTTTTGGATACAGAAGATTTTACACATTGACAGCAATTTTTGTAAATGTGTAGTACTATGTCCATGTTATCAGTACGTAAGGACCGCCTTAAAGATATGAAATAACTTTTCTATAGAGGCAAAGAAAGTCAGGGACAGGAAAAAAGGATGGATGTCTGAACACAAAGCACATTTCCTTGGAATGTACTATTATTGTTTTATTTCCAAAGCTGTACAGGTGAAGCTGTAAATAACAAAGTCATCAAGTAGGGCTGATCTTCAGCCATATGCAGTGATCACTAATATTAATTAGACTAATGTGACTTGACCAGAAAACTTCCTATCTTAATGAAAACATTGGAGGGATCACCTTCAGGAGACTGGATGAGTTTGAAACAAAACTTTCCTAGAAGTCATGTTTTATCTAATGGGAAAATTCAAGTCAGTAGGAAATAGCACAAAAGACAAGTGAAGAAGATTTTCTATACTATGTATTTTTCTTTCCAATTTTACCAAAGTTTATTACTGCACAGCTCTAAAATTGCCTGCTCCTTCCTTCAAATGCCTGAAGTGCTAAAGATAATGTTTTCTCTACATGTGACTGCTACACTGACTACTAGATCTTGATTCTGATCTCTCTAAATTCATCTTATTCTCTTTGGCCAACTACAATGGAAGTATTAGTAAAAGAGGAAAATATTTGTTTCTGGAGGGACATGCCCACTTTCCCATCACTTATTCAAGCTCTCTTTTACAAGACTTACTCAACAATTTCTTTATTGTATCCTTAGAAAACAATTATCCCTGAAGAGCAGGGGAAAAAAAGTCTTCTCACCTTGTACTTTGCCCTCTGGTACTGAGTTGCTTTCATTTAGAGATGCTCTGTCAGATATTGCCATGCACAAACCTCCAGCGTTTCATCTTGTTTTATGACACTCGTGAATTTTGCCTAAGTCTTTAACTCAACAATATATTTTTATTTTTGCTTCACACCACAAATTTATCTCTAACTTAAAAGTTTTCTCTCACCTCAGATCTCTTTCAATAACTCTGCATTTCAGGCTCTTTTTACTTTCCTCCCTTTGCTACTCAACATTAATTATTTTTTCTCCGGTGGGATTAGCTTGCAATTTCCTAGGCTAAACACAATTTTGCCTTAAGCCCAGATTCCTAACCTATTCGGGTACTCTTGCATTCTTTCACTGGGGTTGATAACCTTTACTCATTCTAGTACCATCTGCAACTTCCATTAGTATTCTGTTAGCTCTTTTCTTCTGGACCAACATGAAGACATTAGGGCCTGACCTGGCTCCTGCAGTATCCGCTAGACACCTCTGAGAAACTTTCAACTTTGTTTTCCACTACCCATCATTTAGAACCCTGTAGACAGATTTCAATGTAAGTGAAAAGAAAAAGATGAGTGGATGGAGAAATAGTGAAGGCCTTGACTCTGTGTAAGCCCTGCCCAGCAATAACAGAGACACCCCTGAATTATCAACACTATTTCCAGCACGAATCCAAATCTTATCCCCATACCAGTTACTCTGAAGGAACTAATTCTACCTCAGCCAAACTCAGCACAGTTCTTGTCAGATTTCTCTGAAATGTCTTACACTCCTACTTATTTACAGCATCTTTAAATATTGTTTTAGTAGATAACAATAGCTGAAGGCTCATTTGCCTTTTCCTGCTGTAGAATGAGGTCTGCAACCTGGACCTCTGTCTTTGAAAGAATTGCTGTTAGAAGGGGGTTGTGAATGTTTCTTGAAGAGCTGAGCCCTCTTCCAGGAGGCAGGGTGAGAAATTGCCAGTGGTCCATGTTCTATTGCCCTTTGGCTGCACATGCAGAGTCCCAATTGCCTTGACAGGAGGAGTGAGGCATGTAAGGAGCAACTGAGCTATGGTGAACTGTAATGTGAAATCCCCAAAGGAATCCCCAAATTTTCCATTAGTCTTTTCAGTGGTCCTGTGCTCCTGTGGATCTGTGCATTAACCAAAATTACTGGGAGGTCTAACTCTTCCATTTTAGGAAATTTATAGATGCTCACACACAAAGACCAAGGGTGTGCACACATTTCCCTTACACCAGGGACAAATCCCAGGCAAACTGGATTACCTACAGCTCTAGATCAGACCAGCATGTTCTGGAAGCTTGCAGCTGCTGAAGGTTACCTTCCAGCTTCCCAGAAATTTCTTGCTTCTCAGCACACCTTTGTGTTGCACTTTCAGGACAGTGCAGCAAGATGGAATGGCTCAGGGATGCTTTCAGTCCACATGTCCACATAGAAAACTACTTTGGAAATAAATGGTCCAAAGCCATCTGAATTGGCTTGGGATGGAATGTTCAGATTTCTGTCACAGAGAAGAAAAAAGATTAGTTCAGTCTTTACCACAGCCTAGTCTGGCTTAACTTTTTTAGGTGTTTAAGTCAGTGTGACACAAGAAGTTTCCCTCTCAAATAGAGCTTTGATCTGAAAGATTGTTTTGGTACTCTGTTTGGGTACAGGGCATCAGCCTCCTGCTGAGAACTCCTCTTCATACTCCCCATCATACTAGACCTTTTGGCCCATGCTGCTGATTCCCTGAAGAACAGTTTTAGGGGAAGGGAGATAATAAATGCTAAACCCACTGTCTAATGGATGTTATCTCACTGATCCCTGTGCAGGAACACAAGTTTAGAATCACTGTAGCATCAACTTCAGCCTTGCTATTTGTAAAAAGTCAGAGTGCAGGTGGCTCTTGCAGAGATGGAGAAAGCAGTTAATCTACTTAGAAACTTCCCTGTGTTACTGGCTGCTTGGCTAATAGTCAGGATTGCTTTTTATTTTCACATTGGGATGGGTACCTGGTGGCTGTACAGACTAAAGAAACAGCGTAGTCTCTACGTGTCTGTAGATGTTGCAGTAGGAGAGGCTTCTTCTCCTGTCTCATGCAGGGACATCACTGATGCATGGCTTGACTTGATGGACCTGCTCACTAAGCCACCTGGAGCTCAGTGCCCTGGTATCCCAAACATGGGTCTGTGTGTTTCAGAGCCATCCTAGGTAACTGAGGAAACCGTCTTTGCAGCTAGAGGAGCCTTGGGAGGCTTCTAGGTGACCCAAGGCCAAAAGTGTGGGGTGGCTGTCCTCTGTGTGCTGACTGAGGAAAGAGAAAGTTTACTGTTCACAGCCTCTGTGAGTGAGGGGAGCATTGGTGGTGCTCCTAGAAAATGGAAATATTTTCTTATGTGTGTCAGAACTACTGTATTGGATACACAATGAAGCATGTCCTTTCTCCTGCTCAGAACAGACTCACATCCTAAATACCACCTCTCTCCTTTCAAAGGAGAAAGTCAGAAGGAATTTCCCTACTCATACTGTGAATTTCATACTAGGCACTCTTGCTGTTTCCCTGGCTACAAGTGAACTCCAAGTCAAAGGCTTGTAGGCTACACCTGCTTTGGGTTGACCCCTTTAGAGACTGCCATCCAAAATGAAGTCAAATCAAGCCTTACACTAATAGCTTAAAGACTTTGTACCAAGGGGAAAACCCAAACAAATCCAACCTTAAAAACTTCCTCTGCAATGTTAACTAACAATAGCATTGACTGATCTCTCTCAGAAAAATATACAATTGATATCTATATTACCAGTGGTTTACAAATATTAAATAGAAAAGGTTGTGAAGTCCACAAGCAAAATTTCCTTAAATAAAAATGAGTGGTTTGTTTAAAGTCCAGGCTGGACAGGGCTCTGAGCAACCTAGGATAGTGGAAGGTGTCCCTTTAATAATTGCTTGCAACCCCAATTATTCTGTGATTATATGATAATATAGTCCATTACCTCAAAAGTGGAGCTCTTACAGTAATGTGGGAGTTTTCTTTTGCAAATAATCAATCTGAATCAGTTTCCAAAAATCCACAGTTTTAAGAGACTCTGCTAGTTATTTTCCCAGGAATCTATCCCTAAACTTGCCAAAGCTAAATTTATCACCATTGTAACCCAGTGTGGCTGAGAAAATTACACTGGAGGGTGATCAGAGTCCTGTGCATTTAACAGCATTTCAAGGAACTACACTTTGGAGAGGCAGCAATGGGGTTTTTATCATGTCGGTCTTTTCTTCTTTTTAATCCTCTGTCTTCTTTACATTGAGGAAATTATGAGAAAATTGCTTCTGTGCTATTATGCAAAACCTTATTTGTCAATCTCTTAAAAAAATCAGGAAATATTTGAGAAATCTGGGGAGGAAGTTCATACCAGCTTTAGCTAATCTGCAGAAAATCCAGCCTACATGACTCCCGTGTCACTGCTGCTCCTTTCATCTATTCTTTATAAGGAATCTATTGAACTTTAATTAATATGAAAAATTCAGGTTTTCATCTGATTTAAATGTGACTGACTTCACGCTGCTACTAAAAGTGGAACAAAGTCCAAGTGTGGCAAAAACAATGCTGAATATCTGGATTCAAGAGAGAATCTTAGAGCCCACAGAAAGTGTAATCTTACAGATCTGTAATGCTGTGTAACAGATAAGTAGAGGAATGCCAGAAAGTCATTTATATAGATCTCTGTGATAAGGATTAGAGAGTGACACATAAAATATCTATATTATCCTTAGCCTGGAAAGTTTTCTGAAAGCTAATCTCACTCTTTCTAGTCAGATTGCAGCTTGTTGGAGGCCAGGGTATGAATTAATGCAGTTTGAGTTCAAAATAGAGAAGGGAATACAATGAAATACCTATATCCTCTTTTGAGGATGAGCAGCATGGGGACTCTTTAGGGTCTGAGATGTAGGAAGACTAAAATGCTGGTGCCTGAGTTTCAAAGTGCTGCAGAATCTATATTTTGATTCAACTCGTTTGCAAAGCAAACCCCGAAATTTGGAATTAGATACATAAACCATGAGAATAACCCCAAAATTTGGAGTTAGATACATAAACCATGAGAATACTGAATCATAGAATGATCTCTTCAGAAATTAGATATTTTAATCAGGCCTACAGTCATGTGTCTGTGTCTCCACAGAGATCCTGATTGAAAATCAGAACTGATAAATCCTGTCCTGGTTTTTTTTTCCTCCAGTAAGGACCTCAGATTTTATTCCCTCTCCAATCTGTACAGATTTGAATTGTCATTTAAAAGCGATGCCTTTCAAACATGTTCAACAACAGAAAAACACACCCAAAACTCTCATGATGATGACATCTCCAAGTGAGATTTAATGTGAGACTGTGGAACTCAGGGGGCACAGATGCCCCAGTTTACACAGCCCACATCTGGCAGGACTGTCACCTCACAGGAGGTCCTGGCTACTATGGAGGCACAGCTGGAATGATTTTAATTTGAATACATCTACCCAGGAGAGCCACCCACCTCCAGATCACAATGGAGAGAGAAACACGTGCATCAAAAGGCAGAATTATTTGCTTGGATACATGTTGGTTTCCTCCTGTGCTAAGTTCCACATATCTGTTTCTACAAGGCCAGCTGCTGTTATGGTTGGCTGAAGCCAGGGAGAAATGTGTGGAAAAATAAGTGTAAAAGCAATAAATAAAGACTGGTGCTTAAAGTGAGTAACTGAAATCTACCTCTAAGCATTCCTTGAACTCCACAGGTGTGTATAATTTTGGTGGAGAGTAGTGCTAAGATCAGATGAACTGAATCCTCAAAGTGTATTTGTCCCTATTGACTGTATGAGCCTCTAGAGTGATTTCCATGGTTTAGTGGTGGACTTGGCAGTGCTGGGTCAATGTTAATAACCTTAAAAGTTGCATCCAACCTAAAAAATTCTATGATTCTAATTAGTCTTGTGGTATTAGTGGTAGCTCCTGTAGCACTGTGATATTTCCTTCTTGAGCTGCAGGACCTGTTTCATTGAAATAGAGCAGGGAAAAAAAAGGAAAAAAGGTTTATTTCCTTGGCCTTCTTGCTAAATTCTAGAGTCATATTAGGAGTCATTAAAGCAGCATCTTCAACCTATTTACAATACAAAGAGCTAATTCTCGATATAAATTTTTGGGTCCACCATAAGTATTTTCTAGGCAAACAATATCACTTTAGCATATTTTAAACTGAGCATATTTTAAACAAAGTACCTTTTAGTATCTGCAAAGTGCTTTGCTAGAGCTTAACAGATTGAAACAAGGCTGAAACCTTCTCCCAGAGCCCTCAGACTTCAGCAGGGAGAGAAAGGTTAATAATGCTCACGTAAATCTAATGCTCAGCTTTAGTCCAGTATCATGCTAAAGCCAAGAGGTTTTTGGACTCAGCAATTCATCCTGTGATTGCCCATTTGGAGCAAAATATGAGGCATTATCCTTTCTTTTTGTAGCAAAATCAACTCTAAAGCTCCCTCATATTTGAATTTGAGCTGAGTTTGACCAAGAATTCTAAAAAAATCATCTCATGCTGAATTAAAAATAAAGGTGTATATATATATATATATACATATATATAATTCCAGCACCTTGATACATGATGGCAAGTAGAATAATAGAAGCCTTGGTCTGTTACTGAGCAGTTTCAGGAAAAGTTTTCTGCACACAAAGGTCTTAAGTCTAAAAATTTGATAAGAAAATATCAGTGTCTCAGGGTTTACCACACTTGATTAACCTCTCCCAATTTTTTCAAATATTATTTTACATGTTTTAAATATTGTCCTGTCCATATTTTGAAGTAATTACCATTACTTTGCAACATTTGTGCCTCAAATTCTGTCAATATAACAAGAACCATCCTAAAAGTTATTTACCTCCAAAATGTGACATAAAAACTGTTTTTACATAGTGGATGACACGGAGGAAACAGATTTAGAAATTTTGACAGTTTTGTGTGGTTTTATTTTTCCACAACAAAAAGGGAAATTTCTAGGTGGAGTTACTGACAAATTAATTTGCAATACTTATCACATACATTATGAAAATTGAGCAAAGCTATAATTTTGTTGCTCTCAGGAAGGCATTAAAAAACCTTTAAAATTATTATTGGAATTAAATAAGACATTCAGTCATAAAATATTTGTTTCAAGTGTCCCACAAAACTCTCAGCATAAAGAAAATCCAAATAAACATACAAACAAACATTGAAGTATTGACTAAGATCTCCCCTCTAAGCCTTTTTATTGTGGATGGGAAATATCTATTCCAGTTGGAACAATTTTAAAAGCTGTTGTGCAGACACTTCTCTCCTATAGTGTCATGGACAAAAATGTTTATTTCTACAACAGCTTAAACACAGTATTATAAAATATTTTACAAGCAATGGAACTACATTGCATTTGACTAGACAAAAGAAAAATCATTGTTCTACTTGAAATTGAAACCAAGCAGGCAAAATCAGACAAAGATCTCAGAGAGGTGTTGCTTTTAGGTGATCTTTGTTGAATTAGGATTTTATTCAGGCTGCTTTTCTTTCTAGATTTTCCTGCTAAAGCAAAAGGAACAGGCATTTTGAAGTTATATAAGTGTAAAGGGGAAGTCAGGATGTGGAACTGATATGGGCTGAAATTTTGGGAGAGGTGAAATGATCGTGGGTGTTAAGACAGAAGGGGACAGTGGCAGAGATGATTCTTTGCAGCCTTGTAAATGATGAACTTATAGATTCAGGATGGTCTGTGGAAAAGTTCTCCTGGATAAATGGCCTAAGGATTGTCTGTGGTGTGTATCAGGCTTGGGTGTAGAACAACTCAAAGGATAATCCAAAGGCATCCTGTGGATAATGTGAGGAGGCAGATCCAGTTCTTCAGTGCACCACTACGGTCCTCCTAAAAACAATGCAAAGTGAGATAAATGATCCTGTTAGTCCACTTCTAAAGACATAAAATTGCCCTTCTCTCTTTTTGGAAATTCAATGAGCTGCAAGTCTCCTTAAAGAATCACAGGCTATGTGTGACAGACCCTACAGTGCAGGGAGGGTGGTGGTTAACCTGGCTAAAATAGGTTGCCTTCACATTGTGTAAGAGCCATAGGTGGGAAATAAGCTCTAACCGAGGATTTTGAAAGTATTTGAGACAAAACTTCATGACATTTGCATTGCATTGCAGCTAGGTATCATCTTATTTCCATGCTGTCTATTGCTGGTCACACAGCACTCAATACAGTGCCTCTAGTTTTATCAAGAATGTGAAAAACTTTATTATTTTCTGGTGCCAGATTATTGTCCACCTTGGTGCTATACTGAAGGGCTCTTGCCAAAGGTGATGCCCCACACTAAACAAAGAGAGATCTCAGCATAAATTCACAACATGGTCTGGAAGGTACAATACTGCCTGACAGTAAGAGAGCAATCATTATAGCCAGCAGCTCTGTTCCCCCACTTATGAGAGTATTTTTTTTTCCCTGAGTGTGTAACAGAATGAGATATCCAGCAAGTACAGCACAAGGCTGGCTGTTGTCTTGCCAAGTCTGTTAGGATTGTTTCTCTTATTTGACAACTTTGCCTACATACATTGCAAATGATGGATGCCCATGAATGCTATGTTTTGCAAATTTATTTAATTCACTTCATGTTACTGAAAGCATAGTAGGGCTTCAGCAAAAACAAAACATCTGTGGTCCTTGACAGAGCGACTTAAAGAGAAAGACAAAAGCTTTCAAGGCATGAAACATGTAAGAGAATTAATTGAAACAGGTGGTTGCAGCTAAATGGTACTGTTTAAACTTTAGCATTTCATGGATCAGTAGGAAATTTTACCTGACTACAGTTTTAGACATGCTTCAGAGAGCACAACCAGGGGCTTTAGTTGTAATTCTTCGCTGGAATTTAGAAACCTGTTCATACTCTGCTGCTATTTGAGCTGGCAATAAAGGAAAGAGTCAGACCACACTGTTTAGAAACAAAACCTCCTTCCATTATATAATTGTGTTCAGTGCCATAAACTTTGGCTAATTTATCTCTGTAGTTGTTCTGAATTTAGATTTTCTTCATCCATCTTGCTGCCTAAACAATGAGATATGCTCTTGCATGCTCTAAAGGCACACAGCAAGACCTGATTTTTGTTGTACATAACAACGGTTTGAAAATGGAGTTTAATAGATTTATGAATGGCATCATTTTACAGGGTCATCTAAATCCAAAAGGGACTGTTTTCAATGATGAACTTTTCTGTTCTCTTTCTATTACTGCAAGGACAGTGCACAGGATACAGCTCCTCTTCATTTGGCTTCCAGCATCACTCAATGTCTGAGCACTTAAACAATCAGAAGGGACAAATTAAACAAGTTGCAAGTTATAAAGTCATCAATTGCAATATATAAAGTAGATTTAAATAATAGCACAAGACAAGCTATTTAAAAATGTTTAATGTTATTGGTTATTATGAGGTGTATCTTCCTTTTGTGTGTCTACCTTGATTTACTAAGAGCAAATATTTATTATTATAGATCTCTCCAGGGCTGGAAAATTAAGAAAAGCAATCAAAACTGAATGGTCATTTTTGTAGTCTTCCCTGGAGCTGCAGGTGTCCATAGAATTGTAGAAGGGCTTGGGTTGGAAGGGACTTTAAAAATCCTCTAATTCCAACCCCCTTCCATGGCAAGGACACCTTACACTAGGTGCCAGGTTGTTCAGAGTCCCAGCCAACCTGGCCTTGAACACTTCCAGCCATGGGGCATCCACAAATTCTCTGGGTGGCCTGCGCCAGGACCTCAAGACTCCTTAAGCAGAAAGTTTTCTCTTAATGTCCAATCTAAATATCTTTTAGCTTAAAACCATTATCCCTTTTCCTATCTGCCTTTGCAGAATTACAACCACTAAAGAGACACATCCAGTCCTGCAAATATAACTGCCTGTGACAGACTATTAATGGCAACAAGAAGAGGAAAAAACAAATATTCAACCTTAAAAACTGCCTTCCAAGCCAAGTCCCCCACCCTGGATGCCCTTGAACATAGATGAGCTTTGCAGCTGCCTCAGTTATCCCCAGGCTGGCGTGAGGGCCAGAGCTCAGGCACCAGGGGAGGTTCTCTGGCTGCAGGAGCTTGAACAGAGCCCTCATTTCAGCTGGGGAGGAGTGGTGCTTGGGACTAGGCTTTAAAGGTCAGGCCAACAGCGAAGGTTAAGTCCAGTGTCTTTCTGACAATGTGAGAAGCAGAAGCCTGTGTGAGCAGATAGGCCTTCAGCATTCCCTGGAAAGCTGGCTCCTTAGGCGATATAAATCTGCAGAGTTCTGCTGATGTCAGTGGGGTTATTTGTCAGCTGAGTGCTGGTCCCGTGTGAGCAGCAAACTGCTCTGCTGGGCAGCAGGAAGAAAGAAGCTCACTGTCTGAATTGTGTTAAAAATCCAGCAGATTTAACCCCTTCTCACCAAAGCCCAGAGCAAATCTCCAGCAATGCACACAGAGAGGGACTGGCAGGAGATTGGGATCCGAGCCACAGCGAGACTCACACAGCTGTGCAGAACTTGAACAGCACCAGAAAGGAACTGGGAGCAGCTGTGAGGAGAGGCTGGAAAGGCTCCCTGGAAGATGTATGGATGTGTCAGCAGGCAGGATCAGGTAACAGAAGTGGCTTGCAAGGCGCTCTGCTGCAGTGCTAATCAGGCCCAGACACTTAGAGCAGCTGAGTGGCTCCCAAAAAGGAGGCACTGCCCAGTGCAGGTGCTGTGTCAGACAGGTGCTGGACAAGGAGCCTTTGTGTGCTTTGCCAAAGGCACGAGGAGAGGGTTTATCCTGGAACCACAGCACTCATTTGCAGGAGGGCGAAGTTCAAATTCAACCATGGGCACTTTCTGAATTTTAAATATGCTGACATGGATCTTATGCTGTTTCAGCACCAATAATGAAATAAGAATTATTTATAAGGTAACAGGATGGACAACACAAAATCCAGCTGAAAACATAAACTAGGCCAAGGGTTTTGACTTTCTGGGTGGTCATACTGATAAATAAGCCTTTATAAATAACTGAATCAGCAGCTGTCTTCCTGGCTATTAATTGGTACCCATACAGCTGATGGCCTTGCATAAGATCTCTTTTTCAAAGAGAATGCAAAATTCAAGTGAAAATGATCTTTTAGGAGCATTTAGGGTGGTCTTTCATGGTGTATAAGGTTGCTTTAATCCATTTGAGGAGCTGGCTAACTTTAAAAGTACTATTGAAGGAGGACTGACATATAATACAATAGTTCAATTCCAAACTTTGCTGATCCATTCAAACCCTATTGCTACTAGATCTAAAAAAGGAAAATTAATCAGAAAATGCAAATTAATCTAAGCAAAGAAAACTATACCTAATTTGGCTCTGTATTTTTTAAGCTAATTCAGGGATGTGCTCCAAGCTTGTAAGGAAATACTCAAAATGCCATTTTAGAAAATGCCAACAATGTAATTGAATGATGTGGAATGTGTTCATCATGCTTGTGCTCAAGGAGACACCTAGAAAAAGCACGTGCTCCCTATGTCCTGAACAGAACAGAAATACATTATTTTCTAAGAAAACGCTAAAGGATTGACAGCAAACTTTTGTGGTGCTGAACACACAGTGCACATTACTGGCCTCATGTGATATAAAAGTATAAATTATCCCCAGAATTACACTTAGTAGCTCCAGCTGGTCTTATTCTGCCCTGAATACTCCTGTTCAAGGACTTCACAGTGACAGCAATGCAAAAAGTATTTTTGGAACTTGTCTTTTGTTATTTTATGAAAATACTCAGAAATACATTTGATTCTTCTAAATGATTTTCACTTCATTGATCTTTACCCAGAAAAAAATGAAATCTACAAAATTATCATTTTTTTTCAATTGTCATTTTTTAATTATATATAACAAGATCATGCAGTGGTTCTAGAATGGCACAAAACAAAACAAAAAATATATCTCTATTGTTTGCAAGGGAAGCTGGGTCTTGTTCTTATCAATTGCCATTTCTTGACGGTGTACTGTGACATAGATAGAGATGGCCCAGTCCTGCAAAGTGCTTGTGAGACTGAATGTCAAGTGTTTATATTTTTGGTAGGTGGTTTTCAAATATGAATTGTCTGCTTTTGCTTTTGGCTGTGTGAGTTGTGTTCAAGATTAGAGAAGAACAAAACCAAATCAGTAAGAGAGATGGAGATATAGTGGAGATATAGGACATAAAAGTATATAAACTTGAGATCTTCCAAGGACTATAACATCACTTATCTATAGATAGTGACTCCTGTGAAAATAAGGTAGACTGAGCTGCTGAAAATAAATTACCACCTGTCTCCTCTAAATGGTGGGAGTCCCAAAGACTGCCCAGTCTCTCCTAGGAGATTTTTGATGGACTTCTGAGCTCTGTGCTAACACAAATTGTCACCTTTGCTCATAATCCTAATTAATTCCAAGGGGGAATGCTTGGCTGTTGACAAGATTAAGTCTTCCTCCTCAAATCCACCATGGATGAATTACATGCAAGAGAGAGTTCCCATCCTGCACAGATACCTCTATTTGAATTGACACTGAACTGCTTCCTCAGGCAGGAATTCCTGGAATTAAGGTGCAATATGTTCATGCACCATCGCGTTCATCCACACAAATATGTGGTTACACCTTGCTTGACACCAACTTACATTTTCAAGCTTTATGATTGCAAGCCTCGTTCAACTTTTTTTTATGGTTATTCAGACTGCAACATATGTTAACAAGAATATGAGGTAATAATTTTAAAGCTTATTCTGTCTTTATGTCTTTAGTTTCAAAACAACAAAGAAATAAAAGATTCAAAGTGCTGTATTTAAAGGATGTCTGCTAGCATTCCTTGTACCTATTCCTTGTGCTTTCTTAATGATGGAATTTTCACATTAGGTTTATTAGTGTGAAATTAGGGTGAAATTCTTCTCATGTGATATTGGCTCTCTCAAAATTAGCATCGCTCTTAGCCAGTTCCTTGGTTAACCTCACTGTTGGTGGAGAGAGGCACCTCCAGGAGACATTTCATCCTGGTGTTTTGGATGGTGATAGTTCATCCTGGTGTTTTGGATGGTGATATGTTTCAAAGATAAATTCTCTGTGTTCTCTGAGCAGAATTAGAAGGTGATGGAGGTGAGAGAATGTCTTTGCTTCCTCCAAGCAGGAGTCTCTGCACTATCTGACCTGTGATTTGCTTGGCATTATAAATACCAAAATAATCAAGTCCTTGCATCAAAGACCTTTTGAGTCAAAAAACTCTGTGCTTAGGAGTCATTAGAGCCCTAGGATCAATAGGAAGTGTGGTTTTATAGAGAATAAGGTATCACAACAACCAGATTGAGAGCCCTGTTCCTAAAATTAGGCATCCTGTTTTGAAAATGTTAGTTTTAGCCTCTGGTTTCCAGTTTAAACACCTATTTAATACTTCACATACTGTCAAAGAAGTGCTGTGAGATTTAATTAATTTTTGTAAGAATCTTTGAGATCTTCAGATAAGAGGTACTATACTATATAAGTGCCAAGTATTACTACATTACTGAAGAGACTTATCACAGAAAAGGTTAAGGTCAATTAACATTTTCTTGCCATTTATGCATATATTTTCAGATCACAAAAAGAAACTGGTGTCAATTTAGTTAATTTCACCTGTATTCATTTTCAAATGAGTTATTTATAACTGACATAAGTTGAAGACTTAGAAATCATCAAAATGGCGATAAATTATACCCTCCTTATAAGCTTCTAACACCCTATGGTTTTAGACTGCTTTGTTTTAATTGAAACGTGAGTGTTTCAATTAGACATTATAATTAAAAAGTTTCAGGATCAAATTATGCATATTTTAAAAAATGGCACAGGCAAGCACCAAAAAGCCCAACACAAAGCCTTTCTATGAGTCCTTGGAAAAGTCTGTATAGGAATGCGCCTCTGGGGTTTTGAGTATCAGATCTACAGTTTAATTGAAGCAGCAAAAAGATTTGAGTTTTTTTCACAAAAACTGTTGCTTTATTAGATATCTGAAAAAGGAACATTTAACTGATGAACTTTAAAGAAGTCTCTTCTGAAAATCACATTTAAATACTTTCTTAAGCACACATATATTCTTACATGCATTACTTCAATCTTAAAGGACTCACACTAAAATTTTTCAGGGAATGTCAAGACCTTCAAATTCTAAAAAAAATTGTCGGGATTTGGATAATTTTTAGAGAAGAAATCTGTGAGATTCAAGTTTAGAGACATCTAGATACACTGTACATCCCTTCCATTACATATGAAATATTATAATTCTCTAACTAAAACTATTTCATCTTGCCATCATGATGTAGTTAAGATCTCGCTTTACATTCTGGCCATTAAGGCTACTTGAGTTAAAAAATAGGAAAAAAAAGATAAAGCTCAGTCAAGAACATTTTCATAAATAAACAATAAATACAGTTAATCACTGTGCTGCTTCTAGAGGGGTCATGTTATTGAAGTATTCAATAAGCCAGGCGTTTTTCAAAAATACTTTTGAATCCTGAAAGTATTGAGCATAAATGTTTAAACAGATATATAGTTGCTGTTCTGTAATTTAATACTATAGTATTCATTCACTTAATTTGCAAAAAATGTTTCATATGAATTAGGTGACTAATCACACCTGGATTTTCTTTAAATCATCGTCTTTCTTCTTAAATTGTATTATAATCTCAGAGGGTGCAAATATTAGTTTTGTTACTGATTTTGTGAGAGCAGGTGCTGATATTTTGTTTCTATTAGAAAAAACGATTGAAGTTGTGATTTACCTATGCACACAGAACCACAGAATCACAAAATAATCTGGCTTGGAAAGGGACCCACAAAGATCACAGGGTCCTGCACAGGACACCCCAAGAGTCACACTCTGTGCCTGTGAGTGTTTTCCAAACACTTCTTGAACTCTGTCAGCCCTGGTGCTGTGACCACTGCCCTGGGGAGCCTGTCCCAGTGCCCAGCCACCCCCTGGGTGAAAAACCTTCTTCTAATATCCATCCTAAGCTCCCCTGACACAACTTCAGGCCATTCCCTTGGGTCCTGTCACTGTCACCACAGAGCAGTGATCATTGTCTGCCCCTCTTCCCCACACAAGGAATTTGTGACTGCACTGAGGTCTCTCCCCAGTCTCCTCTTTTTCAGGCTGAATAGACCAAGTGCCCTCAGCCCCTTCTCCTTTGACTTGTCCTAAAGGCTCTTCATCGTCTTTGGTGCCCTCCTTTGGATGCTCCTTAATAGTTTATTAGTTTTCTTTTATTGTGGTGACCAGAACTGCACACAGGACTCAAGATGAGGCCTCCCCAGCACACAGATGAGTGAGAGTAGAGCTAAGGCTTAAGCAAATGGAGTAGGGGAGCTAGGAAAAAAAAAAAAAAAGAAAAAACAAACAAAAAAACACCCCCCCCCCCCCCCCCCCAAAAAACAAAAACAAAAACAGAAAAAAAAACCCTCTGAATGTCTTAAAAAAGACATTCCTGAAGAGGAATTTAAAGAACTATGAGATAAATCACACAGAAAAGGATAAGTCATTTAGTCCTGTAAATTGCTGAGATTCCCGTATCTTCATTAGCCTCACTGGAGAAAACAAGTAAAAAAAACAGCCTGGATTTTATATATTAGTGCTTAATCATCTCCAGAATAATTGATGTAACAAATAATGTTTAAATTACTTGTATAATAATTCCTTAATGTTGTTCTTTTCTGACAGCCATGCAGATGGAAGCAGGTAATACCTTCAGCTCAGGCACACTGATGCCCTGTACATCAGGAAACATTTAATTGTGCCTAAATTTAGCTCAACTGCAATTTCTTTGACTACCACAAAGACACCCGTGCTTGACAAGAAGACACCAGGAGACAGAGGAACCAACACTTCCCCTGGTAATTTGTTCCACTGTTTAATCCCTTTCTCTGTTTACAGCAGGTACCCACTCTGCACTTTGAATTTGGCTTGGTTCAGCTCTGTTACAGCTCTCTCTGCTAGGTGAAACAGACATTTTAAACTTCTGGTTTCCTGCTCCTGGATGTACTTATCACATCACCTCTCAACCTCCCTTCAAGCCAGGGCTGTGCATGAGGAGCTGCTCCAAGGGGAGAGTGTAGAGTTAATTGAGAGAGCCATTCTCAAATGAACCTGGGAAGCTGTGCTGGGAAAAAAGCTATCTCACCTCTGGAAGAAATTACCTTCAGTGGGAAACCAAGTAATGTTGTACTGGTGAAAGCAGATTTCCCTGCGTTTGAGGAGTTGTGTCTTGCAGCCACAACCTTCTTCTCAGGGCAAGCAAATTCGTACAGGATGCATACATGTGTGGATTTAAACAAAAGAAATCCTGTAACCCCTTTCCCTTCATTAGGGAAATGAAAGTTGTTGCTTTCTAGCATTTAAATATTTTTTGTATATTCACCTTCTAAAAAAAAAAATATAAATCCAACAAAATCAAGTAAGATTATTTGGCTACTAATACCACATAAATATTTAGTGTCAATATTTTGCTTTTTCTCAAAGATTTGCAATTGTCCTTCTGGCCCAATAACTCACTGTGACTTTATGTTGAGTTCCTGTTACACTGCTGTACTGTATAATTTTAGGGTTAGTGGTTTACCAGCGTGCAATCCCCAACTCTGTAATGTTCCTCACCTTAACGTGTTCAGCTAAATATACAGATGAAAATATCTGTTTTTCTTTGGATGGTCCTTGCTTGTCAGATTGTTCTGCAGGAAATCCTTGTCACTATCGTTATCTATCATTGTGACAATAAATTTGGCAGCTGTATCATGTTTACTTCTCCATCACTATGGAAACACTGAATTTTCTCAGCCCTAGTATAGATTCCTGCAGAATCCTACTAGAAATGCTTTCAAGGAGTGAAATGATTTCTGTAAGCATTTTTTCTGATGTCCATTTAATCTTCAGTGTTTAAAGGATTTTCTGTGAAGCTATTATTTTATCACAGTATTACTTGGTACTTTTCAAAAGAATAAGCCTATGGGTATTTATATGCCCATATACTATGGACTTTGTCAGAGTTTGGGCCCCAGAGCGCCAAAGAGTTACTCAGACTCTTATTCAGGATTGTGGCATCACAAACAAACGCCTTCCTTTGTTTTTTTTAACTCTGGGAAATTTTTTCTTCTCTAGAATAGGATGTAGATTCTAAATGCCTCTTTTCTTCTTAATCATAATAGAGAACCAATCTGCTTAAACTGAGATTTTGCTTTGGAGACATTTCTGTTGGTGCTCCAAATTCCAGAACCCTTCAAACTCAGTACGTTATTTGAAATCTACTTCAGCTAAGGTGCTTCTTTGGAGATGTTTTAATTTAGGCATCAAATGAACTTTCTTCTCCAATGGATAGCCAGGCCTGACTCAGCAGCTCTCACTTTTCCAAAAGAAGGAATTCTCACTTTTCTCATCTTTCCACCTCCCCATGCCAGCTCCCAGCCACATGCTCCAGCTGTTTTCCACACACTGGCTCTGACATTTGTCTGAGTTCTTGATGAGTCATTTCACACATTAGAGCAGAAGAAAATAAGCCCAGCAAAAGAGTGCATTAATTCAAGTTGGTTTTTGCAAGCTGAATTAGCTCAGCAAAGGGTCAGGTAAGCTCTGCAGACAGAAAGAAAAGGTTTGAAACTGAGGGAACTGGGAAAGGGAAGGAGAAGTTAAGGGAGAGAGGATCAATAATGTCTTCTGAGGCCACAGAAATATGTTGGGTTGACTTAGAGGACCTGTCAACAACCAACAGAAACTTACACAACTCTTTTGGACCAAGGACTTACACACTTTCTAAGCCCATCTGAAGAATTATATGAGGCAGGTGCTGTAAATCTCCTTGTGAGGTCATTTTAGGCATTGTAAAACCTAATTTGCATACCAAAACTAATATGTTTCATCCCTAATTATCCATACCAAACTCACAGTCTCATCAAATATGACATTAAAATTTGGAAAATATATTTATTTGCATTAATTAGTGCTGGCTGATATTTCATTGTTTGAATTTACATCCTTTAATTCCTATTTCTTTTTTACATATTTTCCATAACTTCATGTCACTCTGACAACCCTGAAGCTTACCAGATGATTCCTTGCATCCTTTCTGAATATTATCACATTAGTATTTTGTTCAATCTTCAGGTTTTTTTCTGATATTCCAGGATCCATTAAGAGTATGTTATTAACTGCAATGCAATGCAATTAATATTTCATCGAATAAATGTAATGTGTGAGCTGTCTGTTGATAGAAAAAGTAATATATATTAGGTGTTGTGTTATGTAGTCTTCAGTTATTAATGAATTAAGAAATGTTTCATCTTCCTCAAACTGAATCTCCTATTCCATTATAATGTATCTCATTTTCCTAAACAACTGCCTATTCTTCTGAATGAATTGCAGCCTGTTTTTAAACCTTGAAAATTTTATCCCCGGGGGAGAGCACAAGCAAACCTTCAAAATGTTCTCACAACTGAGAGGGAATGGCATTTCTCATGGGTTTCCATTGAATGAAAAGAGTAGTGATGGGAAATCAAAATATCTCTGATTATTACTGTTTATCTTACAGAAATGATTGTACTTTTAAAAAAGAGTTATGCTGTCTCAGGTCTATAAAGGATTAAGAAAACTGTTACAACAGGGGAAAAACTGAGGTAGGATTAGACCATGAGTATTACTGTATTGCGCAATATTTCCAAATTAAGTCATATAACAGCACGATGAACTTTTCAGGTCATTGATTTCCTGTACATTCTTGTTAGGATTCTGTCATAGGTGGTCAGAAAGACTCAAAACAGAATAAAAAAAAATGAAAGCAACAGAAATAACTGAAAATTGTTGTAATAATTGCAGCAAACAGTGGCCTAATGAGCTACAGAACACTTTAATCTCCCTGCTTCTTTCAGAGATTCATTACTTCGGACTATTAGTAAAAGATAGGTGCAAACAAGAGTGCATTTAAAAAAAAAAAAATCATACAGTAGAATTTTGAATGACCAGCAGAAGGAAAACTGGTTATCATAATTTGCAAACCATAATTCTCTGCAAAAGAACAGTTATATTTAAATTCAGTGACTTAACCAAGAATATCAGTTTCAAAGGCAAGAAAGTAGAAAGAATATCCTTATAGTCCTTGGAGGACTTCAAGCATCACTTCTAAGCCTGCTCTCTCTTTCTACATTCTATCATAGTATAGGAATTCCACAATGATTTATAAAAGGAAGATTTTCAAAGGCACAAATGGGAGTCAGGTGTCCGATTTCCATAGACTCAGGCACCCAACTCCCATTTGTATTTTAAGAAAATCCTCCCTTAGAGACATGAAATATAAAGTAGTAAAGTAACTTGTATTCTAAGGCCAGGAACATTTGCCTTAATTTTTTACATTGAGTTCCATTTTAGTTTCTTTTGATTTGATATCAAAGCCAATAGAATTCTGCATTTTAAAACAGAAATGATCTAATATCTTTGACATTGCTGGTTTCTGTGGTTCTGTCTGCACACAGTGGGATGTTAAATGTGAAACTAAGTAATTTAAAGACAATTCACCCCATTCAGTCTATCCTCTTATTTTTGCTTTTTAAAACAAACGTATAATTTAAAAAGAATATAAAACAAACCAATGACACACTTTGGAGTCAACTGAAGGAAACTATGTACAGTAGGAGAAAAGACAACTTGGCCAAAGATTTAAGCAAGTGTAAACAACACTCTTATCTAATGTATTTTTTAAATTTGGACTTTCTTTGTTGTTGTTCTTGCTGGATTTTTACTTTTGTAATAAGTAAAATGTGCTGAAATTATTCTGGTTTGAATTAAATACTGAATTTTTAATTTAGGAATTCTAATGTGTATATGTTCAAAGCTTACAGATCACACCATAACACCCTCTGGTGCACAGTCATGTTTGTTTCCTAAATTCATGTGTTCAGAACTGAAAAAAAGCCAAACATCTTAAAATTTTCACAAATGAATGAATAATAAAATTTCAGATTTATGCCACATTTATGCCACTTTATTCCACACAGATATGCCACACTTTACCCAGAATGACAGCCAGATGAAGAAGGTTGTGGCAGTGGGGAGGCTTGGCATCTGCATGTGGCTGTGGGGCACTGAGTGAGAGCCAGAAGTTGCTCCTAGGACAAATTTACTTAATAAAATTGTATGTGTCCATACATCCTGGGAGGAGGGAGCAGAAAGCAGAAGGTTGTTGATCTACCAGAACTTACTGGCAGGTGTAATTCTTCACCCTAAAAATGCTTGATCTTTCTTGCCCAAACTCACTGTATAATCCTTCATTCTATTTTCTTTTCCTCCTATCAAAGAATGCAAGGAGGACACTTTTGACAATATAGCAACCTCAGCCAGCCCTACAGTGAAGGAAATTCAAGTGGAGGAAGTGGGTGCAAGAAGTTTTTGCTGGTTGAATCAATTGTATCTTCAGTTCAAACAACTGTGATTAATTTGTGTGGGTCTAAAAAAGGAAGGGAACCCACTCAGGGAGTGAAGAAGTGTCAAGATAATGCACATATCTCCCTTCAGAGTACTCTTGATGCTTAGAAATGCTGTATAGACATGCAGTTATCTGCTCTCCTTGGTTTCTCTAAGGGATGCAGAGTCTACATTTCATCAATATTAGGACATTTCCATAAAAGAAGACTCTAAACAAAATGCAACTGCTGTGTTTGACAAAGGTGTGTTTTACCTTTGAAATATTAAAGAAACAATTTTATTTGTCATCCAGAAGCCCACTGAGTTTGAAAGGAGGCAGAACGAAATATTGTGTGTCTTACTGCCTCTTTTGTATGGAATAAAAGTGCCAATGGGTTAGAAACTTGCTTTAATTCAGGGAGAGAGAGGCATCAACAAGAACAAGATCAAGACAAGAAATCCCAGTGCAAAGGTCGAAAGTCCTGAACATGAGGGAATAAACCATTACATTCAGAAGTACATTTTAAAGGGAGCAAAGATGCTAACAATCTGCCCCAAAACAATTTGAAATCAATAAGTATGCCAGACAAAGGAGGGAATGGAAGTCATGCTGTTTTATATATTACATTAAAACAGCAACAAAATCCTAAATTTTGATCCTTTTATAAAACAATACAGAAATTGATTTTTTTTAAATTTTTTTTTGGTAGGGAAAGAAATAAAAGAGAAAAAGAAAAAACAAAATAAAATTAAAGAAAAAAACCCCACCAGCTGTTTCCTGGCCAAGGAAACCACAGGGGTTCTTAGTCTGTACTACAGGAAATGGCCAACTTCCCAGGGTAGTTTAAGCCCCCTGCAGCCTGCAGTGCCAGCAGAGTTGGTCATTTACGAATCAGTGGGGTTTTGTTAGAAGTTTGTTTGTCTTTCAATGAAACCACCCGCCTTGTGGCTGGATTGTTTGAGCTATAAATAGAGGAGAAGTGCCACAAATTCTTTCAGAATGAAACACAAAAATATGGGTAGAGGAAGGGTGAGAAAGAAGGTGCAGGTCAGCTTTTTGACACTGAGAGATGAAGATTGGGAAATACTCTGCTTATTTTTTTATGCTGTAAAATGTGGAGTAAGCAAACCTCCAAAAAAGCATTCCTCACCCAGGCCCTGTAAGGCCATGTTCAGATGATGAGAACGCTACAGAACCTGATTCCTTCCTTTGCTGCCCTTCTTCCTTCCATATCAACGAGTTTGGACCCCTAAAGGGTAATTTTGTTGAGTCTGTTGAAAATATAGGTATTTGAATTCGTACTGAGTGAGTATGTTACCATCTATACAAAGTGCCCAATAGTGCCCAATAGTGTTTTAAACTCTACAAAAAAAAATTTCTTTGTTTTTTACCAAGTCAATGAGTCATCCTGGCCAATCCTGTTCTTTCTGGTTGTTTATTTAAACCAGAGTGCTGCTTTCCATTCATTTCACACTGCTTGCCTTTCAATTTCACAGTGCCTTCTAGTTGAGTTTGTAAAGTTGCCACTAAGGACCCCGGCTCTAAGTCTTTCCATGGAAAGACAACAGGAAATGTTCACAGAATTCACACTTTTCCCACTGCAACATATCCTGGCAGATGTGTTAGTTACCACAGCAACAATTAAGACTAGCCTTTTCCTTTTTTTTTTTTTTTTTAATAACAAAAACATTCAGTAGCACCTGAAACATTTTCAAATAAATTTGTGTCTCAGATTTAAATTATGCAATGTAAAGATCTTCTTGATGATATGCTTTTACTAATATTTAAAAGAGTATAAGATAAGGTATTGGGTGATTTGGATGATCTCTACCTTTGTGTTCCTCCACAGGTTGGGGCTTACATGACATTGGGCTGTTTCTGCTGATGTAAGGTAGGAGAGTTGGAAAAGAAGCAGGCTAGTCCTACACCATAAATAAGAAAAAAAACCAAAAAACCAAACAACCAAACTTAGCCCTTCAGTGTAATTACTCAGAGAATTTAAATGAGAGTCAGAAACTCAAGAGCTGTTCTCTGGGTTGGAAAGGTAAGTATAACAATATAGGGAACATTAAATGCATCCCAAACTTCATCTCTCCCCACAATCATCTTTAGAAGTCTTGATGCTGTAAAGCTCTTGACCATGCACCAGTGACAGCAAATGCAAATTTGGATGATTGCATTTGACTCTGTGAAGTTGCTATACCACTGCAAGTAGAAGAAGAATTGAAAGGTAGTTGTACTAAAAGTTATTGTTCTGGAAAGAAACAGTGGTGATCAATTAAGAAAGAATAATTGAAAAAGGAAAGAATGTGAGCTGAATCAAGAAACCAGGCATGGATGAAAGACTTCTACAGGAATGCAAATACTGAGCAACTCTACTCATGTCACAGATCATGAACTCAAGTGTTCAAAAATGTGTCAGAGTGGTGCTTAGGGACATGCTTTAGTGCTGTATCTAGCAGTGTTTGGCTAATGTTTGGACTTGATGATCTTAGAGGTCTTTTCCAACCTAAATGGTTCAGTGACTCAGACTGGGTATAAGGGAAGCAGGGAGGGCTCCAGTCCTACCACATCCCAGCTGCTCCAGCAGTGCTTGTAGCCACATCTACAGCCTGGTTCCTCCTGCCTGTTCCTCTGGTTGCTTTATGCTGTGTACAGGCACTCAAGGTGTCCCGTTTTGGCAGGGTTTACCTCATTTATTTCAGCCAAAATCAAGGTTTATGGCCATCCCTCCCATCCCCAGTTTAAGGCCCTCTCCAGCAGTTTGGTGGAACATTGGGCGGAAATGTGAAAAAAGGTCCTTCTTTTGCCAGCACTCCTCATTTGTCAAAGTAGTCCAGGCACCACACCTAAAGAAAAACTTGTTTTCAATTTCTCATTCTGCTGTTTTGCTTAGAAAGAAAGAGTGAATTGGTAAAACTCTTTCTTTCTTTGCAGCAACAACCACCGAGTAATTGTATATAGATAATCCTGTGAGTGCCTGCACAAATGAAAATATGAATCTGTGTTGGGATTGTGATGGAGAAGTACAGTCCTTAATTAGATGCCACAATTCTTTAGTGCCAAGAAGAACAAGCCATTACTGAATTTGAAGTGATCCTCGTATTTCCTACAATAACACCGTGTGGCTGGAAAACTCAGCTTGTATCCAACTAATAGCTCCTGAAAAAAGAGACGACATATTTTTTAACCTTTCCAAAACACACTTGCTAACGTACTTTAATGCTTGAGAGTATATAAGGTCACCTGAAACAGCAGCCTTTACATTTAAAACAGATGTGCCCATACACAACAGTGAAGGAATGTACTGCTTCAGGTTTTGTGTAACAAGCACCAGTGCTTTCCAGCTCTTTGCCATTTTGATACTTACAGCTTACACACAGGACTGCTGTGGAGGGGGATATTCAGCACGTATTCATAGAGATGATTAAAAAATTACTTTATGCACAGCTGTCTGCAAAGGCTGGGGCATAAAGATAACCAACCTAACTAAACAAATTATCCTTTGCAGTCTCAGTTCTTCCCATTTCTTTGTTTAGTTGCACTGGATCACAGTATTTACCAAGACTGAAGTTACCAGAACAGCAATGGCATCCTTAGCTTGCCAGTTCATCTCTACTGGGTCAGCTGTGCTCTGCAGTGGGAGGTGGAGAATTACTCCACAGCCTTTTCTTGCCCATGTGCTGTGCTAAGCTGAGGTTAAGTAGGCACTTGGCTTCTTGTATTGTGTGTGCCTGAACTCAGGGTTTGAGTGCCACAGCAGAGACATACAGAGGAAAACCAAGTTATAATCCAAGCCTTCACAGAATCAGGGAATCATAGAATATTCTGATCTGGAAGGGACCCACAAGGATCATTGAGCTCAACTCCTGGCCCTGCATAGGACAATTCCAAGAGTCCCACCGCCTTGAAAGAATTGTCCAAACACTCCTTGAGCTCTGTCAGGCTTGTGCTGTGGCCACTGCCCTGGAGAGCCTCTTCCAGTGCCTAAACACCCTCTGGGAAAAGAATGTTTTTCTAATAGCCAACCTAAACCTCCTCTGAAACAGTTTCATGCCATTGCATGGGGTCCTGTCACTGGTCACTAGAGTGAAAAGATCAGTGCCTCTGATCCTTCCTCTTCCCCACATGAGGAAGCCTTTCAGAATTATGATCTACCACACATTGAAATTTCCCACCCATAGTAAAGAGTCCTGGTCTTCTGCTTCTTTGACATCACAAGACGACATCTAAAAATCTTTCCAAAATAATGCTGACATCACAATTTTATACAGTGTTGATGAAAGATCAATCCTGCCCATTCCAGGTGTGCTTTGTGGAGCAAAGGAGCAATGTGGGGGCCTTGGGAGGCCTGAGCTTGTTAGAGTTGTACTGCCATAAAGGCAGTCTCTGAACAAGCACAGATACCCCTTCCCCTTCTGTTTAGAACTGACATCATAAATCAGAGAACAAGAACGAAGCTCAGAGAAGAGTTGCAGTACAGAGGTGGTGGCACTGGGAGTATGTTGGTTTTCTCTTATCTCTATATGGTATAAAAGAGTTTGGTCTGTTGAAGAGCAAGATGATTTAAAATCTGATCAATGAACCAGTCTCAGCTCCATGTGCTGGTGAAGTGCACACCCCTAACCCATGCAGAAGGTCAGAGTGGTTTCTCAAAACATTGTCCTGGCCATAAGAACCAGACATACATTGAGCAATGGAGTAGTTTCCTCATGCAGTGGATTTTAGAGAGGCTTCTCTTCCCACCTGAACATTTGTGAGTCCATCCAGCTCCTCAGGGTGTGTGTGTATGTCATGATGCCAACCCAGAAACTCACACTGGTACTCAGAGGGATGGAATCTTCTCTGGAAATGCATAGAAAAGCTCAAGATGGCTCTTTGCAGATTTGAAAGGAAAGAAGATATCCACACTAAAAACTTAGGAAGAATTATTCTTCAAGGCACTTACAGTACAAAATATAGCAAAGTAAGTCCTGTGAGATTCATCTGGGGTGCAAGTCTGCCTAAGACAAAAGGTCAGTCATGAAAACTGGAAAATTTATGACTCTCACACCTCTAGCATCCAATTGAGCTATATATCCAAAATCTACAGTTTGAACAGAACTTTAATGTCTTGGATAGGATATTCTGGCTCTTTGGACCAAAATCAGTTCTCTTTCTGTTAGGTGGCCTGGAAGCAGCTGCTAAAATTTGCAACATCAAAACTTGGTTTTGCTTGCTTTATAAATTCTAGAGGAACTAATGTTTCCTTTAAAGATAACTAAATTTCTTTGGACTCCTCTGTGCACAGATTTTGGGCTTAACCCATGGAAATGAAGATAAGAAGAGTAGCAGAAAAAAGAAACAAAATTAAATAGACTGGGATAAAGTGAAGAAGAAAATGAAATGAAATATTTGTTAATGGTTCTTAAAAGCTTTTAAGGAAAGTTAGGTGAAATCCTAAGAAAGAAACAACAAAAGCAGGACAGCAAAGCAAGGAAAGCAAAGCAGCAGGAGAAACAGAGGCTAGGCATCACTTTTCCTTTGTCAAGCTATTACTGTCTCTATGTGGCAGAAGGACTGGAAGAATAAAAGTAAATGTCAGATCAGTTATGCTGATTTCTGTCTATTGCAGGTATTTTTCTAGTCTTCATTATCATAGTATCATAACACTTTCCCATCTAACTATTTATCCTCACGACACCTCTCTGAGGTAGGGCACTGCTATTATTTTTATTATACAGCTGGAGTGAGCTCGGGTAATGGACCAGATTCTTAGCTGGCATAAATTGTCACAGCTCCATTAACTCTGGTGTGAGAGGACTTCATGGAGTTTAGGATCTGCCACTAAATGAATCTCCCTTCCCCTGGAAGCCAGGGGAAGAGAGAGGCAGCAAGCCCTCAGGCTTTCCAAGCTCTTAACTACCTCTCTGCCCAGAGGACCATCCTGCCTCTGTTTAGATAATCTGTGATCTTTGGGCTAAGCCCTGCTGGCTTTATTTTTGCAAGAAACATCAATGAAGTCTACATGGAATTATTCACATAAAGCCTGCAGGACAGAGCTCGTTAGGTGGCACAGATTGTGCAGCACAGAAAAGCTGTGGAACACCCCACAGCCCCTGACGTATCTGACTTTGGAAATTACAGGAATGAAGCATGGACCTGTCAAGTGACAGTGAGTGCAGGGTGGAAAACAGAAGGAGCACAGAGAAGTGTGCAAACACACAGGGATTCTGATGTGGAATTGAACCACGACGTAGCAAGAAAGTTTGAATAAAAGCCACACAAATTATTTACTTTCCTCAAACCTAATTCAAACAAATCAACAAGACAAGAAAATTGAAAGGAGAAAAGACAGCAAGCTGTGTTTCTCACAATACAGGTGTCTCAACTCTAATGAGTCTACAGGATTCAAGCTGGTATCATGAATATCACCAGGAGTGATTATAGCTTGTAAAAGTAGACCAGAGAGAGAGAGACATGCCTGTGTGTGTCTTGGGCTGTAATTAAAGCCATAAGCCATCAGCAGCAAAGAGGCCAGCTGCAGCATTTCAAACCTTTCCTACCCTAGCATTAAAAATAGATTGTAGCACAATAATAAAAAAAAAAATATCTACCCAAAATAATTCCAATAAAAAAAAATTTGCACATCTGATTACTATAATTGATTTCTCTTCTAGATATGAATAAATGACCCGGGCTAAATGCCAGTTCCTTGCAAAGAATTTCATTTAAGCTTCAGTGAATTGAAAGGCTCAACCAGACTCAACATTTCCAACTTCCTAGCAAGTAGCAGAAAATCTACCTGACAGTTGCCATGGAAACACGAACAGGAAGAGCTAACCACCAGCCTATAAATCCACAGAGAAACCTTTCTTAATTGGAAGGCCTTTAACCCACACATTTTTCTCATAGCTGCAGAGCTTATTTCTAAAGAGATTATTAAATTCCTCAATTGACTTATGAAGGATGCTTCCCACTATATTACTGTGCTCTGGGTTGCTCATTCTTTATATCTGTTTCCAAAATTACAAAGCAGAGCTAGGATGATAAAAGTTAACACAGATGTTTCAGTGAAAAATCCATATGATGCTCTGAAAATAACTTCAATGGTAATGTTCTACTAAAAAAAAAAAANCAAAAACCCAACAAACAACACACCAGAAAACCTACTATAAAAATATTAAGTTCAAGAATTGACATGGCATTAAAGAGATGAGATATCCCAACATTCTCTGCTTTGGGTTCTAGGAAAGATTTTTTTAAATGGAAGAATTTCAGTGGAAAATATGCTGAAACTATGTGAGGAATCATTGCTTAAGTCTGTGAATGTTAATTATATGAATGCCCCCACACAAGCACACACATTATCACACTAGCAAATATATGTGCAAATAATCTAATTTTAAAGAATATATGAACAGAGTTGCTCATGCTTATGTCATTTCCTTCAGCATTTTGAAGATTTCATCGATGTTTTGGCAGAGAAATCACACATTAGGTAGTTTCTGTGCCTTGGCTTTCTGCAATGCCATTCTCCTATCCAGGAGTGGCTGAGCTTTTTAAAAGGCTGACAACTGCTTTGGGGCTGAGACTGTTGCCTCGTTTTTAAGAAATTCAGCAGCCCCATGTAGTTAAATGCATTTCTCTTCTCCCATCTCTCCTGCCCAGAGAGAGAATAATCAAATACAGGCTCAGAAAGTCTTATTTGGTAGAAGTTTTTTAGATAGTCAAATATTTGTTTTGTTTGGTTAAGTGGGAAGATTCCTCTTTTTCCCTACATTATGTTACATTTCAATATTTTTATTCCTCATCTCTAGATTCTAAGGACAATAGGAAAAAAATGTATTATACACCAAGAACTTATTCCTAGTTCTGTCAATTGGAGTACAATTGGTTCCTGCTGATTTCAATGGAATTAGGATTCTGCTCAGTTTGTGCTTGGAAATAGAATAGAGAGAGGGGAGAACAGAGACAGAAAAAAAGCCTTTTTAATTTTTTTTTTCTTTTTTTTAAGCCTGCCTGGAATATTTAGCCCTTGTTCCTCCAGTATTGTACATCTCTTTGAGAAACTGAAGCTCTCTAGGGCAGGTGGAGCAGCAGCCACAGATGATCCTCCAAGGTAACACTGGTGCCAGAATACTGATGTAGCAGTGTGGAATGGGACCCAACACCGTGTCAGGGTGAGATTCACATGCTCATCACCTCCACCATGCTCTGGCTCCTTCTACAAACAGAACTCCACTTTGAAGCCTGAAATTCTGGAAGATCTCGGTTCTGGGAGCACCAGAAGAAGAAGTGAGGCCTGGCCTGGAGTAAACATATTGCCATTTACCAGCTGGATGAACCAGCTTTCAGTGGGATTTATTCACTCTGGGTGACCCTCATGCCACTCCTACATTTCACCTGCAACATCTGGTGCCAACATCCTTGTTCAAACCCCCTGTTTTGAGGAGAGTCCCTTTATCCAAAGAATGTTTATACCCTTATATTGTTGAGCCTTTACATGACATATCAGCAACTATATAGGGGAGAAACCTGGGTGTTTCAAATGAGTTTAAAACAACAGTGGACTCTCCCTTCCCTATGCCTGCTATGGTAGTTTTAGAAGAGAATCTGAGTTATCCAGAAATCATCCAGAAAATTCTGAAGCTGGTGGTTACTGGGCAGAAATTATTCTCCCACAATTCTCCCACAATGAGGATCAGATAACAGATACACAAATTTCTTAACAGTCAGAGGGCAAAATGCTACCATGAAAGCATTTCTACTCCTCCTTGTCAAATCACCTCAGTTTCAACTTGATTTGTCTTCCTCCTTGTACCATTTTCTAGCCCTGACCCTCTCTTGAATGAGTACAGCCACAGTATTTGCCAGCCATGTCTATAGTAAGCAAATGGCCAAATGGGTCTGCTTAATGGAAAAAAAAAAAAGCCATATATTTTCAGGCATGCAAGGTTTGGAATGCATTTTTTATTTTACAAAGGATTAAAACATGACTCTGTTTCCCTACCTTCCCTAAATGAAACTGAACATTTACATGATGTTACCACACTCTTTGCATGAATGGGACTGAAATTCATTACTTAGTGCCAAGTAACACTGTGTAAATACTTTGGAGTAAATTAACATAATGAACACTATATTCTCTTGCCTGAATGATTGTTTTCCTCCCCTCCCCATATCGTTGTTATTATTAGAATTGTTGTATGACTGAGAGAATCTCTTGAGGGACAAGCTAGCTTTGCTTAACAACTGCTTCTCCAAGTCCATCAGGCTGGCAACTGCAAGCCTATGATTAGCTTAATAAAAGTTAAGGGAAAATTATAAAGTGAATGGAAAATACTAAAGGTGCTGTGAAACAAAGCCATAATTGGATAGCAATACTCCAGTGATGACAGCTAGAAAGCATCTGCTCCCTGCAGCATCCTAAAGTATTTGCAAAGTCTGCAGAATTCTACAGAAAAATACACAGCCATGTAGTCTCCATGCCTACAGGGATTTGCAATACCCTGGAGAGTTTTTTAAGGGATTTTTAAAGTGACTTAACTTTCATTTTTATCCCTTTTTTCCTTTTTTTTTTTTTTTTTTTTCCTAGCTGTCTGTCTTGTTCGCAAATCTGGGTGGTGTGTTCAGCAGATTGCTGTTTTCTATTGCTCTCTGTACACCTGTTTCTACCACGGAGTATACAGGGACTCCATTAAAGAAGACAAGATTTCTGTTCCAAAGAGCTTGTTCTCAAAGGGGCAGGGTCTCAGGCCACCTGACACCCTGGAAGTATTTTTTCCTTTCTGTGCAAGCAACTTGGAACAGCATGAAGCTGTGTCAGGGGAGGTTTAGGTTGGATATCAGGAAAAAGTTCCTCACCCAGAGAGTGTTTGGCCACTGGGACAGGCTCCTCATGGAAGTGGTCACAGCACTGAGCCTGACAGAGTTCAAGAACTGTTATGCCAACACTCTCAGGTGCATGGTATGATTTTTGAGGTTGACCTTTGCGGGCCCAGGAGTTGGACTTTGATGATCCTTGTGGATCCCTTCCAACTAAGGATATTCTAAGATTCTACTTCCTAGGCTATTTCCCAGCCAGAAACTCCAACTAATTCTTTATCTTGCAGATGTTATCGAAAGAAAATTATGTCCATACATTCCTTTTGACCACATTTGGCTACCTGGCTTATATCCACATCTGCAGCACTTGTGCTGTCAAGATCTCTAGATAGTTTTAAGAACTTTTAGCTCACCAGCCAACATATGGTGTTACTCTTCATTTTGGCCCAGATTAGTAAATCCAGGCAGCTTCATTTCTTCTCTGTTAATCTAAGTAAAAATCCTGTGTTGGATGCTGTTTCATGTCAGGGAATGAAATTTCAGTGTTTGCTTTCTTTTTCTTCATCGACACTGAGCTGCTAGCAGAAATCCCATCAAAGCAAAGTAACATGATGCATATAATAAACAAAAGAAACCACAGCCTTGGAGGTCTCCAAACTCATCTCAGAACCCACCACTGAATTATCTGAGAGAGGAATTCCACTCATTCTCAAGATTGGGCAGGTTTTGCGCTCTGGATTTTAGGTGCACTGGCCATTAGCACATCCTATAATATTCCTGCTGGAAAGAGGAACAGAGAAGCACCTCCTGCCCCTCCTTCTTCACTACCCTGGGTGTCTGCAAAGTTGCTCCTCTCACATATTGTCTCTCCTCTCTGTTGATGGGTTGCTGATGTGCTGAGCAGGATTTTTCCCCTGTCCTATGACAGAGTCACTGTCACCATCACTGATGGGCTCAGCCTTGGCCAGTGTTGAATCCAACTGATGCTGGCTCTATAAGACATGAGGTAAACTTCTAGCAGCTTCTCAAAAGCCACCCATTTAACCCCTCTGCTGCCAAACCTTTCCCAACCAAACCTAATTCAACTGTCTAGACTTTCATCCTGCCCTCCAGGAAAAAAGCTTCAACAGGAAGGCTATTTCCCCTGTTATTTCAAGCTGAGATTCAGCTATATTCATATATTTCAAAAGCATTAAGTAGATGGACTAGAGTTTATAATTTTTCCTATAAATAAGAACATGAGAAAGATTCACAGTGGCAATTGTTTAAAAAAAAAAAAACAGAAATAAGAAGATGAAAGAATAATGTGATATACATAGAAGCAATTTATGATACTTATTTTTTGTTTCCTGCTATTAAATATTTGGCTGGATCTCTATCACTTCTTGCACAGAAAAGGTTATAATCTACTAGTAATAATTATAATTTTTTTTTTCCAGGCTAATGTTTGAATCGGAGTCTCAGGTATTCACTTTTTTATTATCTGACAGGTGACTTCCACAGCAAGCTTACATTTCTCTCTCTTGTGCTCAAATACAGTTCAGCTGTGTTTGATATTTTCAGTGCCATTTAATACATTCTGCTGCTAATTCCAACAAAATGTTTAAAAACTTCCAGACTCAGTCTTTAAATATTTCTCTTCCATCAACAAGGTCAAGCACAGGGCTCCAGGAAAGAAGGAACAAGGAGGCAGAGTGATTTTTCAAGGCTCATTTTTTTTAGATTCATCGAATAGTTGGTGTTGAAAGGAACCTTTAAAGGTCATCCAGTTCAACGCCCCTATAATGAGCAGGGACATCTTCAGCTGGATCAGGTTGCCCAGAGTCCCATCCAACCTGACCTAGAATGTGTCCAGAGAAGGGGAATCCACCACCTCTCTGGGCAACCTGTCACCATCATTATTATGAAAAACTTCTTCCCTATGTCTAGTCTGAATTGACCCTGTTTTGGTTTAACACCATTACCCCTTTTCCTATCACTACAAACTCTGCTAAAAGTTTTGTTCCAATTTTTCTTATTTTCCCCTTGAAGTTCTGAAAGACTGCTCTAAGATCTCACTAGAAGTTTTTCTTCTCCAGGCTGGAAAATCCCAGTTATCCCATTTTTTTCCTCATAGGAGAGATGTTCCAGACTTCTGATCACTGTTGTGTTTCACCTCTGGACCTGCCCAGGTTCAGAGTAGAGTAAAGAGTAGGATAGTTTGGTTCACAAAAGGATAGATTAAGAGTTGATACTATAAAGAAACTTTAGATGTTAATGAGAATACAGTCACTCAAGAGAGGACAGAAGGACTACTAGAAGATAAATTTTGCAGATTAGTAATCATTTTATGTGAGAACATTTAGTCAGGCTTTTTAAAATTTAATGAAATGCACTAAAACCGGCATGTACAGGAGAATAAGAGGAATGCTGAACATTTTCTTACGAATATACAAAATATGCTCTTGGTCTGTAAGATGCCACAATGTATAAATATATAACTTGAAGGAAAAGATGGAAAACTGCAATTTGCTTCTGTTGGCGCTCTGTAGCATTCCCCCATTTTACTCCCAGCTTTCTGAATGTTTTCAAGTGATCTGTCTAAAGAAATCAATGGCTATTGACAAGTTCTGTAATTACATTTGCAAGCCAAGATTCTTAGGCCTCTGACACATATTTAAGTGATCACAGAGCTTCTAACCTCTTTTGCTAATGATCACCAATGTATGAATCTGAGCCAAAAATCAAATCATGTCACAAAGCACCCACTTGTCTTTCTGCACAACAGTGCCGTGACTTGGGATTCTTGTACTGTCACAGTGACAGAAGAGCTGATGGGTGGAAAATGTAGATGATTGTCATAGATCTTTCTTCCAAATTCATGCTAAATTTGTCGTGTGGGTTTGGCAGGGATGGTGGAGTTTGAACTGGGTTCACAGGTCAGTCCTAAAAAGGGCTGGTCAGTCTTTCTGTCTGATAGATCTCTCTGTGGCTGGATTAAATACCATTGAGGAAGGAAAACAACATACAGACTAAGCCTTCTCACACATTTCCTGCTGTTTAGAATGCTGCCTGAAGCACCAGAGCTGTGCTGCTTTGGCATAGCTATCTCAGCTGTCCTCATTAGAGCCATTTGTGTTGTATGAAACACTTCAAATATTTTCTTAAACTATGAAAAATAAGACATTTGCTGAGCAATTAGGATACTGAACCAGGACCTGGGACAAAGGCCCCAGTGTTAGTTTCATTAAATGTTTAAATTTCAGAGATGAAACGAAACCTTTCATTAGTCCTTTTACTACCCGAAGGGAGCCTACAAGAGAAGTGTAGAGGGACTTTTTACAAGGGCTTGTAATATTGACACGACGAGGGGGAATGCCTTTAAATGAAAAGAGGGAAGGGTTAGATCAGATTTTGGGAAAGAATTCTTCCCTGTGAGAGAAGGGAGGCCCTGGCACAGCCCAGAGAAGCTGTGGATGCCCCATCCCTGGAAGTGTCCAAGGCCAGGCTGGACAAGAGCTGGAGCAACCTGGGATAGTGGGAGGTGTCCCTGGCCATGACTGGAGGACAGGAAGATCTTTAAGGCCTGTTCCAACACAAACCATTCTGTGATTCCATACATCTGTGTTTCTATGAAAAACCCCAGCAGATACATGCCCAGTACATCAGAGTCAATGGCTGGGTTACACCCTGCTGGTGATATTGGAGTGAAAACCCACAAGGAAAATTGGGAATGGATACCCTGACACTCTGGCCACTCTGCCTTTGGGTAGCAGAATCATTGTGCAACAGTTGTCTGACTTGTCAATCTGGTTTGTCAAATTAGATTATATAATTTACTGCAAGAAAGAATCTGAGAAAATAATTTGGAGCGCCATTAACTTTAAAAAACAGTCTGCATTTCTGGTAAGCTTTATATTCATTCATAGAGCAAAAAAAAAAGAAAAAAAAGTTTGCAATATCAATCCATGTTTTATTGACAAGTCTTCCAAAAAATCTTTCAAAATATGTGCATGAAAACTCTATTCCTGCATGATCCCCTAGTAAGGTGACTTTTCTACTCATCACTGCCCTTGTGAAATTCATTACCTTTACCTAAATCCAGCAGAAATACACTAAACTCCAAATGCCTCAGCTCTGAGTCAGTGGAAAGTGTTAAGCCTGTGCAACAGATGATCAGAGAAGCACAAATATCCTGAGTACCTGGTAGCATCTGCTACCAGAAACAGCTTCTGCACCCCCTAGAAACTGCTCCTAAAGCCCTTTCTAGTTAGTAACTCTTACTACCTGACAGCATCTCTTGCTCAGTGTGCAGACTGCTGATTCCACTTGCCATAAGTGAAGATATTGTGTAGGAGGAAAAATAAATTGTTACATGCTTTGGGTTTCATTAGGTTTTCTTTGCTCTCTTATGTAAAGGCTTTTGTAAAATTCCAAAGGAAGTGGTTTTATTGGTGGGTTTTATTTTTTTTTAAATATTATTTTAAACATAAACAGTTGCTTCAAACAGATACTAAATATTCAAAAGAGAATCCAAAATAGTTTCCTGAAACTGGAGGACTACTGAGCTAATCCCTGTATTGGAAACTTCTTCCACAGCAACCAGTATGTGCTGCCAATAAATCACAGGTGTCCACAGTCCATAAACAGGCGAAAAAAATAAAATGTGACATGTTTGATAGCTTTGAGGTGTGCAAACCTAAGTGTATGTGCCTATACGTCTGGCCACTTGTCTTTTCAGAGATCTCCAAGACAGAAACGAAATCCACCCTTGCCATAAAGCTGAAAAGAACCTCAGTGTCATAAAGGAGGCTCTGTGGACTCTGCAACTAAGCTCTCAGTCTTTCACAAATGGATATTTTGTGCTTTCTTTTCCTTCAGCTGATGAGTGCAAAAAGGGAAGAGTGATAAAGAGGTAAGGGGGGTTAGCAGCCTGGTCTGAGAGTTGACAACACTCAGTGGAGGGAGATGCAAAAGGAAAAGAATTTGGGCCAAAGCCTTTCTCCATTTTATGTGAAAAAATTACATTGCCTGAACATTGGAAATGTCACTATTTCAATAATTTTTTTTCATATTATGTTATCTGATTAAAGGTGAAGACCACCTAAATGTTAATGCTTTTTCTTTTCATACACTGGCTTTCTGAACATTTACAGAGCAGCTGTGTTTCTTTGCATTTCAATGATAAGTTGAGCCATTTCAAAAGAAAACAAGATCAATTAAAAACTTAACATTCTGGTTTAGATTGGTTTATTTTAAATGGTGCACACTGTGGCCAGGGTGAAGAGCAGATGGGTCACAGTTCCTGTAAATCTATAATTTACTGTCTCATCTCCAGAGTAGGGTATGCACTTTTTTTCTTTTTTCCTTGATAACTCCAGATTGTCTCTGTTTTAGTGGAAATCCTTTCTTGCATATTGGATGTGAGGCTTTGTGTCATTCTATGCCTTGTCCTCCTTTAGATGTATTACTTCTAACCAAATTTTTCAATTCTGTTCACCTCTTGCATTTACTTCTTTCATACTTTCCTGTTGCACCCCCATTTTAGGAGTCAGTTTGGACCATCCCACTCAAGTGTTAGCTCAGAGTTAATCTCTCAGGTTTCCCTTGAGATTTGCTCCTCAGAGATGATTTTCTCATGGATTAGACTCACCCCACCTCTAACATATTCTCCTGGTCGAGTATATTCTACCCCACGGCAAAAACAAACAAACAAACAAACAAGCAAACAAACAAAACTACAACAAAAAACAAATAAGCAAACACAAATTCTTTGAAACAAGTGAAAGAGGCTGATTTTTTACACTGGTTTTAAAGGCTCTTTCACCTCCTCTCTGAATAACTTTGGCTCATGACCCTGCTGTATCTAATACAGATGCAAAGACTAGCTGAAAATGGGATATTAACACTCAGCTTGGGGAAAAATCTGACACAGATATGAGTTTCTAAGGCTTCTTTTTCCTCACTGGACACCCTCCTGTTTCAGTGCAGGTGTAAATCTGGATAGCCAGCACCACATGGTGGCCCTTCTCTATCAGGAGCATCAAGTCACACCACACTTGTCTAGCTGGACCCTACCATGTCCGGAGTTTCTAAAGAAGTTTATGCATACTAAACAACAAAACTTAGCCATTTTACTTTTTTTTTTCTGTTTTTGTGTCTCTTTATTTTGTTTTATTTATTTATTTATTTATTCCCATTATGGTGCATAATATTTTCCATTACTCTTGTTGCAAGGCTGTGTAATGAGCCAACATGAGGCACAGAGAGGAAGGTGTTAGCCAGATTTCCAAGACACATCTGTTGGGAACTTTGTTTTCTGCTGTGTACATGGACAGTAAATATGACTGCTCCTTTGGTATGGAAATCATCTTCAGGCTGTACCATCAATATTCATTCCATATCACATCAATTAACAAACTGTGAATAATTGGGAATTAAACATGAATGCATGAAGGACCATGATCACCCATGTAGTGACTAATAAGGACTTGTTTGAAGTAATCACACACAGATCTAATTTTAGTATGGTTGATTTGTTTTTTTTAAATTTTCCAGAAAGTTGTCTCAATGTTAATTAAACAATTTAGCTCATATATAATTTTTTAGGAAAGTGTAATTGTTTTAAAAAGCTACCTTTAACTTTAATCACAAGAATAGATTATTCAATCAATTACAAAATGCTTGATTTTGCTAGCATCATACTTTGTATGTAAAATGATGTTTTAAATATCTTTTATGCATTTCCATATAATCAAAATGATGCTTTGTATCTCAAAGGGTTACTCATCTGCTTGGATAACACTGTAAAAAGAAAAAAATATGAAAATTACTAAACAAAGCGAAAACTCTCTAAAATTGCTTACCTGCACTATTTCTTTGTATTTTAATTTCACAACAGCATCTTCTTTGAAATTACAAAGTGAAAGAAGGTAAAGAGAATGAGAAACTGTCTCTTGTTGGTTTCTTAGAACTTTGAGGAGAGTCCAGATCTAAGTTGGACCCAAGAATCATCAACTCTGATACAAGAAAATCGACCAAACTCAAATGATGTCACAATTTTCAGGAGTCCCAGCTGATGCTCAGCACAGTTCATAATGTAACAAGGTTAAAGGAGGCAGTTTTGTGCTTTTGGTTTGATTACTTCCCACATTACCTGCAAAGAATGACACTTGATATGCTGGAAATCTTTCTCTAAATAAATATTCAGATGTATAAATGATTTATCATATTTATTTAACTAATCAGTATTTCCCATTCTTACTGGTTTGACATTTAAGCAAAGCACAAGTCCCAGCTGTGGCCTTAAGAGTCACTCTGTCTCACATTTTTACCATGAGTCATTCAAATTATTTTTAATGACACAACAGTTTGAATCAAGAAAATTCGTGAGCTGCAGTCTACCGGGAGGGCTTTTTTCCCCCCTCTTTGTTCCTTTTGGGTTTTTTTTAAGTGATGGTTTCTAACTTACAACTTCAGAGTGGAAGCTTTTATTTTTTTGTTTAAATTTTTATATATTATATTTTATATTCTATATTATTAATATTAGATATTGTACTTTCAATATTTTTATGATTTTATCAGTTTTGTTTTAATACTATGTCTTATATTCTATATCCCATTTAATTTAAATCCTTAATTTAATTTAATTTAATTATCTTAGTTTGGGCTTTGGGGTGTTTTTTAATTTTTGTTGTTTTCCAGATGCAGTGATTCAAAGAAGTTCCCCTGAAAAGGCAGAATTCTTCCAGTCATAAAATGGTCAAATAATGAAGTTTTCTCTGTTCCACTTTTGGAAAGCAGGACTATAGAGGTGCCTGCTTTCCCAAAATATCCTAATGTTTGATTTCTTTCAAATGAGCTTTGCAAGAGCTCACAACAGTCATTTTTCAACAGTGTCAGTTGTTAAGACTTTGAGGTCAGAGATATATAGCTGATGCTGAAATAAATGCAGAGCATTGACCTGGAGCTCATAGTACACCTCCCTACCAGCACTGGCTTTAAGTAATTAAGCCAGAACAAATGGGAAAACTTCATAAATTTGGAGAATATTGCCTTCCCAAGTAAAAGGAAGCTGTGAGAAGAGATTGGAAACTGAATATAGAAGAATCCTTTTGAAGTTTTCGTTTTCTTATTGTAAATTAATGAGGCAGATGTGTGGTTATACTTCATCAGTATATACGTCATCAGGGAGTGACCAGCAGCACATTTCCAGAGCTGCAAGGAAGGACTACTGGAAGATGTAGATCCAGACTTGGGGGAGATGCTGGCAGGATGTACCAAGCTGCAGAAATATCTAAGGCAGGATGGAAATGTTAAATGGGAAAACAAGTTGCAACTACCCTTGACAGATTTACCAGCAGGAGAGGACACTGGGAAGCAGGAGGTCACAACAAAGTGAGGGGTTTGGAAGACGTGCTGTAGAATAAACAGCAAGAAAATGTCAAATAAAAGCAGCTGCTTGAGGAATGGGAACATGTGCAGACCCAGACAACAGCCAGCATTTAGAAATGAATGGTGTTTTGCAGTTTTCAGCCCTGAGTAGCAGGGACAAGGAGAACATCTCACGACTCAGTGCCCCGGAGAGCAGGGAGTGACAGGCTTTGCAGGGACAGAGGCACCCTTCAGCAGGGGACAGACAGTCACAAAAACAACCAAGTTCTCGCTCTCTCAGACCTTCTTCCAGGGGACAGAGCTGGCAGTGATGTGGAGGAGTTCTGCATGGAGCTTGGCTGAAGAATGCTGAAGCAAAGAAATTATTTTTTCATTAAAAAATAATGGAATGCTTATAAATTATAGACGAAACATAGATCACTTAGGGAAAAAAAAAGTGAATGGGAAATGTAAATACATAGAGGAAAGACAAATATAATTGAGAATGCATAGCATGAAACTAATTCTGAGTAAAGAATTATGTGATCTGAAGTTTAACTGGAACTGATCAACTCTGTTATAGTTGCAGGAATAAAAAGGCAATATTTGGTTTAAAAACATGTTTAGTCTAGGTTTGATTCAGAGAGTGTACAGATTGAAGAAACATAGAAAATGTAATAATGCAAATATAAGAAATAATTATCCAGTCTCAGAAATAATAGAGAATAAATTTGCAGGGACTGCAGCAAAGGATGAGGCATTGCAGGAAACTTTCAAGGCTATCAGTGTAAGATGGGATGGGAATTACAAAATATATCCACTGCATCTTTCTCATTTAAATGAGAACTTTCTGTAGCTGATAATGTAGTGCTTAGACGTACTGGTTCCCAGACTGCAAATTATGATAACCTGACATAATTCATGATTGTAGAGAGGTGTAGAAGAGTAAATGATATATTGATTGCTGGGGTTACTGATTGATGGCTCATCCCTACAAACATGAAGGAGTCCAGGGGCAGCAGGGCAGGGGGAGGAAAGCCAGTTCTTCACTCAGAGAAAGGATGCCCTACCCTGGCTCCTTCTCCTGTCCCCAGAGAAAATCACCCCCACGGACTGGAGAGGAGACCCATCATGGACTAAAAGCTTCTGGATCACTTTGCAGACTGGCAGGGTCATGGAACTCATGGTCTGAGTCAAGGGAAGGGACACTTGGGCTCATGCGGGGCTTATCCTAGGATGGAAAACATTTTAAAAATCAATTACTATTCCCACTAAGATGAGATTGTATTACTGAGGAGTTTAACATGAAGCTGAGTCACAGGCAGAATTAGAGACATATTTAACCAACAGACTATTCCAGAACTCTCTATAATAGGGATGGTCTGAAGCTTCACAGAACTTGAAAGCATGAAACAATTATGCATTCCAAAGTGAAATGAGCCACCCAAATATACTTATTAAATTGTCTAGTAAAAAATAAAGTTATATTTAGAGTGTTTCTAATTAAATTTTTGATATCTCAAAGAGACCCATATTTTCTCCTTACAAACTTAGCCATTAAAAACTGCAGTGAAAAGTTATTTTGTTAAAAAAAGAAAAGAAAAAAAAGAAAAAAAAAAAGGCAAAAAAGGCAGCATAGTTCTTCCTGGTTTCTCTCATCCTGCAGCAGAAGCCTGAGCAGATCTTTTAAATACTCAAAACCACTGGTAAAAGAGTACACTGAACCTGTACTATTGCCAGCTTTGATGCCTTTGGGATGCATGTGACATGCAGAGTGGTGTTGCCAGCTTTTGGGAGGGCAATTTCTCTTTATTCTCATGAAGTACTTGAGCCATCAGCCCTCCCTCTCCTGCCCTGAAGGAAAGTGCCAGGACATGAGCCAAGTCCAGGTCATGTAGGAGCAACCTGGAGGAAAAAAAAAAAAAAGATTGTGAAGAGCCTCTAAATATCAACGAGCAGTCATGGAGAGAGAGGCAGAATTGATTCTCACGAGCCTGGCCAGAACAATTCCTGACAGAATTAGTGGCAACTGCTTGGACTGTGCTATAATAAACTGCAACCCTGAATTATAATTTGTCTGGAAAAGCTGTGGCTGCCCCATCCCTGGAAATGTTCAAGGCCAGGTTGGAAGGGGCTTGGAGCAAGCTGGGATAGTGGAAGGTGTTCTTGCCCATGGCAGGGGGGCTGGAAGGAGATGATCTTGAGGGTCCCTTCCAATCCAAACCATTCTAATTCCATGAACAACAATAGAAGAAAGGAATGTAATGAAAATAAAATTGTGTCTGGGAGCTGAGCTGTGAGAACAGATGTGAGCTGGTAACACAGAGAAAAACTAATAAATAAACAAACGAAAACCTTATGGTGTCATAATATCTCCTAAAGTCATGATCTTAAGAAACCTTTACCCCCTGAAAGTGATGTAAATTACTTCTTGCTAAGAATACCGGGGTTTAATATAATTTTGAAAACAGACCTCCTAAATAGGAAAAATTTATAATCTAAGTGCCTTGGAAAACAGGGCCTGGTCACCAGTTTGGCAAGTTGGCTGCTCTACTGAGCCAGAATTCATTTTGACATTTTCAGAGGAAAGAAATGTGAAAAACTATGACAAAAAGCTCTTAAGGGCAGCACCATGAGGGTGGTGGAAAATATTTCAACAGTGGGGTAAGAAATGGAAATATTTAAAGCAATGCACTTATGAGCAGATGGATGAAGGGAGATAAGCTCTGAAACAGTAAATGAGCAAAGATAGGCACTAAAATGGACAAAAATCAGTCCTCTGTTCACTTTTTCAGTGTGAAGGTGAAACAAAGCTGCTATAAAGTAGTTGAACAAGCCATTGTCCTTTGGCTGCTCTGTGCTTCGCATAAAATAGAGAGAAAACAGTGACAAGGCTTGGCTTATTTTAAGTTGTAATAGCTCAGAATTTTCCAAGCCACAGAAGTCCAAGCATTAGTCTTATTTTCATTCCTTCAAGCTCCTCCTTTGGTGTCTTTCCCCCCTCACAGAGATGAAATAGACCAGAAACCAGAACAGCCATCCAAGCCCTGCTCTCACCCCACAGTGGCACATGCAGCCAAGCCACAGCTCTGGATCTTCACCTGAGGTGAAACCTTTGCAGACCTCAATTGTCACGTCAAGACTGTAGCTGTTTTCTCTCTCTGGCCACCCTCTCATGCTACTGCCACTCAGCTCCACCCTCTCCTCCTAAAAGGCTCAAAAAACGGGTGGAAGAATCTATCATTTCTAGAAAACCTGGCAGAAATGTTAAAAGGGAGGGGAGATTCTGGCAGCTCCAGTGCCTCCCATTTCCGTTCCTCCCACTTTTGTGTTCCTCTCCCAGCCTGTCAGATCACACAGGAGACAACAATAAGGAAGAAGGAGTTTCCCACCCTCCATGGCACCTTCCCTGTCACCATTTTAGGAAGAGGTTATTAGAGTGATAAATCATGCAAACCCAAATCAGCCAAACAAAGCTATAAAAAGACAGTGGAGACAACAGAATGGGGAGGGGAAAGTGTAGGGAGAAGTTAAATAACCTATTGTCCTAGGAGAAAAGAAAACAGATAAAGTCACAACATAGAATAAAAAAAGACTCAGGCAGGGAGGTGCTTACAAACCAGAGGCTTCAGGAACAAAGAAATCTATAAAGGAATATAAAAATACACTCTGCATTTCTAGTCCTGTTTTATTTCACCCTGCTTTGAGGACTGCAACTAATTTAGTGATTTACTGAGCACCTCTGCCTTTACTTTTTTCCCCGGTGAAGTAGGAATTAGTGGTCGAGGGAGGAAAGACAATGAACTCATCTAAGTGGATATTGTGATATTGTGCCTTGATTTCAATGGATACAGATGTGCTAATGAATAAAATGACCTAAAATCTTGCATGTGGGTGGATCACATAGAGTCATAGAATCATTAGGGTAGGAAAAGACTTCTAGGGTAATCAAGTCTGAGCATTAACCCAGCACTGCCAAGTCCAGCACTAAACTATGTCCCCAGGTACAATATCTACACATCTTTTAAAACCCTCTAGGGATGCTGGCTCCACCATCTCCTTGGGCAACCTGTTTCACTGTTTAACAACCCTTGTGGTGAACAAAGTTTTCCTAATATCCAATCGAAACCTACCCTGGCACATCCTGAGGACATTTCCTCTTGTTCTGCCACTTGTTACGTACGAGAAGATGCCAACCCTCAGCTCACTACAACCTTCTTTCAGGGAGTTGTAGAGAGCAGTAAGATCCCTCTGGAGCTTCTTTTCCCCCTTTCTCTCCAGGTTAAAATCCCCCAGATTCCTCAGCTTCTTCTTAGCAGACTTCTCCTAATCATTGATAGGATTAAACTTTCCACACCCCGCAAAGCAGGAAGGTCACATCCAGATTTGGTACTTGGATCTGTCTCTGAGCTGGGCATGGGCATCGTGTCAGGACTCCTTGGCATGACTCAAAAACTGCTCAGTTGTACTTCTACAGTGGCAAGGATGGTTATTCAGTTGGTCAATTGTACCTGTACAGTGGCAAGGATGGTTATTCAGCTGGTAAATTGTACCTTTACAGCAGCAGGGATGGTTATTCAGTTGGTCAGTTGTACCTGTACAGTGGCAGGTACGGTTATTTATCAGTCTTTGAGCTTGTGCCACAGCCTGGCTTTATTTACTAGAGCTGAGGTGGCTGATAAGAGCAGCAATGAGAGCACAGTAGCAAAGGTGGGATGACTGATTCACACCAAGATGTAGAAATGGAAATCAGGAAAAAACAAGAACTCAGAGGGTTTAGGAGAAGTCACAATGACCTGATGTGTCTGAATTGCAAAACAATAAAAAGTTGCAGGCCAGTAGTACAAAATCCCTAAGGCATAGGTAGTTGAAGATGTAGGGATTCTTTTCAAAGAGTAGCAATAAAAATGATTCAACTCACTACAAATTTGTGAGTTCAGTCTGAGCAGTATAAAAAATTGAACAAATCTCAAAGAAAAAAGATTGGAAAAAAAAAAAAAGGAGTAAAATTAGATTTGGGGTTCCAAAGGTTGTTCTTGCTGGGGTAATCTGATTGTTTTTCATTTATGAAAAAAATCCCAAAATTCACTGATTCCCTCAGCAAAGGAGCATGAACCATATAAAAGTTAAAGCTGACGGATAAACCCGGAAGCTGCTAGTGAAGAATGAGGAGAACTGTGGGGTTGCCCAGGGACCATTTAGCAACAAGTACTCCTGAGATTGGAATTTTTCAGCCTGAAGGAAGACTGAGAGAGGAGCCTTAAGAGCAATACTAATTAATACTTTTACTAGCAATCCTGGCATAGAAAGTGAGTACATCAATAAGGCTCACTGATGACACAGAGAGGTTCAGAGCATCTGCAACGAGCAGCTGAGTGAGCATGAAAACCAGAGTTTAAATAGCAATTTAATGAAATTCAGTAGTACAGAGGACAAGGGCATGCATCTGGGGACTAATAGCAAAAATTCTTCCAGAAATACTATGTTCAGATGGAAATGACCTATGGAAGTTGATGTGGCCATACAAGCAAATATTGCTCAAATGTAATGCCATGGAACAAGGCTCTGCTAAGACAGGAGGCGCTGCTCTTGTATCTCAAAAGGAAGAAATCCAGTGTCCCAGTTAGAGGAACAGTGTGGACATCTGAGGAACTTAGGTATGGGAAAAGCTTTTTGAGTAACCATAACCTGTCACTAATCATCCTGGGAATAGCTTGTCCATCCTCAGACTATTTTAATTGGTATTAATATTGTAAAAATACTTCAGAAACAATATAAATATCTAAATAAAATCTAACCATGGTTTGACTTTGGGAAGCTCTGTTTCCTACAGAGTAGAACACCCAACAGGTCTTGAGAGGCTCAAATCCCACTTACAGGTGTTCTGGGCTCTTTTGGCTAAGTTGGCCATGGTTTTGCATTTCTGAAGAGGAGATGATGGTATTTATTACCTGCATATTTATAGATTCACTGCTAAATAATGGCCTCTTAGATATTACTTTTGTCAGAACTGCAAGTATCTCTGTTATCTGTAGGGAATGTGCTGTAACATTTAAAACTGTTTATTTCTTGAACTTATTTCTCACCTGAGTCAGGGTACTTCCCTGGAACATGTCCTTATCTATCCAGGCAAATAAAACAGGGTAAAAATGGCTTTCAGTCTTCATGTAATCTACAGACTTCTCCCTCTTGTAATTTTGGTCCCGTGCTAATTAATCCTCTCCCAGTCATTGAACTTTCCCAGCAGTGGAAGGGACTCTTTATGAAAGGAACCCAGACACATGGGTAGTTTTGGTAATAATCACTCTATTTGGTGGGCTGAAAAATATGTGTGATAAGAGTGTGAGGTGAGGTGAGGTCTTTGCAGCAGAAAATGTTCCTGGGGCTGTTTTATTGAGTTATATAGATACCACTACAGTGTCCAGGGCTGGCACTGCAGATGTTCTGGTTTAAAATCCTTGTCTGTGTTTCCTCAAACCACCCTGGGCTGGAGGAGTGGCAGATGCAATCTCATGTTGCTCTGGTGTTACATCCATAGGAACCTAAACATATTGATTGTATTATCACATGCAAGAGATTTAAAAAAAAAAACAAACCCTTTAAAAAGTAATCAAAACCAGGAAAAATGAGCTTGACAGATATCAAAAGACTCCACTATTCTTTAAGCAGGAGGGGTAGATTTTAATGCCAGGCCTCAAGCAAAAGACTGCTTGCCTAATTAACAGAGAAAGTGAAAGCAGCTGCTGCTAAAGACTCCAAGTTAGAGGCAAATGGTGAACTGAGGCATGGAGAAGTTAAGTGGTTTGCCTTAGGCCATAGAGGGAAGTGGTGTCAGACCCAAGATTAAAAATCACAAGTTTTTCCTCATCCATCTCCAAGCTCAGATCACTAAAGTGTACCATCTGGACATGCGTAGATAAGTATTTGGGTCTGTCTATCATTCCTATCCATCTTTAAAATAAACTTATATCCTCTTACAGTTTCATATAATTTCCAGGAAAATGCTATTTTATTTAAATGTAGTTTCTTGCACAGCTAATATTTCAGGATTAATGTGGTGGCACAGCCACTGGAAAAAAAATTATGTTCCAGCGAGTAAGGATTTGTTTTTTTTAAACCAAAAAACTAAAGCTGTTTAGTGCAAAAGGATAGAGAAATAGACACAGCAAGTTACCTTCAGCTTGTTACTGACATAGTATTATTTGAAAGATGGGGAAGAAGTGAAGTGAGATAGGAAACTTTTGTACTGCAGTAATCTAGCAAAGAGCAGCAACAAAAACACTCTCTCTACAAATACAGTAGAGAACAGCAGCACAAAATAAACTCTGAGTAATGCTACCTCAAAACACTCTCCATAGTAACATAACATTTTTATCCTTATTACCAATGTCGAGGACTTTGTGGTTCCAAACCAACCTAAACTCACATGAAAAAGATCTAGAGCAAACTCTGGACCCAGCTTTCTCAACCTTTCTCTTTTAGTTTTGCTTGAGAGTGATATGTGCTGACCTCTTGGACCCCTTGGCAGCCTTTTGCTATTCAACATTTATGAGAACTCTTTCTTTGCCAAAACCTACTGATATTATTTCTCCCTTATATTTAAAGTCCTTTCTTTCTGACTTACATTCTGCTATGGCATGGCAAAAACCTTTGAACACAAGTCAACTCTTATGGATGGGCAAATGTTTGGATATTCCATTTGGATTAGCAAGGGATAAGATCTGTTCACTTTATCCATGAAACTTAAGGGTCCAAAGCAAACCAAATCAAGTATTAAAAATAGCAAGTTATCATCAAAATAATTTGATTTGTGTAATTCAGGTCATCTCATTATGTAAATCTGCTACAGACTTACTCTCATCTAAAGGTTCTGCACCAGTTTTGGCTGGGGTAGAGTTAATTTTCTTCACAGTGGCTGGTACGGTGCTCCAGTTTGCATTTGTGCTGAGCACAGGGTTGATACTACAGAGATGTTTTTGTTATTGCTGAGCAGGGCTTTCAAGTGGCTGCATGGGACTTGGCTGCTGGCTGGGGTTAAGCCACGTCAGGTTCTTATGCAGAACACACAACTATAGAGCTTGAAAATCGTCTGTGAGTGTTGAACACAACATCACTTAGATGTGACATATTGATGGCTGATGTCAGGATCTCCCCACGCTGCAGAAATAGCCAGTGACAGCCTAGCAAATGCAACAACAAAACCATCTCCCTGAAAAGGAGGAGAGGATGCAGCTGGCGAAACCAGCGAGTTTTTGCAGTTCCCCATTATTTTATGTGACGGATGGATTTCTGGCTATCTGCACTGGGTAATAAAGGCACAGCAATTCTACAAGGATTGCTCATTTGGGCACATTACACACACCTGCAAGCACATAGACACACCACCTCTGATAAATGCAGGTACATAAACCCTGGTTCCAGGACAAAATCTCAGTGCAGCAAAATGCTTCAGCATTTACTCAAATCCCATTGCAGTGTAAAGCTGTTGCTTAAGAAATTTCCAAAATTGTAGCTAGCACCATTATCCCTGCAGTCAGTCTTCTGATTGATTTCAATAAGCTTTAGGTTGGTCCCTTGATATCAATATTCTGGATCTACGTCCAGAGACGGCATTGCAAAACCAAAGCCTAAGAATTTCTGCTCTCCCACAGTCCTCAAGAGATAAGTTCAGCTAATCACTTGATCAGAAACAGAAACACACAATTTTTCCCTTAATAAAGTCAATGAAGTGAAGCGTTTTGTGAGTCAGAAAAGTGTTGTGAGAAAAAAACAAAGCACCATCCCCATATATTTGTATATATAAAAACACATAAATGTACACACATATATATACTCTTCATCTTCCAAGCAGAACACTCTTCAAAGTGTTAAAATATTTTATAAAATTGCCCTGATTGTTCCAGCATTTTACAGCCTTGCAAATTATTATTTTCTGTCTTGGGGAATATATGAAAAGGCAAAAACAAGAAAAACATTTTACTGTTTATACTTTAACTGGCTTAGTTTAAAATGGATTTCCTTTGCACATTGTTTGAGCACTTAGAATATTTGTAATTCTGTAAAGGTGCTCAGTGACAGAAAAATGATACATAGATGCCTGCCTGTGACAACATTTTAGTAATTCTTTGAGGCATTGGAACTGTTTTTAACACTACATCCTGCAGGAGCAGTCCCTGAGAGGGTATTTACAGTATAGATACCTAAGTTAGGAGATTTGTATACTGTGGCTTTCTTTATGCCGACTAGGGTGAGAAAACCTCCTCCAGAGAGCAGTTCTGAGGAGAAGCAGAGTTTAAGTGCCAGCAAAATCATTCCCAGCAAAAGCATTAGAGACTATTCCGAATTGCAGCACTTATTTAAAAGCTTGGAGTTTGGAATTGAAGGACAAAAAGGTGAGAACAAACTTTGTTCTTATTTCTGCACTAAATCTCTTCTTCTCTTGAGAATGTCATGTAGTCTTTAGTGACTGTGTGGAGCACTGACATTCTTAGTTTTTAAGCAAGTTCTTTTAAGGGCCAAATATTTTCTGTGAAGTGTTTTGTAAAGCTAAAGTGCTGAAGCATAGTTAGGCTGAAAAGCTTCATGTTTCAAGTAAAATGTCTCAATCTTAGAGCATCCACTCCAAAATGACAAAGGACAGAACTGAAGTTGCCTGACTCTCATTTGAACCTCCAGCTGCAACATGTGATGTGATGCTGCTGCTTTGTCTGATGCTCCATCTTTCCTCAGAGAAAACACTTGTCCATTGCCTACTGCCAACAGCCTATCAATACATTTTGAGGATCACAGCCCATTTTTTACAAAGAAAAAAGATATGCTTTTGTCCAGTAGGATGTGTTTGGGAGTGGTAGAAATATTATTACCTTGTAAATTCAGAAAATCTTGCTGCAGCACGCACAGAACCAAGACATTTCCTAAAAGTGCATCTCAGGACTGTGAGCTCCTTGTCAGCTTATATGGAGTTCTATTAAAACAAACAAACAAAAACAAAAAAAACCACATTTTTTTCTGTTTATATCCACATAAAGAAAATTAGGAATTTATAAATGACAAGAAGAAAAGTAGTGAGCATGTGAAGAAGGTTATGAATCAATGATAGTTGAGCAATGTCCTAAGATCCCACCAAAATCTGAGTCCCAGTCATAAGCATCTTGCAATGTTTAGTCCATATCTCTACAAACTGACTAATTTTGCTTTGTATGTGGAGGTTGACATGTGGTGATAATTTACATGTGTAAATATTTCTGATATATAAATGAGCAAAGCAGAGTGAAGTTGGGATACATTTTAAGCACACTCTAAATAAAGAGAAACACTCATAAATCCCACATTTAAGTAAAACAAAAAACCAAAAAAAAACAACCCAAACAACCCAATACAGAAATACCCACATGACAAACGTACCCAATAGAAGGAATGAATAAATATATTACTAAATGAAAAGCGTGTCAAAATGCATTAGAATGTATTGCAAAATCAAGTATGTATCCCTTTACCCTATATTTCAACATCTGCAACTGTGTAATGTAGTAAATGACATATATCACCTGCTGATTGAAACACATCATCTGGTGAAATAACAATCAATCTGTGCGTGTGAAATGCATCTCTTCTCCTAATAAATTAAATGCAGAGCAAGCTAAAGCTGATGCAGCAGTTACCGAATTATGCATGGTGAGAACTGAACTCATTTTACCAGCTACTGAATCTGAAACCTAAAGAGCTGAAACTGATACAGCCCATCAGACACATCAGCTTTCTGGAAAGTGTCAATCATAGGCACAGGTTGAAGCTGCTGTCAGAAAATGTTTAGGTCAACAATGGTCTCACTAACAGCCATTTGCTTCAGTGATGGCAAAGGTTCAGGATCAGGGCATGACTGCCAAGATCCCAAACATCTGGAGTTTGATATTCAAGCCTGCGTGAATGTTCACTGTAGAGGGAGAGGTGTTGAAAGGCCCATTTAAACATAATGGAGCAGGGGAGAGCAGCTTATTGTATTTTTTAACTCACTGAAGATGGGTGAGATGAAAAGTAGTGGGATGGATGGCAGTGTAGTTTTCAGCTTTTTTAAAAAATAAGAGGATCATTCAGCAGTACAAATAACATTTGTGTCAGTCACATGCAAACTTCTTTCCATATCTTGTGAAATGGATACATATGTATACATGAATATGTATATGTACAGATATATACTATGTGTATGTAAGGTAAAGCAAAAAGCCTCATATTTGGTTTTGTGTTCTCCAAATACATGGAAAACTGTGATGTTTCACAACATCAAAATTAATGCAAACCAGCTTTTCACTTGGGTTTCACACCTTTTCAGGCAACCTGGTCCAGCTTCACCCACACAGTGAAGAATTTCTTCCTATTACCCAACTCGCCCCATTTCAGTTTAGATCCATTTCCCCTTGTCCTATCACCACATGCCCTTGTAAACAGTCCTCCAGCTTTCTTGAAAACCACTTTTAGGTACTGAAAAGCTGCAATAAGGTCACCCCAGAGCCTTCTCTTCTCCAGGCTGAGCAATCCCAATCCTCTCAGCCTTTCTGCATAAAATTCTGTCGACAGTTTCATTCTTGATGCCACTCAATGCCCAGTTTGGTTGAACTTTTAGTTAATTGTTCATTTTTACTTGTTGAAATACAATGTGTGCAAAAAAAGTTGGTTATTTGAGCCAATTGACTCTGGGTGGTTTTCCTCCCTCTGAAAACAAATGCTGATTTAAGGAGCAAGCTAAGTGTAAGTCAGAGTCTAGCAAGAAAATTCTCTGAAGTCATTGACTACTTAACTGATCAATAGGGCTGAAAAATATCAGAGCTATCATTTGCTGAAAGACAAATTCCTGGATCCCAAATGACATAAGAGAGGCTCCAACAAAAGTCCAAGGTGTCTGTGTCATGAGTCTACAGGGGTCTGTCTCCAAGGCTTTTAATTAAGATTAATATTGTTCGTTTCATTAAAGTAAATTAAAACTAATTCCAGCGAAGTGGGGGATGCTGAAGGGAAGTGATAACCTTGAATTAATTTACCTTTAAGAAAAGACCTGAGGAGGAAAACAAAGTTGCTTGGTTCCATTGAGCAAGAACGGCATGTTTTAAAGGAGTTTTGTTTTTCTGGAATTCACATAAGAGTCTAATCAGACTTCTGTCTTCTGTCACATTAACCTAAAATTCGCAGGATAAAAACCACCTTGCCCTGTCTATACTTCTGAAGAAACACAACTTGGAAAGAAGTTGATCCTTTCAGAAGCACAGAGATGATTCCTTTACAGGTCATGGCTCCAGCTGTGGATAATGGCAAAGTGTTTCCTCCATCCCAAACCCTCAGCACCAGCCTGGGAATATTCAGGACTGGCAAAACCTCTCTGAGGCTCTGTGTGACAGCAGGAGGCCTTCAGCATTTCCAACAGCTTGGCAAATAAAGCATGAGTCACATTCCCCTTGGGACTTTGCTCTGGTTTAATTATTTCTCTATTTCTGCAGTAAAAATTTGAAGGGACAAATAACGGCAGGTTCCAGATGCTACCAATTTTCAGGAATGCTTTTTTTTTGGTTTTGAAGAAGCTAAGCATCAAAGTCCCACAGCAAAAGCTGATGGAATGTCTCTGAAATACTGGATTTCAAGCTCATTTTAGGTACACCCCACCCACTGGCCTGGTGGCTGGGAGAGAAGAAGCTGTGAAAGAGATTGTAATGCTCCAGGTCTCAATCTGCCTCATGGTCTTCTTCTCACCCACAGAAAATGCACCATGCACACCACCCTCAGCTCCTCCCACAGCTTCAGCTCTGATGCTCCGGGGTGGATGGAGGTGGGAGAACTGGAAACAGGTCTGACCCATTTCTCTGTTCCTCTATCAAGAATGTAGAAAATGGGCAGGAGGAGAGACGGAATGGCTTTTGTTCAGGAAAGTGAAATACAGGAAGGTCTGGTTTTGGTTCTGTCTTCCTGACTGGGGACCATCCAGTACCTTCCAGGACTGAGCCCAGAGAGAGAACTATGATTTAAGAAAATCAAATGAGTGAGAAGGATTATACATTTCCATTTAACTGGGAGCTAGACACATCCTCGGCAACACAGAAAGGGATTTACAACTTTTAACGAGCAGCACTCTGTAAAAATAAAATTACTTCAAGCACAGCATTAAAGCTTTTCTCAGAAAAGCTCTAATGTAAATTTTATATGGAGCACACTACTGTACTTGCATTTGTTATTTGAATTTGTTATTTTATTAAAAAGTAGGGCCTAATCAGGATTGTCTAGTTTCAGGGAGAAAAGGAATGGGATTAAATATGAAATAACAGTTGATTCAGGATTCCTACCCACTCAGAAGACTTCAGAAATGTTCTGTCATTTTCTAGAGATTTATATATTAAAAGTGTCTGCCCCATCATAATCACTTAACATACTTTAAAAAGCACATAAACACATGGAGGGGTTTCATTATGGCATATGGGAGAGAGATTTTTCTCAGCATTGGTCCAATTTTACTCTCATTATTGTCAAATGCTAAATGTCCCGTGGACATCAGGGGAAGCCGAGCCTTTTGAAAAAAAGCTGTGCTTTATAAAAAGCATAAAGCAAGCAATCTGCAGGAAATATAGATTTCCAGTAAGCTAGGGACCAAGTCTGGACTCAAACAAATAATATCACAAGGTATCTCCCATCAGGAGAATTATTTTTCAGTGGCAAAAGGGAGACAAAGTTCAGATGGAGTGCTTGCGGTCCCAAGATTGATCCAGGATTTTTTTTTTTCCTTTCAATGGCCATAATTTTGAAGAGATTGTGTCTGTTTTTTATCACCCCTCTTATTCTTCCTTCAATTTCTCTCTTCTCACACCCAAACAGAGGACTTCTAAATCTCAGCATGAGTCTGATGATGTCTTCTCCTCTTTAATGTATGTTTCTGTGCAAGGGAGAATCAGCAGCTATTAACAGCTTGTGACTGAATGCTGCATGAGGCTCTCTTTGTAGTATGCAGTGGCATGAGAAAACACAATTTAACAGGCAATCATAGCAGCAGCCATGCTGAATGTGCAGAAGAGTCATCATCCCATCAGTGGTGGGTGAGAGAGCATCAGGTTCAAGGCTCAAGGTTTCCTCACTGGCAGAGGTGGTTGGGAGCAGAGCCAAACACTGGGCCCATGGCTTAGGTATGTTAAATCATTTTTTTGCTGAAATTAGATTTCACTCCCATGTCACATCCATTGCCTTATACATAAGGGTTTAATATGTTTCATCAAGCTTTTGGCACCACCATTGTGAAATTCCATTTTATGGCTCGAAAAGTCCATCGTCTCCTCTGACCTCCTGCATAAAGAACCTGTGAAGGATCTGGAGCACAAGTCCTGTGAGGAGCAGCTGAGTGAGCTGGGGGTGTTCACCCTGGAGAAAAAGAGGCTCAGGAGTGACCTTATTGCCCTCTCCAGCTCCTTCACAGGAGGCTGTAGCCAGGTGGACATCAATCTCTTTTCCCAGGTAACAAAGGACAGGGCAAGAGGAAATGGACTCAAATTGCATGAAGGGATGTTTAGGTTGGATATTAGGAAAAAATTCTTCATGGAAAGGGTTACCAAGCACTGGGAACAGACTGCCCAGGGAGGTAGTGGAGTCACCATTCCCAGAGGTATTTAAGAGATCTGTGGGTGTGGCATTTGGGAACATGTTTTAGTGGTGGATTTGGTAGTGCTGGGTTAATGATTGCACTCAATGATCTTAGTGGTCTTTTCTGACTTAAATGGTTCTATGATTCTATAGCACAAAATGATGCACAGTAATTCCTGTATCAAGCCTGGCTGATGATTTCTGGCTGAGTTAGATGTCTTTCAGAAAGATAGTGATGTCTGATTTCAAAGTCTTCAAAGGGAGGGAAAACCAGTAATTTTCATATGAAGTTATTCGGATGGCTTATAGTTATTATTGTTAACATCCTACCCTATCTCATTTGAATTTGTCTTGCTTCCTAGTTTTGGAATTTTCTTGTGCCTTTATTAGATTAAGCCTGCATTTACAGAAAGCCATGCTGTCACAGCTCTCACTACAGCACTCGTGTTTGAATCAGTTTTTGTTGCCTACTCTGCAATTACAAAACTTTTTATCAGGAACTTGGACAACACTTACTGCTACCATTGTCACACAAACCTTTATGTCAAAAACAAGCCTTTAAAAAATGAAGTGTTTGGTCCTGTTCTGTTCCTCACTGAATGCCAAAAAACAGATAGAGCATGAGGGGAGTTCTGCTTAAACTCACACAGACAGCATTCAGGCTCAGAAAGGAAATCCACAGTTGCATACAAATAGACTGTAATTTATGTTGGGAATCTGAAATCTGATTAGACAAGGAACTAAAGGAAAACACCTGGTTCCTTTACTTTTCTAAAAATTGCTAAAAACAATTAAAAATATGCCCTAATTGTGTACTTAGCATTTGGGCTTTATGTAAATTGCCTTTTTCTGGGCAAAGCAGAAGAGAATGCATTGACATGGCAAGTTTAACAGCATGTAACTGAAAAAAAAAAGTAATTGCAATTATTTCATTCCTGCTTCTTACAATGAGCGTAAAGTAAGACAGTAAACTCGCTGGAGGTAAGCACACTAGTGGAAATATGGGAATTACCCTGGTGCAGATCATTTGAGTGATCCTGGATTTAGGTACAGATGCAAGGAAATGAGGATGATACCAGTATTGGGTTTGATCAGTTAAACATTTTGAAGTAAAATCCAGCCCATCTAAGGTTAGATTATAAATTTACTGACAGAAATGGACTATTTCAGTTTGACTCGAGGGGCTTTACACCTAACCTATAATGTCTAATAAAATGTGAATGTTACTTATTGGTTGCCCAGCTTGTTTTGAAATTACCTATTTTCCTTCAGTACAACAGTTCCACTAATGATTTTATTGTATTTAAGAATAATGAAAGTGGCTTGTTTGCATTTGGTGATATTTCCAGAGACAAGAACCTGGAAATTCACTACTTTTTGAGACCCTTTCTCATTTTTAGGAAAATAAAATACATTTCTTCCTCAGGCAGGTACTAGATGGATGCGTTTGAGATGCTGAGATATTACAGTGGCCCCCAGTCTCAGAAGTGAGAGAGAATATGGAGTCATCCAGCACAGCAATCCTTGGAAATGAAATAAATTCTGTAGTTTATTATTTTTTTTTCCAATAACATCTGGAAATGGTGATAAGGGATCCACTATGTGATGAGCTGTAGGCAGTGTAATGGAAAAACTGCCCACCCCTCTATGAGGTTTGTTTCCTGGATTTAGTGATGAAAGACAACTGATAGATTTGGAAAATGCGGAAAAATATAAAAAACCCAAAATATTCACATGAACATGGTAAGTAGGGATTACAGCCAAAGCTGCAGAAAGCTATTTTGGGGCTCATTTGGGACACCTGTTACACTCAATCCCTCCCACATCCCTGTGGTCCTTTTGGTGCAGTGTCTACAGCAGAGACAGGAACTTGATGGCCAGGTGAGGTTCATGCCATGCTTAATGACATCCAGGTTTGGGCAGGTGTTTGCAGAGGGCTTTGCAGACAGACCACACATTTACAACTCTGAATTCAAGGTGCTGCTGTGCTGACTTGATCCTCAGATGTGCCACAGGCCTGGAGTGCTAATGAAGTTAAGAAGGTTTTTTATGAAACCTTTGTTATCTGCCTGTATGCCATGGAGCAACAGTGGGTGTGTTTGCAAAAGATTGTGTGGCCTTTCCATGTCAGCAAATACTCCTTCTAGATATGAGTTTGTTCAGCCCAGTTCAGAAAGCAAAACGTCATGGAAAAAAAATAAAAATTTGAGAATCATAAGGGCAAGTGCTGTTACTTGTGGAATACAGATGACTTGAAAAGTTTTGTTCTGTTGGGAAAAAAAAAAAGAAAAATAACACAAAAACCCCATTCCACAATATCAATACCAAGAAGTGCTTATTTTAATCTAATTTTCAAGTGTATTTTGTTTTATATTCAGTAGAGTTGTAGACTGAGAGGCTTTGACATCTGATTGAAATGCACCATGCACAAAGGTTAAAGGACCTTTCCTGGCAAAATGCTCAAGAGCCCTCCAACTGCTGCTTCCTTGACTTGTATTTCTGACTTAATATACCCTGCCTTACTACTGCTTACTCTATTCATCCGAACTTAGCATCATGCACGTTCTATTTCTGCCCTTTTACATAGCTCTGCTTGATAAATCTTCAGAACCAGCAGGCTGGGAGAGAGAAGGTGCAACCACGAGCTGTTGAGAGTAAATGGCAGTGGGTAGCACTTTGGGCTGGGGCAGTGAGAGTTCACTGTAACAGAGCATAAATTGACAGAAAGGTGTTGGCAGTTTACCATTGCTATGATAGCTGCTATAAAAGTATGTTTCTAGGTGCAAGAAACACTTAATGAAATGCCCTGACCTGTGTTATGTGGGAGGTTGGATTAGATAAATGTAACAATGCTCTAAGAATTAGTCTATGAACTATGGATATTGCCATGAAAAAGCCTTATGAGCATAAATGGAGAATGCTAACATCCTCCAGAATGAGCAATAAAAAGCAGACTATAAATCTCTTTAGCATTCTGCTCTATTATCTAACTTAACCACCATCTGTTGAATTCAATATATTTCTCAGCTTTAGGTTTCTGCAATCAGTCTTGGATTTGTGATGCATTTCCCAAATTGGTGAAATAAAAATGGATTGGCCCAAATGAGAAACAGCATATAAGACTACTAATTATCAACAATCTATATTTCAGCATCAGATTTGCTGGGGCAATTTCTTCTCTCTACTGCTCTCATTCATGGCAGCAATGCAGAGGGAAATTACATTTAAGGAGTTTATCTTTACCAGTAACAAAATTTTCCTGATTGTAATGAAGATACTTGTTGAATATTGATATAAAATAGCACTCTATTTTTCTTCACTGCAATTATGGAAATGACTAAATTTAGGGAGAAAGTAGAATCTATCTGAAGGTTTCATTAATGTCTGAATATTCTACAAAAAGTTTGTATCTCTTCTAAAAGAAACCTTTAATACCTGGAATACAGAGGGTGGTGGTAAAATTAAATTAATTCCTCTGCTAACCCAGCAAGTGTATTGATAATGTACTGCATGATTATTTAAAATGTCATTATTAAAATGAATTTTATTAAGGTTTTATACTGCCATCTAGTATCTAAGCACCTCCCTCATATATTCAAAGTTAATAGAGAAATGCCTTTTTGGGATTTTTGGAGTATCTGTCTCTTGGTTTCTGGAGAGAGGAATAACTCAATTTAATTCAAGTGGGTAAGATAGAGTATAAGAACTTTTCTTACCATTTTCTTAACGCTGCAATCTATATTGACACTGTTTTGCTATGAGACTTAAAACCAGGGGCCACATCCTTCCATGTTCTATGCAAGTGAATTTTTTTTCAACTTTCAGGATCAAGCCCTTATATGATTGGATTAGATTCCTGGTGATTCTGGTTGGAGTTGAAAGACTCCTTGCTATCACCAGCCTGGGAAAAACTAAATTTTAAAAATGGCATTTTTCCAAGGAATGGGTGTTAAAGTGGGTAGAATCAGCAAAGTGAAGGGAATGGACTCTTCAAACAATGCAATTTCTTAATCCTTCACTGTCATAATAAGAAACAAAAGTCTTCATTTTATTCCAAGTTTACATTCAGACCTCCTGAACTTCAAGTAAATAGTGGTGAAACTTTTCCGGCCATATTACAAGGCTGGCTAATCGTGCTTATTATATTGTAAAAGGCTCTGCTGATGTGCCTCTTAGAGTTTTACCCAGTAACACACCTACCGTCTGACACTGTGCAATTAGCCTGCTCTTCTAGGGCTTGCCAGAAACAGCAATAACACTGCATCAGAGGAGGATCATTATCCAAGGCACCTCGCAGGCACTAAATATGCAGAGTTCTGCTGCATTTGCAGCCCACGAAGGATGAAGGCACCAATAACTGTGAGGTGTTCAGCCATTCATTTGCATTGTTTCAAGGAAAGCCTGCCCTGTCAGGACTTCCCACTAGCAGGCATGAAAGAAGGAATAAAAATAAAAATCCACCAATGTTTTAGGCCTTTTTTTTTTCCTGTTCTCACAGAAGTAGTGAATTAGTTCATTCGTTTTGGGCAAGTGAAACATTCAGTATCAGCAGAGCGTGGCTGGGTTCCCTCAGTGTGAGTCAGTGCTATTCAAACCCTGGGCTGTGTTTTTAATGCCTGTCCTCACATAAACGACACAAACTTTCCTTTAGTGCTCACTTTTCCAGGATTACCGCAGGTGAGGAATGGGAACCCTGGGAGGAGGATGTGCCCTCAGATGCTGCAGGATGAGCAAGGCTGGTGCCCTGCTCCCAAGCCTGTTTATAAGAGGCTCCTGTGGTGGCTCAGAGGATTTTACCCTCTTGTTCAGTGCAGTGCAAGTGGCAGCCTGAAGCTTTCATTCCCCAGATTATACATTCCTTGGTCAGACTGCTCAGACTCAAAGAGTACCAGGTTGAGGATCTCAATCCTGCAGAAAAAACCCTCTTTTGTGCTTCTAGACCCCTGTGTACTCTGCAATGTTGTGTTTGATTTCCATGATCCCACAACACAAAATGAAGACAAAAAAATCCCTGCAAAAATTGCTGCAGATAAAATATCAACACAATTTCCCACTTGTTTAGCAAGAACCATGGGCTGCTTTACCTGAGAAAATCCTTGCTGCAGTCAGCCCTGGGATATTCCCTGAGGGTCCTTGCTACCCCTGTGATGGAAACTGGAGTCTCATATGATCATTTCTTTGCTGTGCTGAGGATAAAAAAAAAGCTAGAATCTGAGGATTATAGATCCATCTTACAGCAATTGTTAATCTAACTTTCATTAACAGTTAAAACTCTTGCAGGGGGAATATATGAAAATTACTGCTTTCCAAGTAGATCTGTTAATTATTAGTCAGTATACTTATTAGGCACTGAAGGAAACTTGGCACTCAATAGGTACCTATTAAACTATGTTAGAGTACATCATATTAATGTTTAATATAAAAACTGCATGAATCATCTGCTCTTTTAACACTGGGCCATATCTTCAGCAGGCATGAATCAGTTCTAACATCAGCAAGAGAGCTGGTCAGTTTGTACAGCCTAGGATCTGGTTTGACATTTGCTACATGAAAAACAGGATGACATTTCCTTTCTTTTAACTTTTTACAGAAATTTGGAGTTTGTTCCCTTTTCTATCACCCATCTGGCAGAATTGTAATTAACAGAATTTAGAGCCATGACACTGAATCTGTTAGACAGTCACACAATCAGGCAAATTTGCAGTGTAATTAATAGATGCAGGGGACATGATCTGTTTAAGATCACAGGGTTTTGGATGCAGTAGCAACTCAGATAATTCAGGCTGTGCTGCCTTGATTCTAAATAATGCCCTGTTTTAAATGCTCCCATATGCTCTTTATACTTAAATCCATAGCTGTTTCAGGACAAAAAATACAATATGATCAGCATCCTTCAGCCTGCACTTATGACCAAACTTAACATCCTGGTTCATGATAAGTAGACAAGCTCTTGCAGATCAAACAGGAATAGCCTGAGAAGTTATTGCCTCTGAGTTCCCACCCTTCAGCTGGAATGTGCTCTTGCACATCCAGTTTGCTCAGTGTAATAATGAACATGCATGAGGCATCCCTGGAAGTGTTCAAGGCCAGGTTGGGTGGGGGTCTGAGCAACCTTCTCTAGTGGAGGGTGTCCCTGCCCATGGCAGGGGATTGGATTTGGGTGATCTTTAAGGTCGGTTCCAATCCAAGCCATTCCATAATAAATCATCCTCCACTCCTGCACTTCACTTGGAAGTGCAGTAATTGCCACCTGCTGAGTGCTAGGTTCGTTAATAGGGACAATGTTGCCATAAACCACTTCAGTTCAACTTTAAGATCTTTTCTTCCTGCCCTAAATTGTGCTGACATTCTGACTCCAAAAGCAAGCCATTTCCCGTTAAGAATTTGGGCCATATTAACTCAATGAGAGGTAAATACCCATAATTTTGCAGCTCAGTTCAGGCTTTGTAACCTTGCCAGATGTGAGCTGAAGTTATTTGTCAGGATTCTAGGGCTGTGTATTTTTCATCAGTTGCAGTAATTTAGCTATTGCACAAATCAGCTCAGTGTTTTATCCCTAGTTCATTTATTTATGACAATTCTGAAGGGGAAGCATTAGGTACTGTCCCTGAGATCTCAAATACAATCACATGGAGATTAAGCTGTGCACAAATACATTCATCCAAATGCAAATATATGCCTTTGTTCATAGGGCCCAATCCTAATTTGTGCATAATATATTACTTTGAATAATAATTTTCATTGGGACAGAAGTTGCACAGCCCAGCTTGTAATGAGGGATAGTGTATAGGCTTTATGAAAAAGCAAACAAAACTAAAAACTGATCTACATGTTCTGGAGGGCACTAGTGTAAAAAAAGAAAAGACTATCTGATTTATTCAGTTTAATTTAAGGACTACAACTGAGGGATCTAATTCAATAGTTTAGTGGGTTTAGACTTCCTGTAAGGTTCATGTAGAGAAAGGCTCTTCCAAGGTCTGATTTGGGCCCTATGAAATCTGGATAATTCTCTAGTGAAGAATATCTCGTGACTCTGAAAACAAGAGGGCTATGTAATGGCTAAATTCACGACATATGGATATATCCATTTAATACTTAAAATTAACATTAGATGAACTCATGATCACAGATCCGTTGCAAAGCTTAAGAGAGATTTTTCTGAGAAGTTCAGTGAATCTTGGTTAATATCTACAGAATACAAGAAGCTCCAGGAGTGGCCTCACCAGTGCCAAGGAGAAGGGAAGGATCACTGCTCTCAACCTGCTGGCAATAGTTTATCAAATGCAGCCCAGGATACCATTAATCTTTATCGCTGCAAGGGCACCTTTCTGTCTCACATTCAACTTGGTTTCCATCAGGATCCACATATCCTTTTCTATCAATCTGCTTTCCAGCTGGGCAGCCCCCAGCCTATACTGGTGCCTGGGGTTGTCCCTTCCCAGGTGCAGGATTTTGTACCTGTTGAACTCCACGAGGTTCCTATCATCTCATTTCTCCAGCCTTCAAAGTCCCTCTGGATGGCAGCACATTCCTCTGGCATATCAGCATCTCCTCTGGTTCTCATCACCTGCAAACTTGCTGAGGGGATGGTCTCTGATCCAAATCAGTAATGAAAATGTTAAGCAGGACTGGATCCTGTGTTGACCCCAGGGTACATTTGTACCACTGATCCCCTTTCCCTGGACCTGCCTTTCAGCCAGGTTTAAACCATCTCACTGCTCATCCAGCCACACATCAACAGCTTAGAAACATAGAATAATTTAGGCTGGAAAAGACCTTCAAAATCTTTGTGCATGTATAAATGGGGAGACTTAATATCAAGATAGGGAGAAAGAGATTGAAATAAAATGCCTTTTATCAGAAATATTGACTTTGGGAAACAATCAAATATGCATTTCCAGCCTCTCTGATTGGCTGTGAATATTATGGAACTTCCTTGTTTGTATATTTCATGTGATGAATTTCTAAATGATTAGCTACAGAGACACAGATATGTAATGAACAGATGTGTAAGAGGATGCTATGATTCTATGAGCGTAATGTAATTACAGAAAATCTCTCAAGCCTCTTAAAAATAATCATGGTATAAGTGGTTTCCTCTTAAAATCAAATGTTTTGAGAATATATATAATGTAGTAGACATATGAACATATATATATATATATATATATGAGAATACTAGAAAGATACCAAAGCTTTTCTCTACCCAGCGTCTCAACTTCAATTACAAATGCCTTCTTGTTAAAGTGTTTACTTTTTGCTTTGCAAGTAGCTGAATGTCAGTTTTAGTTGGTCAAATAGCAGATGCAGAACAGGAAGGAAATTGTTTTAGGAAGGCTGGGCTTGAATCCTGCTCTCTGCTTCCCATTTCCTTGATTCTGGAAGCAGGGTGCTTCTTGCACAGGATGGCACCGCACCAGGCTTAAGCCTTACACAGGAAGCTTGAACAGTGATCTGTAATAAAATCAGGTACTTGACAGACTAATTTTGATAGCACTGTGGAAAAAATGGTACAAGCAAGGAAGGTTCATTCCATGACTTAAATAAAAGAGCTTTCAAATTTCTTCGATAAAAGTTAATGTTTAAATATTATGCTGGTGTGCCAAATGTAAATGATCATTAACTTCTTAAACCATTTTAACACTTGTAGATCAACTCAGGATGTTTCCAGGATGATGCTGTTTGAGAATTATGCTTTGGACGTTCTAGTCTTCCTTTTCCCTTCAGTGGGCAGCTGTTATTATACACTGTATTATTATACACATATTGCCTCCAGTTTCATCCTCAAGAGGCTGCAATTCCACTGAGAAGGAATTTCAGCTCATGTTCTAATAGGAAAAAATCAGAAGAGCAAGAAGGCGAAGCAGCCATGTAGCAACTTTTAACACCACCTGTTTAGCACAATTAAAACACAACTGTGCTTTGGGAAGACCAAGCATTTATTTCTGGAAGGAAAGGGATGATTTTCTCTGAATCAGTAAATTAAAAAGTCACCATCAATGATTCTGTCAGTTGAAAGCTGCACACAGAAAAACTAAATCCAGTGTAAAACTGTATCAAAGGCTTCTTTTATGAGCAACAATAAAACATTCAGTTTTCACCAAAGCAAATCTTATGGGCTCTTTGAGGAACAGCCTCCCTTATCTCAGCCTCCCAAGATGGACTGGACAGCAGAATTAAGAGTCATTTTGTGGCTGTGCATGATGGATCATGTCTGGGTTACACGTCTGCTTGCACCCTGTTGGGCATCAGATGCTACGCTCTTATAAATGGCTGAGACAAAGCAGAAAGGGGAAAGCTGACTCTTGGCTTTGTTCTGGCTCCAAACAGGACCTCAAGGGGGAAAGTTGGGCTCTTCAAGGAAAATAAGACCTCAGAAGATGGCAAGAAAGACTTATTAATACAGAGAGCAGGCACAGACAGAGAGGCTGTTTGAGTGCTGCCTACTGGGACAAAGAAGGTGCCACACCATCACATCAGGGCTTTTGTAGAGAAGGGAGAAAAAACTTCTTGGGGACCCAGAAGGGGCAGGCTGGGATCTGCTGCAGCTCAGCTGCTAAAGAGCCTGAAACCAAGAACCTCTTCCACAGGGAGAGGAAAGAAATCATGGGAGAGAAAAGAAATCACGCAGTTTAGTTTCTGTTGTCAGAAAATCATGTTTCAGAGCTTACAGAGCCTTCTGGTGCTTGTGGGAAAGCACTCTTAAGGAAAGAGTCAAGCCTCAAACCCTCTGTCTGAATCAATGCCCTGGCACAGTGCAAATTTTTTGCCACTTTTATGCCTTAGCACTTCCATCTGCAGGAAGGGAATTTATCAGCTGCACAAGACTGAAGCAAATAGAATTAATTGATGTTTGTACAGTGTTTTGCAAGGGCAGCATTTTATTGTTGCTTATTTGTTTATCCATCAACCCATGTTACTCTTTCATCTCAGTAGTAATACTCTGCAAATAGTAGATTTCTTCAAACAGGATAAAATCTGGGCATTGGGCATAAAAACACACTACTTTCATGTATTGACCACGGGAGGAATGTTTCCAGACATTTCCATAAAAATTTTAGGGAAAAGAAAAAAAAAAGAAAAATCACTAAGAAATACAGTTTGGATCTTAAACAAAAAGTCATATTGATGTCAATATGACATCAATTTTCACTTAAATTCCTCCTCATTAAAAAAAAAATGACAAGAAGTTAATGCATATTAAAATTGTGGGAAAGAACAGAATAGTGACCTTCTGAAGGAAAAGGAAATTTCAGTGGTCACTGCCAGCAGAGTTTATTTCTCCTAACGATGCTGCCTGCAGGTTCAGTGCCCAACCTCCATAAACCGTCTACACCAATAGAAGCAACACTGAGCCCATTTCCTTTAGAGATGCTTTGCTCTGGGAGGTCCTTGAGACAGAGCTTTGTATCAAGAAGATAAATAGTTCCTGTTTAGTAATAAGAGCCACAGAGATCTGAATCTGTAGGCAAACTCAAAGGGGAAATGTTGCTCCCTCTCCCAGTGCTGTGTTGGAGTGGCTGTGGCAGCGTCCCGAGGTTGCTGTGAGTCATGGATTGTTCTGCAGTCACACAGCAACAGGCAGCGTTTGTAAGCAACCTGGATTCAACCCAAATTGCCAACATGTTTAATAACCCATATAATTCTGTCTCAGGAGCACAGCAGCCTTCAGACAGCCTTCAGACAGCTCAAAAGCCATGCAAGAGTCAATACAGGAATTCAATTTCTCATTATTTTTCTCATATTTTATACCTTTAGGTTTTGTTGCTTTTTTTTTTTTTTAAACCTTCTGCAATTTTTAAAGGGTTTTTGTTGCTGTTTGTTTGCCTGCTTGGCTTTGGTTTTGTTTTGTTGTTTTGGGGTCTTTTTCTGTGTGGTTTCTGGAACTGATCAGTGTGTTCCAATGGAGTTTGCAGCTGTCCAATAGAAGAAATGCCTCTCTATACATGTTCTGTATTTCACAGAAGCATGTAATCCATAGACTTTACTAATACTTGATTACAATAACACACCAGGGTTTATACATAGATGACAGTCTGCTGTGCTCCCAGCTTCTCGTTATTGAATTCAATAGCTGTGTAGAAGCTTTCTAGTCTTTGTCACACATCTCTGTCCTTGTTGCCTGCACTGTTTGCTTCTGACCGACCAATCAAGCAATCAAGGTCGCTTTGTTTTCTGTGTACCCCTGCCCAACCATTAAACGGCTTGCAATTCAATTATTGTGTATTAAAACTTGTAATGTATTGTATTAATAACTGTAATACAATTACAGTTTTGAGTCAAAGTCAATTAATGCCTCTGTGACTGACAGTGGTACTCCTGCACCATGAGTGGAAGAAATGAGATCCAGATCCTTAAAGGGTCTGGTAAGAAGGACATGCCTTTAAACCCATAAACTCTATGGGTTTATATCTGTTCAGTTTTGCTGCTTATAGCAGCCTTCTAGTACCTAAAATGGGCCTACAAGAAGGCTGGAGAGGGACTTTTTGCAGGGTCATGTCGTAACAGGACAAGGGGAATGGCTTTAAACTGGAAGAAAGTAGACTAATTTTAGGTATTAAGAATAAAGTCTTTACAGTGAGGGTGATGAGGCGCTGTTACAGGTTGCCCAGAGAAGTTATGGATGCCCCAACTCTGGAATTGTTCAAGCCCAGGTTGGATGGGCTTGGAGCCACCTGTTCTAGTGGAAGTTGTCCCTGCCTATGGCAGGAGGTTGAAGGAGCTGATCTTTAAGAACCCTTCCAACCCAAGCCATTCTGTGCTTCTGTGGTCAACGGACTAAGACTGTTGAATATAGTCCTGATGGCTCATGGAAACTTACAAACACTACCAGTTTGTAAGCCATAAAGGGAAAAGGGCTACTGTTAGATTGTGGATATTTTTATTTTTATTAATTCTAATAATCAGCATGGCATTTAATCCTGTGTCACTATCAAACTATGCTTCTTTCCAGTGATGTCAGGTGCTTGTTTCATAACCCACAGTTCCAGAAGCACCAGAAACTGGGCATCATTCTTTTCCCTCAGAAACAGCTGAAAAAAATTGCAGATAATCTTTGGCAGTAGATTCAGAACCTGTGTTTTGTTCCTCACTGATAATACAGAATCAATATCAACAATGTCACCTGTTACATTTAAAATAGACTTCACACACAGTACCTACACTTGAAGACCAACATTTCTCCTTCCTTACTCTTGTGCTGAGGATTCCTCCTGGAACACCAAACACTCTTTGTTTGGAAAATACAGCCACAAGTTCTGACAGAAGCACTACTGAAGACAACATAATGGCTCTTGTCCTTTTAGATATGATCTTAGGAAAACAATGTACATTACAACAATGCAAAAACATAATTCTTCTGAGAGCATTATTGATTTTTTTTCCCTGAAAATGCAGAAGTGTACCAGAAATTTCTAGGTTTTCACATTTCAGCATGGCTCATAATGTATACAGGAAAGATAAAAATTGCAGGAAAAAATCAATTCTGTTATCATTTTAAACGTATGGTTCACTACAAGTAAACATATGTTTCTCTTTTTCCTTTTTTGTGCACTGTAATGAAGTTTTAGGTAATAAAATGTGTTGCCTGAAGATAAGAAGTACTATCTAAAACACAATTTTGTCAATTAAATTGTCTTCTATTACTTCCATTGAAGTGCTAGTGGACTTCTGATTTGACTGATTTTTAAGAATACTGAAGAACACAAGTCATTCGAATAGGAATGCTCATTGCTAATTTATGGTGTTTAACCATAATGGAGATAGAACATAATACTTGGGAAATTGCTTTTTGTTATGAATGAGTCCTTAGCATTTAACTTTTGCTTTTTTTTATAAAGCTGCATCTGCCAGAGAACCTTCCATTTTAACTTGTGCTGTTTGTCTTCTTATTTAGTGTTTTGTCCCAGTAATTAACTGTAAAATTTGCAATTAAATAAGGCTGAGGAGCTATCCTCCCATACATTCAACTCTCTTTAATGACCTCGTTGAGATAATCCAATACTTAAATGCCAATAAAGTTGAGATTCTTTAAAGGTTGTAATGAACTAGCTCTTATTTCAATGCATACTGTGGTAAACAAGTGTCCTTGCAAATGTACACATATAATATATAATAATATAATATTTTCGCCATAAGAGAAATAGCCTATTAAAATTAAGTGTCATGGACATTTAACATTGTGCTATATGAACTTTCCCAGGCAGTGCAAATAGCACAAATACATTTTTCCTCTAAATTTAAATTCTCCTCTGCTCCCTTTCAATAACTCTGAAGCCTCAAAGGATTTGTTGTGTCTTTAGATTGGTGTGTTAGAGGAAGGAGTGATTTCAGTCTTTGGCTCTCTGTGTGCTGCTCTGGAGAGCACATGAAAACCTTCTCATTCCAAAACCTAGCAGTGATAGTGAAGGTGAATGGCTGGCTGGCAAAGAGCACTAATCTCTTGAAGGTGGTGCCACTGCTCACATGATTTCTAGTTGAGTGGGGCAATTGCTAAAAATCCCACAATAATCTCACTATCATTTAGCTTTCTAGAAGTTACACAATTCACCTCTTCTAACTGTATAAATCTGTTAAAAAAGAGTCTAGATACAAGCTAATCATTGCCAGTAGTGAAAAGAAATACTTCCAATATTTCAATCTTTCTGTATCTGAGAGAGGCTGTGGACTCCCCATCCCTGGAAGTGTGCAAGGCCAGGTTGGAGGAGACTCTGAGTAATCCGGTCTAAAGCAAGCACATGGCAGGAAGTTTGAACTGGATGAGCTCCAAGGTGCCTTCTAACCCAAGACATTTTATGACTCCATGATCTACATTAGGAAGAGAGAAATCAAAAGTTTCTGTTCTTTCTATTGGCTTATGTAAAGGAAATCTGCACAGTCACCTCAGGTAAGGACGCCTGCATTGGAGCTGTGTGTTTCCTCAGGCAAAGTCCATCCTTAGTGTCTGCTCCAAATTGGAGCCTGAGCTTTTTATAACAGACAGGAGAATTAATTTTACACAGGATGTGTTTGGGATTAATACCAATTGTAGTTTAGGATGAATCACCCTTGGAACTGCCTTTTTTGTAATCATCTAAAGGAGGAGCATAGATAGCTGCCTTAGATAACTATAGACATTTTAGATAACTATAATTAAATGAAATGTATCTCAGCCTAGAGGACATCACCTACAGACTCAGAATACAATATGCATTTCATGTTTCTGTTGGTGGCAGCAGGTTGCCTAAAGATGAGAAAGACACAGTCCCTTCCCTGCCCTGATTTTGCCTGTTATAGTAAAAAAATGGGCAGAGGAGGAAGGGAGAGACGTGGTGGCAGGCGAGGGAATAAGCAGTAAAGATATAAAATTGCTCAGGTCTACTGTGACCACCCTCAGTTGCAGTACAATTGCAGCCTGAGGACTGCAACAAAAGCTGTGAATAGTTGCTCTGTCTCTGTGGTAGCAGATGGTGGGGATTGTGGTTCTCTCAAGTGCTGATGGCTTCCCTTGAACAACACCTTTTAAATTATTTTTTATGTTACAGAAATCAGAAATTTATTTAAAGTGTGCAAAAATGCAACCTTCTTTTCAGCTTCAAAGGAAAGGGGCAGTGGGATCACTTCATTATCTTGTGTGAATATGACTGGAGGAGATATTTGTTATATATATATATGTATATATAACAAGTGAACACTAGCTCATATATACTTTCTCCCTTCTGCTCCCCCTCATTATTCTCCCTATGCTTTAAAAATACAGAAGAATACAGAAAGATAATTTCTCATGTGTTACTCAGGGTCTCATCACAGATACACAGAAAAAAAAAAGTGAAATTAAGTTTATTTGAGATATGATATTAAAATTGAAATCTTTACAAATCCTTACTGGTAGATATAGAAGATAAATTTTTTTAAAACCTTATTAAAATATAGAATATTACATGCTTAGATTTTATGCATCTCCAAATAAATAGACATCATAGACCTGTGTAGTTTTCAGAAGACAGAGGACTGTCTGTTTTTCATGGGAAAATGAGACTGCTTAAGGCATCTCAGTTTAGCCCCGTTAAGGCTTCTCTATTTGTATAAGTAAAAATCAAAACAGTGGAACTCACTAGGAAAATCAGGAACGTCTAGAGAAAATGTTAATATTAGGGATTCAACTAATCTAAAATGTTAGCAGCCCACAGGATGTGGCAGCTTATGTAAACTGGGAGTCTTTCCTTTAATCTTTGTGAAACCAACACTTTGAAGGCAGTTTAATCAAGATATTGCAAGAGCACGGTATCAGGAGTGAGTATAAATTAAAATTTTTTCTGAAAATTTGAAAAGAAATTGTTGCAGGCTTAAATTGTAGACAACTATTAAAAATTATCACTCAAGCTATAAAAGTTTATGTTTATTTTTTCAGAAGTCATTAACTGAAGAGTAGTAACATTGAATTTTTAAAAAAATCGCTGAAGGCAACATGAAGGAATAAAATAGGATGCAAAAAATAATTTTTTTTGTTCCCTTTGCTACTGACAGAGTTATATAACAGATGACACAGTATTATTTAACTTCCAAGTTTATGCACTCTTCCCTATGAACTACACCAACAGGGCTGAGAGATGATATAGCATAAAGGCAGGCACTGTGTGCTCAGATCTGCTTCCTCCTCTCACCCCTCAATAGCTGTTTCCTTCCTTTTTTTCCCCCGAAATCCTCATGGAACTTGTTGTAGAGGCATGGTCTCTAGAGATAATGGTCTTGCCATAATGGATGACTCTTTTTAGCTAAAAATAATGTAACCTGCATGGCTCCTTCCATTGCAAATCCCATCTTTCTAAGAGCAGTGAGAGCTCAAGGAGTGAGCGACGTTGAGGCATCAAAGCTGGTGGTGACTTCAGGCTCTTTCTCTCTTTTCAATGCTATAGCTAAAATGAGAGTTTGAGCAAAGGTGGCAAGGAGTCAGAAAAACTGCTAAGTTAGTCTCCCAAGGGCTGACAGGATCCTGAAAATTGTGGCAGGAAGAGTGGACCTTGACTTTGGCAGTGCAGCTGTGACTCCTGCAGTATTCAAGCTTGTCTTTCCTTCAATTCATGGGAACTGTGAGTCTAGAAATCTGCAGGACAGAAAGCTTAGAATCACAGCTTTCTAAAATAAATTGTGGGACAGGGGTATTTTCACAGCAAGCTACTAAATCAATGTTGTCTGGTGAAAAGTTGCTGCTTCCATCTATCAACATTCATGAGTGGGAATAAGAAAAGAAGCAATGGAGGACCATTGGAGGATACAGTTGTTTAGAACACTCCTTGAGCTCTTCTTGGAGCTCAAAAGATTTTCAAAAACCCCAAAAGTTTGAGTTCTACAATGTGTGTGGAATAAAGATAGAAGTTATCACTGTTATTAGGTTAGCTGCACCAAAAATTATGGCAAATGTATGCTAGCATGTAGCATGAAGGCCAGACAGGCTTTGATCACCCTTTCTTTGTCTACATACATTTCCTATTTCCTCCTGAAATTTTAAATCTTGAAAAAATCTGAAACTATCTTCTTATTCCTTACCTCAAGTACTCAACAAGTTTTCACCTGCCTAGACTGCATTATCATTTTGGATGCTCTTCATCATTTCTTCCTTCTGTGTTACTCTCTTTACTCTTGGTGCTTTGAGCTACTTTTAATTAATTATATTGAATCCAGAACTGATCATGTAGTTTGGTGAAAATGCAATCATAAAACAATCTCATTGCACTTGTTCTATTTTATTCAGAATTTAGACAAGATAACCATGTGCCCTTTAGGACCTGAAGTTATATGCGATCGTGGTACTTTATTCTCAGAGTTCCTACAGCTCACAACAGACTCCAAATTCTTAATTTAAAACAAAATCATGCTTACATAGCTTGGGGAAATATCCTTTCTAACAGTGAAGATTGAGATTATTAAAATATTGATTAGATTATAGCTCAGAGATATATATCACATAAAATTTCCAAAGGATGTCTATGTAGAAACTGGAACATCAGTCATCACTGTAAACTCAGGACGTCAAGCTCATGTCAGTGTGTGCAGCTGTCCAGCTGTGCATATGTCTAGATCTGAATCTATGGTCCAGTATGCACCTGAACTTCTTTTATAGTCATAGAGAGAACAGGTACTTAAAATGCAGGTTTCGTCTGTTTTATTAAGGATGGCTACCTCAGGATGAGTTGAGTGCCCATTTCTCTCCCAGGTCTCTGAGAGTCAAAAAATCCTCCACTTAGTTCAGGTACAGACAATTACTTTGTAGACAGATAAAATTAGGTGAGTGAAAACCTGCCTGAAGTGTCTAAAAGCATGAATGAATTTTTCTTTATAGCTTCTATTCTTCAGGAGAAAAATATTATCTCTGGCATAGAATAATACTAAGTTTCATGCACGGAGAACACAGATATAAAGAATTAAAGGTTCAGTTCCAGAGGTACTGAGGTTCTGATACTCTAGTTTCTGTGAAGGAAAATCATATGGGAAAGTGCTTCACAGATATCTCTGGGATATTTAAGATCTGAATTCCCAGACACAGAGAACAACTAAACTAAAGCCTTGCCTTGACCCCTTGCTCTACAATTCAGTACATTTCAGCAATATGATGTGCAAGGTGTGGTGATCAGCAGGGTACTAAAACTGTGTATAAGTAAATGTTAAAGGAAAACATTAAAAACTAGTCTTAACTTTTCCATATTCGGCATTAAAGTTAGTTTTTGCCATTGAGGAATGGGATCTTGAAATTTCAATGAATAGTTGTATGAAAAAAATAGTGGTTAATGATAGTCAAAAAGTTAATTGCAAAAGTAACTAAGAATTATTAGGAAGAAAATTTTAAAAGCAATAAAAAAGCAATAAAATAAAATCCCACCATGAAGCACAGTGGAGTCACCCTTCATACAACATGGAGTAAATGATTTCACTGCGTGTGCTCGATTCATAAATTTGAAATGGTTCACAAATTTTGATTGGATACCTCAGGGATAGAGTATTCTTTCTTTCTTTCTTTGATGGAAAAAGCTTAAAGGATGAAGATTTCCACATGAAAATGCATGATGTTACATGGAAAATTAATTTGCATATCAATGTAATCTAAAAATGCTTGCTAGTCCTACTTTAAATTTTTCCTGGAACATCAAGACAATAATGACGAAAATAATAATTATTATTAGCAGACACTGTTCAGTGTTGCATTTAACAAATATTCTTAGAACATTTCACTTGCATGTGTATTAATAGTGGGTATAATTTATTAAGTCTTCCAGTGTCAAGGTACATCATTCGCTTTTCTTTAATTTTAAGTATTTTTTGATTTGGATTATTCTAAGTAAAGGGTGCAAGATTTTCGGGTATAGTAAATTTCTGCAGCATTGCAGTATTCATTTGTCATGTGACTACTGACACTACCGAGAATCTGGCTAGATGTTTATATTAGTTTTTCTTATTTTCTCAAACTTTTTTTTTTTTCATCCTTGCCTGTAAACCAGACATTCTTGCAAAGAAAATGCTCTAACTTTGTTTCTTGTCCAGTTTCAAAAGACTGTTTTATCTTACAGTGCTATTTTACTAAGATGACAGAATCATTTACCAGATCACAGGGATCCTCTGTGTAGCTTTTGTGTCAACCACAGCTGTAGTTTTACTGTGCTGCTATTTGGATGCCCCAAATAAGAATGAAGAACACAGTCCTCAAAATCAATAAAGAAGGAGCAATCATTTCTGGTTACAGACACTTTAAAACCCATGAATTCTCAGCTGGACTCTGAAGATTTTTTTCTCAGCTGAGAATGAGATAATAGATCTAGACACTGCTTTGGTGGATCTTCTCCTTTATGCAGGCTGAAGATATTTCAGTCCTTCTTGCTGTTGGTCTGTGCTTTCCTGGTCCTAGGGCCATGTGAGACTGGGGTTTCCTCCAAAGCAGATGCATGGCTGGGTTTCCTCCAGCAACAACCGGGCTGAAGGGCAGGATGGAAACTGAAACCTGTGCTAAAATATACCCACATGGAGCCTGCTGTGAACCCAAATATGAGTTACTGTAGTGGTGCACGTTCTCATCTGAACAAGGCTCTCCTGTGGCCAGGTTGTGCACAACACATGAAACTGTGGAGCGCTCACTGTACTCATGGCACACTCTGCAAGCAGAGGGATAGCACAGCACTGAATTCTTTTATTTCTATTAAATGTTCAGAGTTAAAGCTGATAATTCTGGTACCATTTCGTTTTTTTGCAGTAGGCATAAAAATTTCATCATTTCATACTTACATGCTAATGGTTGGTAATACTACATATAGCTGTAAAAATAAAATGGAATAACACCTAATCCACAAATTGGATGAACGATAATCACATTTTAATATTACAAAATACCTCAGTACAGGGAAGATGTTAGGTATTTGTCCAGCTTTAAGTAGGTTTTTACAATACATTAAAATTATACAGATGTATGATGAATTAGAGAGATCAGAATAAAAAAAAAAAGACATAAATATCTGTATTTATTTTAAAAGCTACAATGAAAACTCGAATATAAAGTTAAATGTGAGTTTAAGTGCTTTGCTGAGCTGCATTTAAATAATTCTGTCTTTTTGCTATTTTCATTATAGGTATGGGCAGGATGCTGTTACTTCCTCCTGAAGCTCTTTTCTTCTCCAGGACAAACAAGCCCAGCTCCTCTAGCATCTTCTGAAGGTCAGTTGTCCCAGTTCCTGCTCCCCCCCACTCACTGGTGAGCTACCACTGAATGCATGCCAATTTTTATCAATGCCTTTCCTTTTTGGTGTCCCAGGACTAGAAGCACAATTGTAGCTGTGGACTAGTGACTGCTAATTAGCGGGGAATATAATTTTTCTCCAACTCCTAGCTCTGCTCCTGCACCAGCAATCCAGAACACTTTGCTGGCAGGGTGTGCTGATGTTTCATTCAAATTCAGATATTTATCCACCTGCCCCTCCAAGTCCTTTTCAGCAGAGCTGCTTCTCAGCTGTCCAGTGATGATTCATATAAAGTGCTGAATTTTGCATTTTCCCCCCGTTAAATTTCATCAAGTTCCTGTTGGCCCTGTCCTACAGCCTCTCTAGATACCTCTGAGTGGCACCATTACCCTTAAGCCCAGTGACTGGTCTACAGTGGTGCCTTAGAATTTTTATGAAATTGTCTGAACAAAAATAAAATAGCTACATAGCATTTTACATCTTTCCACACAAAGCAGCAGATTTTTCCCATAGTAAAAAGTTCTTAGGTAAGATGTTATAGATTACCTGGGTTTTAGAAATCTTGCATTTTGGTTCAAGCCCTCTCAGCTCACTAGTAGAGCTTGCCACAAAAGCAGTATGTAGTGACTCAGAGTAACTCAAGAAATATATCTTTAGCTTCACCAGAAAAAGAAAAAAAAGTTTGGGAAAAAACACTTGGATCCTCTCCTGCAGCCACTGCCGAAGCGAACAGTGAATAAAAGAGAAGAAAACAAAGCATCACAAAGGAAAAATCAGCTCCTCTTATGTCTTCATCATAGCTGACTAAAGTTAGATTTCAAAGTACTTTTCAAGCTGTTTGGATACACATCAACTTGTAAGGGTAAAAGGAAGAAAAAAGGAAAGGAAGAAGCTCACTAGCTTTTCAGCCCTGAGCACCAATGAATTATATTTTTCCCCATGTTTCCTTGCAAGTCTGCTCTCTTTTTTGTGCACTTGTATTTATGTGGCAAAGCATTAGCTCAGCAGTAAGCTAACAGCCACATGGAGTTATGAGAGGACACATTTGACTTTTCTGCTGAAACACGATATTCTCTATGAAACAATAGTTTGTACAGACGAAATAATGGTTCCTGGGAGACCAAATGTCTCAGGGGGCTGGAATGTGCAATTGGGCTTTAATTTTCTACCTCAGCACTTTGCATGTCAACCCGATTAGTAATGACCTGAAATTCCCATCTCACACCGTAGCAGTTCCTCATGCTTTGCCATTTTTAAAGGACCACTGGGAATGGGCTGCTGCTTCTCATTTAGGGAACAGAAGGAGAAATCAAACCATTTTCCCTCTTATAAAATATAATAGCACAGGATTATAAAATCATAATCAACAATACAACCATTGCTAAGGTGAGAAAAGTCCTGTAAGATCATTAAGTCCACCATCCTTGGACTTGGCCATCCAGCATTTTTTTACCCTGTGAAGAGTACACTCATCCAAGAGGTTCTGCTACAGCACAAATAAAAGCTTTGCTTAAACCCTTAGTTTAAACCCTTGAGACCCTGAGGAGAATCTCTGAATGCTCCTCCCATGAGGCCATTTGGGCTCTTCTCCTGCAGAACCATCTCCTGACCATGGCATAATCATCTGCTTCACCCACCAGTTTCCTAATTCCCTGTCATGTGCTAGACCAGGCCATGAAATAACAGTATGGAAAAGCAAGCCTGAGGTCATTCATGAAGCTAATAGATGAACATGATGTTTTTTATCAACAGAGTTGGCTAAAGTGATAACTCCTGAACCCTGCAAAGAGCTTTTATTAAAATTCCTGTATAAACTTGACAGCAACTGTACCATTTAAAACCATCCATCTGTCTGGACTGTCCATGTGTGGCTTGTGGTGGTTTGAGCTGTTTTAAAGGGCATACAAAGAACAGTGCTTTTGAAAAAATGTTGAGAGGAAGTGCCTGTAACCTGTGTGTAACCTCCCTGTCAGGTGGCCTGTTTACCAGCTGTACTACAAAAAGGGATTTTAGGCTTAGTTTCACAGTGTTCTTGTTATATTTAGCTGCAACTGAAGCTTAAATTTAGTTATCCAGTGGGGAAGCATTTGGTCTAAGCTCCTTTTGTAATCCGTGGAGAGACAGAGAGGTATTCCTGAGCATGTGTCTCAATCTAAAATAAGTGTTCACAATGAGAAGCTTCATTTGCCCTTTGGAAGTAGTTATTCCTTTCCATTTCCTAAAGAAAGCCTGCAGACAACTGGCACAGACAAAACAAAACATGTTTTAGTTAGTTTGTATAGGATGAAGTTAGATGAAACTCACCCATAGTTTCTCAAAACTTGCATTGTGTTCTTGAGGTCCCTTTTGCTTTACAGAGCCATCTCAAAAAGAATTCAAGGCAAACAGGTGTTTCACAGACAATGTTAACCTGTCTCAATGGTAGCATTTTTGCAAATGGAAAGGAAATCCATTAAAAAAATGGAAATCTTAAAGCAAAAAAAAATGATAAAATATTTGCATAGCAGGACAGAATAATTTCAGGGAAGGGTCATGGAACCCAAGGTGGCTTTTAGTAACTTTGAATATCCAGAACTCATTGCTACAGCATTGATCTAGTCAATGAAAAACACACCTACCTCCCTGCTACACACCTTTCTGCATAAGAACCTGTTTCTCCAAGGCCTGTGTGTCTATGTCACAGAATAGGCAGTTGTATTTTTGTTTGAGGAATCCAAGCCTTACTGTGTGTGTCTTGAGTTTCCCAAACTTTTGGGAGTTAAACAACACCAGTATCAGTGTGAGAATGTGGAATATCCCTACAGAAGTTGGCAGCCTGGAGCAGTTTCTAAGTAGGTGACTATTCCCCTGTGCTGTGGGAAAAACACAGTCTCTGTAAAGGTAAGATGGCCCCATATAACAGTGTTTCAAATCTTGCTAAGCAAAATCAAACTTTCTGATAACCTCCTCAAGGTCTTTCTAAACTTTTATATTTAATTTTCATGCCATATACTTCTTTCTCTAGCCTCAGTTTAAATTTTTCTCAATATAAAACTTGCCTGGTAGATTCAGAGGATACATTTCAGAAAAGGATTTTAAAATGGGGGAGAAGAATAGTTGTAAAGATGTTATGTTCTTCCTATCTCTCAGCACCTTTGCCTGTGACATTTTTTCAGAGAGAACCACCCCTCAGCCTGATGGTGAAATGTCTCTTTAGCATCCAGATGATGTCTTCTGTCTGATAAACAGTCAGGGAGTTGGATAAGAGAGCAGCTTAAAGCAAGCACAGCAGAAATAGCAGCAGACAGATCCAATTTCTTTGAGAATGCTTGAATACCTGGTTATAATAGAGCTAAATTTTATCTGTTGTAGTGTCCTGATGTGTGTATTGACTTGTTTTCCTTTGTGCCAAAAACTTTCATGGTGTCTTCATTATCAGAGCTTGTGGAACAGAGCAACAGTTGTTTGAACTCAATCTGTGTCTTTGAATTTGTCAGGCACAAGAGGACAATTGCATGAGGCTGTTCTTCAATTTTAAGTGACAGTAGGTATGTTCAGACTGTCTGTGTGATCTGGATCAGAACCAAGGCTTTGTGATTTTCTGTCCAAAGTTGTCACTACATTTAGAGAAATCTAAATGTGTCGCAAAGACTTTCAAAGTGATTAACAATACCCACAAGTAAGTGATAAAAGTCATTACACTGGGGCTTCCTATCTGCTCCTGAGGAAATAGCTGCAGGAGCAGACTGCTGACTGAGTTGAAAAGGCAGCAGATTCTCAGTTTGTTCTGGCAGCGAGGCAGAAGGAGCAACATTCCTCACTGTCTCCTTTTTCCTCGATTTTCTACCATTAAAAAGAGTCATTTTCATCAGGATCACAGAGTCCTCCTTCCTGATGGTGTCCCACATCCTATTGCGGTCTTTTTGATGTGGGAAATAAGAGCTCTTCACCTTCTAGGTGAACATATATATATCTTCAAATTTTTGGTTATTTACCTTTGCTGAGGACACAGGTTTCAGTTTGGCTAGTGTTTTTTTCCTCACCAAGATTCAGGTCTGCTCTTTTTGCTACTTTTCCTTAGAAAGAATGTATCCAGCCTGCATCCCAGCCAGATGCGAAACCCTGCGTATTCAATGCACCAATAAAGAGGAAGAGATTTAACCTAGATGGTTTGAATGATCCTTTAGCAATTCTTGCCTTCCTGAGGCAATCACTGGAGGTAGATATTTGACATAATCAATCCTGTAACCACCTGCTTGTCTTCATAGACCATAGAACATCCATAGATCTGAGAAATAAGGTCTTGGACTGCTGCCTTCAGAACTGTGCATCTAAAATTCCACTGCCTGTCAATCCCAGGGAGTTAATAGTACAAATGTTAAATCTTTATGTCATATCCTACAGCCCTACATTTTGAGGCTGGAGGGGCACCCATGAACTTAATTCCAAACCAACAGGAACCTTGTCATAATAATCCACAATTCCCCAGGTTGCATGGTGATAACTTGTCTCTTTCAAAAAGCCGTAATTTCATTTTTTCCTGTAAAAAAGAGGGCACACTGGAGGTTTTCAACATTTAAGATTCCCCTGCCTCCCCAGTTTGTCTTGTCATTGTTAAATCTTATCTCCACTTCTTTGTTTCCACTATTCTTTTTGAAGAATCATAATTGGTCCGATTATCCTTGCTATGAGAATAATTAGCTAAAGCTTTTTGACACATTAAATGGGGAACATTGCATTTTAAGCAGCAGGCACTGAAACACTAAACAATACTGCTTTGAATAGGACCACAGAGAAGAGGCTCAGGTGAAACAATTGCTAATTTTAGCAACTTGAACTTTGTACCTTTATAGAAGAAAATTAATCTCACAGTAGTTTTTGGCTGTGAATAGACAAAGCACTTTCTCCTCCTTTTAAAATAAACCTTTGATATTTTTAGTGATGGGAGATGGTTGCAGAGTGAATCATTCCCTGATGTGTCCAAAAGAACCTTGATCTTACACGAAGAGGGTGTTTGATTCCTGTGCTGTGTGGCTGGGTAAACCAAATACCACCTAATGCAAATAGCATTTTCCAGCAACACTTGCATTTTGGATATGAATCTCTCAACAGAGAATTGGGCAAAGTAACAAAAAAAAGAAAAAAAAAAAAGTGTTCTTGAATTTTAGGTGCTTTTAAATGCTCCAGCACTGAAAACTCTGTTCCATGTTTAGCAAAACTGATTGTACTGAACAGGTACATAACACTTTTATGATATTTGAGTGGTGTTAGCTTGGTAGCTGCTTAAACATCCCTCCCCTACTGAATGTTATAAGAATTTACATTACCTTTGGCAAGACTGTTTTGAGACAGTCACTTGTTCACCTTCCTGAGGTATTTCAGTTTTCCAGAAAGGCCACCAGAAAATCTGTAGGCCTAAGAAGGTTGCTGGAGATAAGTGGATTATGGTGGTGAATTGGCTTAGAAATCATCCTGTTAACAACATGGCTACGATGAGCCTTTTTTCTTAGTTATAAAAGAGAGCAAAAATGTGGTAATTCTAGTTTAAAAGGAGGTTTTAACTGTTTGCTAGACCTGATTTTCATTAGCAGTGAGTTGCACTGTTGTTATATTACTCAGTGTTTGACCATAGTAAGTAAATTATGATGTAAGTTTGATGGAACTAATTGCTATTAACTTACATAACTGTCACATTAATAAATGGGAAAATAACATAGAGAAATTCTTTAAAAATCAGCATTGTTACATCAAAAAATAAACTAAAAGTGGATTAATTAATGGAGTTATTACCTTTGCAGGTTTTCCTAGATTGTTGTTTCTTCCATGAAATGTTAAGCTAAAGAAAACTGAAAAATAACTTTGATTTTAGCAATAAAGAACACTGAGTTAAATTTTACTTCAATAATTCTCTGACTTCTATACTGACATGTGAAGCAAACTAAGTAAAGCTAAGAGGTGTTATTCAGACCCTCATTAAACTGAAAGCTAATATGGGCTTAAATATAGACCGTGGGATTTAATTCCTAAAATGTGCTTAAAACAGCTTCAGCCATGGGTTACGACTTAAAAAACGTGAATTCACTGCTTGCCATCCTGGTTTATTCAGCTATGCATTGTGGTACCTCAGCAGTCCAGGTAGGAAACATCTCCTCGGGGAATAAGCATCTCAGGGCTGCTTTTCTCATCTAAATGTTCAGCAGAAAAGAAATCCAGCTTCTTCCCCTGAACTATTCAGATAGTTATTAAAAGAAGAAATGGGGAATGTCAGTCGGTTTGAAGCGCATTATAGGACTGAGGAATATTTGATCAGTTCCTGGAATTGCTGCATCTGTTCTGCAAACTTGAGAGATTATTTGATTCTTTGTGTTTTAATGACTGTAAGTGTAACTGGGGGCAAATCTTGTTTTAGTCCCAAGTAAGATTACATATCCCCAAAGCAAGTCTTCAATTCTTTGCTCATCACAGTTAATTGTGTTGTAAATTCTGTAGTGCAAGGATTAATTATTATTATGTGCTTTTCATCTGGCATGTTGGGCCATAACTGTGCTACCAGAGTATAAACAAAGTACAGCAAAAATGCAGATGCTTTAGATCCCCGGAAGAAGACTAAAATTTTAGCAAATGCTCCTGGTTCTTGATTCTTAATTCTACTTCACTCTGCCAGATACTTAATTCTGTTTTCTTCTGCCAAAATATTTGCGACTTCCATTACTCTCTTCAATTTGGCAGAACTTACAAAATTTTTAATTATCTCAGATGTTTTGGACTCACTGATTATTTGTCCACAAAGAAAAGTGCAGTTTACTTCTGACTGCATGCCGAGTTGATCGCCCTTCTAAACTAGAGATTACCAGAACCTGTGCTGTATCATTATGAGGACACTCAGTTTCAGAATATGACTGAACTGCCTTGCCTTTTTCTTTCTTTGGAAGGTGTGTTCAGGGTTCTCCCCTGTTAGAGATGCTTTTCAACTTCTGTCACTATTTTGACATTTTGATGCATCGCTGGGGAATGCTGAAATAGTTGGTTTGACACTGGTGTCACAACCTTCCATCTTTGCGTGAAAGCATCTATTACTGTATTTCCACATCTAACCACCATCTAGACACTCATGACAAACCACAATAGTCATGTTAGCCCAAGTGAAGGAGAGAAAAAGAAAACCTTCACAGCTCACTGAAAAATCACCTTCACTCTGCTAAAGCAAGATGTGAGTGCTGATGTTTCATAGAGTCCCTTGGAACAAAAGCAACTCTCCATGCTAAAGGAGAGTGGCACATAAAAAAAAAAAAAAAAAAAAAAGGACATTTTTGGGTACATGGGGAAAAAAATTGCAGAATGAATGGCTGTGCACTAGAAAAGGTTGGATGGGTTTATGGAATCTCCACATCTCCAGTCTTGGGAATTTTCATAACTCATCTGGAAAATATTTCAGTCAACTTTATCTAGTGTCAAAATTAACACTCCATTGGGCAAGGGGGTTGGACTAGATGAAAAGCACAGTCTGTCTAAAGTATTTTATGATTTCAGGATTTATTCTGCCTGCCTCTGGGAGAGCAGAGGATGCTTCCATGACTGGCTTTGACTGAGTGTCTAACTTAGATGATTAGACTACGTGACATTAATCCCATTCTAAGGCTGAGGGAGCTTGGAAGAATGTAAGGAATATGTGAGAATTAATGTCAGAAAACAAACACAGTTCAACTGTCATGACAGGAACATAACAGCTCACATATGGCAGAGGCCACCAGGAAAGACAAAATTCAGCAATTATGTGTGGAGAACATGCACTGCAATCTCTGGCACTGTTAACACTGGAATTAAGTAACAGGAAAAAGTGTGATGAAAAACGATTGTCCTTGGTACCAGAAGGCTTGTATCAAAGCCAGCTTCCATAGGAGGTGAGATGCAAGCCACCCTCTTGGCAGAATTGAGTCTTCCTGGTGAAAAAAAATAATTTTTTCCTATCTTAAGGACTGGATGTTTCTTTGAAGTCAGTTCAGTTTATTTTCTCCCTATAAAAGTAGCATAGAGAGAAAACCATTTCAACAGCACAGTACAGTCCATTTCACATCTGCCTCTCCTTCTGGACATGCTTCTTTCTACCCATTCACCACATGGGGAATTAAGACAGTCATGATTCTAATTTAAATCCCTCAGAAGCATAAAGGGAGATGTAGCCCCTTTATGCTAAAGTCCAGTGTCTGCATTAAGAATTGGTGCAGAGTAGCTACTTCAATGTAACTTATCCTTAGTGAGAACTGCTTTCTCCATGTAGGTCCCCCCTGAGCTTTCCATATTTGAACACTTTGTGGAAGCTCTTGTGTGTTATCTTGAAGAGAAATTAATTACATTTACTAGATGAAATGTAAAGGAAAGCAGCTGAAAATGTGGTATACCGCTATTACCTTAAATTGCTCTTTAATTTTAAAATCATCTAAAAAATTCAGACTTTTTTTTTCCTTCTCAGTAGTTATTTATGGACTTTTAGTTGACTGTTTTACACCCAGCAATGTTTCTATGGTTTCCTTCTGGTAGGTTTTTTTGGAATATATTTTGAAAACTTGGCAGCCATACAGCATTTCTTTATATTGTGCATGCAAACTATCAGATTTTTAATGAAGTAGCTATGAAAATCTCAGAACCAAAGGTACAGAAAAACTGCTGTTCAGAATTCTGCCTTTTCTCATAAAAAGCAAGAAGAGGACACATCCTGCACACCACTCAGTTTTTAAGCTCAGACTGGATAATCACAGCAAATTTTTAAGTCTGAAGCTCAGCCCTCTCTTTCTTTACTACTGTAACTTACTGTCACTCATTACATCACCCATAAAATTATTAGGCAAGATCCTTGGGCCACTAATTATATAGTTGTTCTTCAAAATGTCCAGGTCATTAAAGCATATAAATTAAATAATAATGTTGGTGAGGCAGTGAGTGGCTTTGATAGAACCAGATTGCTGTCAGAAGGAATTGTCTGCAAAACATACTTAGACTTAACATAACATCATGGAGTGTCTTCCTGCCCTGCTTTTCAGAAAGGGGGGGAGATAAATTTGTGATATTGAACACTACTTTATTTATGGATGTTTTTCCAGATCCTAAAAATCATATTTTATTTAGGATTTTCCTAAGCAAGCATTTTAACTAGTAACATCCACTTCAGGTATAGACAGCAACAGGAGAGTCTGATTATTCTACCTATAGGCATATCTGCTCTAGCTTTAATTCAGATATCTTGGTAAAAATGGAACTCTGCATACTACATTTATTCCTTCATTTTTCTATGAAAAAATATAAATAGAAGTAGAATGCATGTGGTTTATCGCTTTTAGATATGGTTGCAATCCACCACTGGGGATTCATCTTCATTATTGATGTTGCTGAATTCAGGGCTGAGATATCTTTAAAATTGGGCATATTTTAGTTAATATATTGCAAGATCCTATCTCTTTTTCCATGCCACAGTAGTGTTTACCGTTGCCTGTTTCATCTAAGTGTGACTCCAATCAGGCATCAGTCCAAAAGTGGGAAAGATTTTGATTCATACCCTTCAAAAAATAACGAGCATTTTGAATTTTCTTTACCTGGTTCTTCTGGAATAACCTTTCCTAGTGGAATTCACAAGAATATGAGGTATATTGGGTACTAGTTTAGTTGGCATTTAACTGCAGCAATTCTGTATTCAGATGCACAGATTTGCAATTATAGTCATTGTAGGAGATAAAATATTGATTTTCTGCATGTTAATGTTCATGCTGGTACTTGATTTTGGGAATATGTTAACGTGAAAGATCTCAAAATGATGCAGTCAATTGCAGAGGAAACCACTGGTGCCTTCAGTTTCCTAATTTTGTATTTCTTTGTGAATAGTCTGTGATTACAAAGGAAGATATCAATTCTTTCCTTTCAGATGTAACTCTGTATGTTGCTTAAAACAGTTGTCAATATGAAAAAGAAATGGTTAATGTATTCCTTGCTGTGCATTTCAATATCTACTCACCATTAAATTCCTACTGGTCAAATTTCCCTTCGGTGTATTGGCTAAAACATTTGTTAGACTGACAGATATGGATATAATTATAGATTTCTAAGTAAGAAAACAGGGAACATGCATAAATATAGATCTCTACAGTAAGAGTCAAGAGTGTGAGCCAATGAATGGATGCACTTGGATGTACTCTGCAAGGTTCTGGTGTCTTAGCCACAATTATTTGATGAAGGTTTTAGCTTTTTAAACTAATATTTCTCATTGACTACAAAACCAACAGCAGCTTGGGAAAGGAAGGCAAAGCCATAAACAACACCTGTTTTACAGAACAATTTGCTGGAATTAAACTCTTGTTAATGTATAAAACAATCAACTAAAAATGTATCCAACAATTAACAACAAAAGTGTTCAAAGACTATTAATCTTAGAAGTCTGTTGCGCTAGCACTGGATCTCAAGGGAAAAAAACTTCATATTGACATTTAACAAAGCTAATTTTAGTAACAGAATTGATGGATGTTTTTCTAGTCTAATCTGGCTGCTTGATCTCTTGATCTCTGCTCTGTCTCCAAATAAGGTCCATTTATTTAATTTTACCCAGCAGTCCGATTATGCATCATGAGTGTATTTCCACTAATTAAAATTTGAAATGTCTAATGCCTTCTGTGTCCTTTTGCTAGAGATATAAGTGCAAAAGAATCACAAATAGGCACAATACCAGAGGGTTCACAAAAACACCCAGAAATACAGATATAAAGTAAGGTACCTGGATTCTCCCATTGACTAGAACTCTCTAGATGGAGTCTCTACATCTGAGAACGCAGGGAGCGGTCTTGTGAACAGGACTGCACCCAATATCAAGAGATCTGCAGTATAAACCCAGAGAAGGTGTTTTTTTCAAATGAAAGTGGGAACAATTAGCAGTCAGTGAAACTGGGAGAATGGGGGCCAGGCCATTAAACATGTAAAATACATGTAGGTGTGACACTTAGGAACAAGGTTCACTGGTAGGCTTGGCAGTGCTGAGCTCATGGTTTGAGTTAATGATTTTAAAGGTCTTTTCCAAAATAATCATTCTAGATCCTCCTTACTGGTACCTGTCCCAACCCTTGGCAGTCAGAGTCTTTAGGAGCTCTGCAGGCACAAGCAGATTGCAGGTTTTAAGTTCTCAGTGAGGCAGTTTTTGGACAGGACCACTCTAAGATTTGGGTAAATGAGGAATCATTCCTCCCCAGCCCCACAGTTTCCTTGGACCCTGCTTGGTTCTGTTACACCAGCAAACCACAAGTTTTGCACTTCAGCCTTCCAGGTGAGAGATGTACATCATGTCCTGCTCTTCCTGTGAAGTTATCAAAAAGCTTTATGCAGGAGCTCACTTGAGTCACTTGAGTCTATGAAAGCAGAGAGATTTTCTTTAATCAGAGCTAAGTACTCACAGTCATTAATAATAGAAAGTAAACACTATTAAAAGGGGGGTGGGGGGGAAGCCACTGTAAGCAGGCCAACCTTCAAGCAGCAATTTTAATGAAAAAAATTGTGAATAATAATGGACTAAGAATCTGAACCCATAGAAATAACAGAAAATATTTGCAATGATGGATAAGGAATTTTAATATTTGAGAAAGCCGCTCTGCTAAAATCAAACTAGAACTGGTTGATGTTTTTCCATTGACAGGGAAATTAAATGGACAAAATTTGTTTACTGCAGGGGCTACTCAGTTTTTTAGTTTCCACTGAAATTATCCCTTTTCCCTATTTACTATGGCAGTTTGAATAACATTTTGAATGAAACCTTGTGATATGACTCAAGGATTGCTTCAGAATTCTGTTAATGTATGTTAATAAATTGCCCTCACATTACTGATGAGGTAAAACCCAAACATATTGGGAGTTGCAATGCAGGGATCACTCAAAAATCTATTTTACTTGTGTCTGTGCATGATCCTGGCCCCATACAGGTAAAATAGCATTACCTGAATACCTGTGTCTCAGACAGAGGCCTGAGTGTTCTAGCCAATGTTTATAGGTAGTCAAAATTTTTAATTACAGTGGAAACATTGGAAATAACAGTCTGATTATAACCAGAACTTATTAAAACAAAACAAAACAAAACAACAAACAAACAAACAAACAAACAAAACCACAAAAAAACCCCAAACATACAAAAATCAAACAAAAAGAAACCCAAGAAAAAAAAAAAAAACAGGAAAAAAAAAGAACGAACAATCTCAAAGTAGTCGTTTCAATTTTCTGAATACAATTTAGGACTTAAACATTTTTCACATTTCTTTTCATCTTTGTTTTTCCCCTTCTTCTTTTTCTGTCTTTCCTCCTCTTTTTTTCTGCTATTTCCTCTAGGGGGAAAACAAAAATTCTAAAAAAAAGAGTTTTTTAAAATTATTTGAGTTTTACTAAGGATTTCCAGTAAGAAAAGAATTGGCAAAAATTGGAGAAAATGACATCCATAATCTAAAAATTCCAGGCAGCCAAAATATTGCTGTTTCAGCTTTAAAAGCACAATGACACTTGAGATGATGTTGAAATTTTTCAATTCCAACCCAGAATGAACTAACTTCTGTAGTGGGAACATAAATTTCAATTTGAAGTGATTTTTTTTTGGACTAAAACTTTGGATTTTTATTGCAATGCTGTAATATAATTATTTTTTAATGGAAACTGGAATAAAGAAAATAGCAACTGAAATAGTTGGCTTTTTTTTTCAGAGTGCAACAGCTTCTTTTTATTTTTATAATTGAATTGGTGTTAAATTTTGAGATATTTTTCTGAATCTATCATTTTACTCTTAAAAAGACATTAAAAATAAATGAAGACATTTTACAGAAACTGAGTAATATATATGTAAAGGAATTATTTTTTATTTTAGAAAGCATACAAAAAATTAACCTCTTGAATGATAAATAACATCTTATAAGGGTCAACATTTGAGGTGGTTTGGTTGCTAGGAAACCATCACTAAAGGTGGTCAGGATAGCAAATGCTTTATTTCAAATAAGACCATTAATTAGTGTGCAGGTATTATAAAATATATCAGGTATCTGTGGATGTAAGAGCATCTATGGAAAAAAACAGGATTCAGTTAAATTTTTTTAGTGGAAATCAAATAGCCCCAACAGATACAGGGTGTTCTCGTCATTGGTTAAAATGTATGTATAGATGCAAAAAAAAATAAAAAAAAAATAATAAGGAGTCTAACCCTGATGAAAAATGCATTTTGCTTGTTGTTACATTATTTAATTGTATTGCATAAAGAACACAAAATAAAAGACTTCAGTTCATAAAAAACACAGCTGCAGACTTTGTCATGAGTGTGAAGACTAGAACTGTTCAAAATTACTTTGGAAATGAAAGAAAATATATTATCAGAAAAAAAAAATTAAAGGATGAAATGTGGGGCGACTGCACAGTGAGAGGAATTTGGACAGATAAAAGCTGAGCAGGGTTACAAAACTAATTTGGGGTTTGGAATTCTTAGTGGGTTGGGGGGACAACCCCACGCTAAGAGCACAATTTCTCCTTTGTCAAAATACAAAAGCTCCCCAGAATCCGCAGTGCAGCCTCGTTCCCCAGTTGTGTTCACCCCCCGCACTTGCAGAGGGTAATTAGGATGTCACCAAAGGCTGGGGACGGATGGACATCCCGGGAGTGGCTCCCTGGGGTGATGGGGACTCTCATGGAGCCGCTGCTGCTCAGTCAGGGGCTGGGAGAAAGTGACACCTGAAGAGCATCTCATGTTCCACTTGGGAGAGAAGGCAGAACGGGGAGCAAAGGAATCCAAGTGCACATCTTTCAGACCTGGCACTGATGAATGATTTAAGTCCCTACTTGTCCTTCAAAAATTAAATGCTCATGGTGAATTTTTTAAAGTGCTTCCTGCCAAATCGGAGTGTGGCTTCTTTCAGCCGTCATAAATGACATTCAAGCTTTACTCAATTATAATATTCCCATGTTTATTTACTAGATATAATGTTGCATGCTCATTGTTAAATTAAAAAAAAAGTGATTTATAAATGTTTGCTGGGGCAGAATTGTTTAATATTTAATCCTTATTGCTGACAATACCCTTTGCAGGGTATGAAATATATTGTTTACAAATCTCAACACAAATCTAGCAAAACTAGTTAAAAAAAAACAAAAACCAAACCCAAATCTGCACTGTTTAAAGCATTCCATTTTAATTAATATACTTTTAAAAAGATTCCCCTCTTTTCTTCCAAATTCTGAAGATTGTGAGCTTTATTAAAATCTCCTTAAGGCTTTAAAAATCTGCATAGAATTTAATCGTGCAAATGAATGGAAGTTTGCAATATTTGTATCACAAAGATTTCTGTCAAAAACCCACAGTTGGAAATAACATGCTGTTTGTCGTGTAATTGTTACTATTCACTAAAGCAGAAAAAGCAAGTGCAGAGAGCTAAAGAACTGACAGCCTAGTCATTTAAAACTACAGGTTGTCTCCTGGATGACAATAGTTTTCCAAGTAGAGCCTAACCCATGCCGAGAAGTTGCTTGCTGGAAGTATATGTAGGATAATATTTTAACACTTTAGTTGAACAGAGTTTTTTTCCTTAAAAACTAAGGAAATGTTACTTAGAAAATGTGGAGAAGGCAAGAATGGCATATTATTTTCTTTCTGTTTTACTTCACAATGTCTGTTTATGCCCAAATTCTAAATTCTAGACTAATTAATTGTTGGAGTTGATTTAAACCCGAACTGTGAAGCAGTATAGAGGAATAGAGAGACCAGTTTTCTGTACTGGAAAACCTCTTTAATTTAAGTTTTCTGGGCAATAATCTCCCACCTATAAAATTAAGATAATAATTCCTGCTTGTCTTTTAGGTAAAATTGGAATTAAGGAAAAAATATATTTTTTATAAAGTTGTGGAAATGGGCAAATGGCAGATGAAGAGACAATTTTTTAAACATAGGTAAGAAGAAATATGTGTATGTTTTCATTAAAATGCTGAGCAGATGGTCCTTATTTTTTCATTTGATAATATTGAAATAACAATACTCTGTAAAATCAGATACTTTGGCAAGCAATATTGTGACCTATGGCTTTTTATTAGCATAAGCATACCCTCCAACTGAATTTGCAGGCAAGTGTTCTTGTCTGATTCACAGTGATTCTATTAAAATTTTTAAGGATTAGATCTAGTTGATCAGCAGTGACTGAGTGGAATTAACATTTTCTATTGTAATTGGATAATTAATGCTTGAAGCCAGGATCAACACAAAGACAGGCGGAGCCCCCACTGAAACCCAAACAAAGAAAGACCCTCAAGGGTGAGGTCCTGTAGCTCAAAGAGAGTTTGAAGAGGTTTAACAAAACCTCAAACAATAGACCAGAGCTTTGGAAATGCTATTCCTGGCATTGTAATGAAATAAAATAAAAAAACAAAAAAACCCAAACCAACAAACCACCTCATTTGAATAGATGGGTTTTCTTTGCTTTGTGCTAACAAAGCACGTTGTATTAACAAATCCCTGGAGACACTGTGGTAACTCCAGCTCAATTTGAAGGTAAGAAATAAAGCACATTAGGTTCCAAGAGGATTTGCAAAGTCCTCAGCAGTTTTGTCCCAACTGCTACTACTGTTTATTTTGTGTATTTGCTCTTCCTGGCTCATCCCATCTAGCTTTAGGCACCGAAATGAAACTCCTGGTGATGAGGCAGGTTCTTGTCTCGGGAGCATCCAATTGTCCTCTGAAGTTGATGATCTTTTTCTGTTGACCAGAGAGAAAGGTGGAGCTCCTATCTCAGGTGTGTCCTTTTAAGTGACAGATCCAATCTTTAGTGGCTTGCTCATGGTTATGCAGGTCATAAGTTCCCCAAGAACCTCTGTTTTATTCATACATCACCTGTCTATATTTTTCATTAGCTGTTGACATAAATGTAATTCTTGCTTCAAGTTTTGTTGGTGTAATCTTTATTAATTTCAGTATTTTATGTGTCTGTGAATTTGGACCTCTGAAATTAATAGGTATTTTTGCACTGAATTCAAGGGCAGCAGGATAAGATCCTATACATCCTTCGAGTTTTCAAGACCTTTAAAAATTAAACAAATAATTAACAGAATAAGAATAATGGATAATCTTCTTTCTGACCATGAGCAAGAGATTTTAATAAAGCTGGATTTGATGATAACTGCATTTTCCTGCCTGCATTTGTGCAAATACTGTTATACCAGACCTGGAATTTAGAGGGTACATGAGCAGTTATGGTTTTGAGTCTGCTTGGGAAGTGCCCAAGGATGCTCTTATCCTTCTTGGTCAGGTGTTGTTCAAAGACATAAATTTGGATTTCATCAATAAATAAATTAAATATCCATAATATCGCCCTGTGCTGTATAAATAGTGCAAACAGAATACTGTTTGTGACTTAGTTATGAAATATTTCAAATAGCAAATCTGTTTTTAAAAGCTCTTTAAAGCCCTACATGTCTATGCTTAACTGACCAAAGAATAGAGCTAACTGGCTAGCAAATAATTTTTTCTGTATGTCATCAGACCTTACTGCAAAGAAAAAAAAAATTACTGGCACGTCTTCACTTATTGCAAGTACAGAGAAAGTATTTCTATATAATTAATTCTGAAAGTAAGGTTTATATGTGTTACTAAAGACAAGACATTCATTCTCTGCTTTATTCTATATATTTCCTTGCTTTCAGCTAGTAATCTTTCTTTGAAATACCATGGAAACAAGCAAATATGCCTCATTAAATTTTCCTTGCAGGGAAGAAGAGGGGGAAAAAAAGAAAAAACAAAACAGAAAAAGCAGAGAATTTTTAAATCATGAAGTAGGAAAGAATAACACAGTAAGGATGATTAGATTGCTCTTCTTAATTCTTTCAGGCATAGTAGGAAAATTTGCTCGGAAAAAAACCCTGCAACAACTTATTTCTTGAATCCCCTCACTTGTAGTTGGACTGCTTTCCAGCTGAATTCTGCAGTATTACTTCACATTTTACAGTCTTGCTCATCACTGCGAGATATGAATCACAGCTGATAACCAACAGTCCCTTGCTACAGCTCAAATAATACTTTTAAAATTATTTGTAAAAGATTTTTAAAATATACATATAAAATAATATTCTAATATGCAAACTGTGCATAAATTAATATCTGACATTTTATACACAGATATGTTTAGAACTTGCTATCTAAACCAGGGCCAGATTTCCAATGAGACACCACTAAATTCAGTAAAGCTATGCTGATATACAGCAGTTGAAGACTCAGATAAGGAAAAGTTACTAATCCAGAATTTGCAAATTCACTCTTTAATAAGGGATTTAAACCTGCTTTGTACTTAGAAGCAATTTTAATTTTCAGCAATATATCTTTCTCTGCCTTTACATTTTATTGAGATCCCAATGAATTGGCTGTGGAAGATCCACCCATCACTGTTAGAACCTCCCTCCCTGTTTACCCAAAATTTGTCCTGTAACTTTGACTACGGCGATGTCTGAGGAGCATGTCTTGAAATTAAACTCCAGTCTTCAGAATATCTCCACAATCTTAAAGTCAGCTTGGTAGTGAAAGGGATATTGATTTGACTGAGTTAGTGTTTTGCACCCTGAAATCTACTTTAACAGAAGAAAGATCAATAAATTACTTTCTCAGATCAGTCTGTGTTTTTATTTAGCTGACAGGAGGTGTAATTCATTTCCCAATGTGTTAATTTCTAACAGTGCAAAGACAAAGGCCCTCAAATTGAGTTGTCCCTTTACAATGGGACAACTCAAAGTTATGGGGAGAAATAAAGCCAGCTGCCAAGCAGAGTGAGTCTGGAGACAGCCAGAGAACATCCAGAGTCAGAGAATTCCTGAGCATCATCAGGACTGTGGGAACCAGCACATGCTGCTGCTCCTTGACCTCCTGTATCTGGGCTGTGTCCCCATTTAGGACAGCCCTGGAGCACCCAGACTCCACAGCTGGTTTCACCACCCCTTGGAAAAAAGCTGAGAAGGCCTTAATTGGTGAATTAGCTGGGTGAGGAAGAGCCAGACATCATCTGTGCATGGCCTTCCTTGGAATGGTGTCCACCTTCCCACATCCAGAGAGCTCCACTTAAACACCATCCAAAGAGTTTAACCCACCGAATGTCTCAATTTCTATCTATTTGAAGTAGATTTATGCAAGCAGCTCTGTGATCCAGTTCCTGTATTCATCCCAGGCCATTTTTCAGAGGAATACAATGTTTGAGGGGTAGGTAACAGATTAAGCAAAAGTGTACTGATGATTAAATCTAGAAATTGATTTCCAATGAAAGGCTCAAAAAAACTTCACAAAAATTCCCTTCAGAGGATCAGAAATGTAACAGCATTAACCCCGTGCCAAGAAAACTGATAGATCTATTCAAGCAAAGAAATAAGTCACGTCAAAAAAATATCCATATTTTGAAAATAATTTGGTAAAGCATCTCAAGCTGTTCAGCCCTGCTGCAGCCACATTGCTAAAGGGTGGTAAAGGCAATAATTGTCTTGGGTTTCCTGCAGTGTCACTGCCTTTTTGCTGATCCACTAAATACAAAATGCCGTTGTCTCCAGGAGGGAAAAAAGTGCTATAACAACATTCTCAAGTGCCTGTAGACCAGGAGAACACTGTGAGTACACCACAGCCCAACAGGTCTTTAAATAATTGGTCAAAAAAATGTTGTGTGGGATTTTTTTATTCAGAAAATTGTTCAGGTTTTATAATTCTAATCTGATGACTGAAAATTACGGTTCTTGGAGGCAGAAAGAAAACTCATCTGTACCTTCAATGAAGGTTGTTTTTTTTGAAAGACAAAGGTGTTAGTCTGAACATTTTAATGGTAAAATGTGTTACTCTGGTTATCTGACTTCCTACATGACAAATATCCCTTTATAACCCATGCATTTAAACTTGATATTTTTGGTTGAACTAGAGCACATCCTAGTGCTAAGGAGAGATTTGCGGAGAGACCTTCATTCTTGATGGCAAAATTTGAAGAGATGCAAAGGAAGAGAGGGTGAGAGGACCTCAGTTGGAAACAGAAGGTTTAGAGGCATCTTACCAATCAAATAGCTGATGTGAGAGTAGGAAAGACAGAGCTGGACCTTTCTCAGTGGTGCTCAGGGCAACAGTCAGAGAGGACAAATTCAAATAGAGAATATTCCATGTTTATTTAGGAATATCAAGTTTCTTGTATGGACAGTTAAATGCCAAATAGATCGCCCATGTTGCAAGTCCCTGTCCTTGGGGATATTCGAATCCCATCTGGATTTAGCTCTAAACAAGCTGCTGCAAAAGACTCTCTTTTGAGCAGGGGTGTTGGACAAGATGCTCTCCAAAGGCCTTTTCCAACTTCAACAGTCATGTATTCCTGTACCAAACACTTCTTCCTGTAATTTAATAACCAACAGCAAATAACAGCTAATTACCCTCCAGAATAAAAATCAGCGTTTATTTCCTATTTAATTTTATCTTCAATTTCTAGCTGTTGGATCTTGGCTCGTGTCTGGCCACTTGATTAAAGAGCTCTCTTCTAGCCGCTCTTTAGGTACTCTCAGATCAAGCCACCTGTTAACCTTCTTTCTGATAAGCCAAAGGGTATTTCCACAAATAAATACTCCATGTTCTTGGTTAAAATGGAAATTGAGCCCTTAATCTAGTCAATTTGCAGGAAGAGGTACTTTACTGTCCAAGTGCAATCTGAACAGGTTCTGACTGTTGAACTTACATCCCTTACTGTCTCTTCCAGCTTGTAATGAGTCAAGATAATAGGCAAAAAAAAAAAAAAATCTCCAAAGCCACAAGACCACCTCTCCCACCTAAAAATGATCCCTACTGCCAAAGCCAGCAAGAAATAATAAGTATTATAGTAGGTATATTAGAATCTTTTTAAGATTCTGACATGATGTATGGATGACGTGGAAAAGAGTCAGCCCTGACAAACGTCAGTTTTAGGGGCTAGGTTGTAGAATCTACCTGCCCCATCTTTTGATTTTTATTTTTTTCTGATTTTTGACAAGGAACATATTTACATTATTATTGGCTGTCTAAAATAATAAAAACAGACAGTAATAATTGAAGTGTACCCAGTTTGAGGGGTAAAGAAGTATATGCAACTTAGGCACGTAGTATAGGCAAATTGATTTGCCATTTTACACTAGAAACACACTGCAGTAAAGCTACTGAAATCAGTGGTGCTATGCAGCTTAAACAGTTGAAAAATTCAGCAATGCATCAAGCCCAGTAGACAACTACAACAAACATCCAGAAACAGGGAGTTTCCTTTAGGCTGTATACTGAGTTTTTCTCCTTATTTCCATCAGATATATTCTTTTGTTTTAAGAGCTCTGAGTGTTATAGGAAAAAAAAAGGGCAATTTGAAAATAAATTTTGTTTTAGCTGTAAACTGTGTTCAATTAGTGTTCATAGCCATGGGCTTTGTGGCAAATCTTAAGTGCTGTTGATTAATGTCAGCTATGAAATGGTGCAGGAGCCTGAGTGTCAGAGCTTCTCTCTGAGTTCATTCTAAACTTCCATTGTCTCATAATTCCAAGTCTATCTTAAATTTGGACTGAAATTTGAGGACTCCTGCCATGAACAATACATACTACTTACCAAAATAACATTTAATCATTTTATTCCATCAAATATTTTATATTGATTCTATTCTGCTTTTTATTTCTTCTAGTTTTACTTAACCTTCACATAATCTCTACATAACAAGAGTAACAATGAATAATTCAATGGTTAATCACAGCCTTGCACCCTATGCCAGGATCAGTGGGTTTTTTTTACTCTTTATCATTCCAATATGGTAGAAGAGAGTTTTGTTTATGTGTTTACTGTTGTCTCTTGTTCCTGCACCTGTCTATTCCTCTCTAAAAATGAAGTTTATTGTTTTCTTAGTTTCTTTGTGTAAAAATCCCAGTTCAATTAGATTACCTTTTTAGAAAGGATGGAAGATATAAAAGTACAGCTGCTTAAGCAATTAGCAGAACAGCATGACGTGAGCAAGCCTAGAGCTATTGGAAACTCACCTGGCTTCAGATGCCATTATAAACTCAGAGTTTGGTTCGGGTCACTGGAAGGGACAGGACACGTTGGAGCAGAATCAAATTTGCTGGTGAGCTCCTCTCTATGACAGGAGGCATTTTTAAGCCCTTCATAGTTGAAATACATCTCTTCCAACATTTGGGGTGAAATCCATCTCCAGGTTGATGCAAGTATCTGCAAGTTGCTCTCCAAATATTGCTAAGGTGGGTCTGTTTGCATCACTTTTGGAGCAGATCAAGCCAATTCGACAACATGGAAAATGAAATATTCATCTGACCGACCTCTGTGTGTGTGGTTTTAGGTGAGCTGAACTGCACAGTGTATTTAGGAGGTGACAGCTGGAGACTAAACTGAATCACTTCAGGGCATCTTAAATGGCATCAAACCTCCATATTGGGAGAGCTGGACACCCTTTTTGTTTCTGTTTCCAGAAACCAGTCTTTCTCTGTTCCACTTATGTGGAACCTTTCTATATACTTGGAATAAGCTTTATCCAATTTTAAGTTACATATCAGCAAGATCAGAACTATTCAATGCTGAGAATCATGGACAATCTAATACAAATTTTGATCTAGTAGATTCTCAAAGCCTCCTCTGGTTAAATAAGCACATTCACATGATTTAGATTATGATCTTCCCCATCTACTTTGTTTTCCTTACTGGGAACTTTAACTTGCCTACCTAATTCCAGGAGAGATAATAAACAATGTCCACAACTGAAAAGATAATAAATCTCATCATAAATCAATAAAGAAGCTCTTGGGAGGAAAGACATTCCCCAATATTCATTTTACAGAGAGCAAAAAAGGACAGAATGCAATTAACGAGTGGTGGCACTTAGGTGATTTCCAGTTAGCCAGAAACTCGATTGAGTCCCTTTAAATCTGTTTTCTTGCCTCAGCCACCAGCCCATATACTTCCTCAGGCCTCTGCTCAGTTTCTCAGCAATAACAACAATTTTAAAAAGCACAGAAAACACTTAATTAATCTCCATAGAATTTTTTGTTGTTCAGTAGGATGTGGAAGAGAAGAAATGAGAAAAGAGCAAGTAGAAGTGGAGGAAGAAAAAACACAATAACTGAGAGTTTCAGGCAATGGTCCAAGCTCTGGGGAACAGAGGTTAAGTCACTGCTTGGCATAATTTGCAGTAACTTGAGGTGAAAAACTCTTCAGGCAAAGTGAATATCCATGAATCTGACCTCCTCAGCTTTTAGGATAGACAGACTTGTATTTAGGGATAATCTCCTGCAAAAATGTGGTTCTTATCACAGTGCAGAGCAAAAAAAAAAAGAAAAAAAAGAAGAAAAAATAAAAAGGAGGTGACAGGTGACTTTAAATAGTTTCTATAACATGAAATTGGTGTCCTCCATTCTCATCATCGCTTCTGAGCTCCCCTTCCAGAGAAAAGATGAGTTTGCAGCAGCTCCCACATGTACTTGTTCTGAGGCTGTACTAGGTCATCTGCTGCTCTCAGCTTCAGATATATTCTACAGTGGCAGCCAAATAAAGGTCATTTGTCAGAGCACAGTGAGAGTGGGGTGATTACTGGGCCTTGATTACTACTGTAATACAAATAAAGAATATTAATAAGCTAAATTACATTCTGAGTCTTTTTAGTGTAGCTTTGCAAGAAGAAAAAAAAAAGAGCCGACTAGATTGTGAAGGCATTTCACTAATGGCTAATGAATATTTATTACTTTTGAAGAAGAAGACTGTGTCAGGGTGCTGCATAGCCCCCTGTATCAGTCGTTTATCCTTGCATTTTTCTACCCATCAGCTGCCTTCATCAAGGTCTGAAGGAAATAGTTTTTTTACTTCAGGCTGCACAGATAATACACATTCTGTTTGAAAAGTCCTGGGAGAAAGTACAGCATTTCCAAAACCTGTGATAAAACTAGTGAAAATCCCAAAGGTTCTAGACTGTGTTTAGACCATTAGAGACCGAGGACACTGGAAGGGAAAGTGACATTCCAAGTGTTTCATTAGATCTAGGGATAAGTAGGGGCTGTGCTGGTTTTGGCTGATGTAGAGTTAATTTTCTTCGCAGCAGCCAGTCTGGGGCTGTGGTTTGGATTTGTGCTGAAGTGGTGTTGATAATACAGTGGTGTTTTCATTATTGCTGGGAAGAACTTACACAGAATCATGGCCTTTCCTGCTCCTCATCCCATTCCACAAGCCAGGGGGCTGGGAATGCTTCGGGAGATGGGAGGGGACACAGCTGGAACAGCTGACCCCAGCTGATCCCAGGGATATCCCACACCATGTGGGGTCATGTGCAGTTCATAAATCTTGGGAGCAAATAAAGAAAGGGACAAAGAGGAAGAGGGGCGGGGGGCATTCTTACAGATGGCATTTGCCTTCCCAAGTCACTGTTACATCTGATGGAGCCCCGTTTTCCTGGGAGTGGCTGAACATCCACTGCCCATGGGAAATGGGCAATGAATTTCTTGTTTTGCTTTGCTTGTGCACAGCTTTTGCTTTACCTATTAAACTGTCTGTACCTCAAACTATGGGTTTTCTCACTTTTACCCTTGAAATTCTCTCCCCCACCTCAGTGTTGAGGGACTTGTGTGAGCAGCTTTGGGGGGCTGGGCTGGCTGGGGTTAAACCTCAACAGGACAAAAAGGTCCTTTGCCACAGGCATCTTCAGGAATAATCCAAAAACTTATTATGTGAGCACATCTCTCCAGAACTCTCTTATAAATATTTTAGCAGAACAGGAAGAGTTGGTGACCTTGATACCTTTTCATGGAACTAATAAACTGTCAAGAGGCTTTTTTTTCCCCCTTTCAGTAGGAATTAGGTTTCAAACTTCCAGTGACTCAATCTTTCCCAAGATCAGTCTTTTTTCATTGTGTCTGGATTGTCTCCTTGTTCTCCTTACACTGATCTCAATGTAAGATCCAACGATTTTGAGGGAAAAAAAGTAAGAAAAATACCAATTAAAAGGAGGGGCTCTAGAAGTGAAAGAAGCACTTTCAAAGTTCCATTTTGAGGTTTAGAAATAACTAGCTTGGAGTCACATGCTTTTCTTCAATTTTCCATGGCCTAAGTGGAAGGCAAATACAGCCCATAATAGTTTTGTTCGTGCTTGTATACTCATTAATGTTCCTTTTTTTAAAGGCAGAAGTGATGCAAGACTCACAGAAGACCCTTTTTGTTATTGATCACATATTTTTTAATCTTTCCCTTTTTAAAGACTTCAGAAAAGGTGTTTTTTTTCCCCCAGTTTACTTTAAAGTTGTCTGTAGAAAAGTTTGATTATTTTTTTCCTGGTTGGGATTTCCAGGGACAGATTGAGATTTCTTTAATTAAAATAATAAGGGAATGAAACAGAATTAAATTTCTTGAGTTTTAACTTTAATGAACACCAGTTTATTAGATACTTCAAAACAACCCCTCTTTGGTGTATTTTTCAACATTTTACTTTTCTGCCTGTCTGGTGCATTTGTGTCTAAAGAGCAGCAATTTCCCTTCTCACATAACCTTCTGTATAAATGAGATCACTCAACATTATAAACCCAAGCAGTGAAAAAAGCAAGATTAAAAGCCCAAAGAACTTAAATTCCTGTAGTGAATATGCCAAGTGACCACTGGAATATCATATAAAGATGAAAATGTGGATCTGCAGTAGGCACAGGTTACAGGGAATGTTGGAAGTTCTCTTCAGCAGCAGTGATGCAGTAGAAACACAATTTAAGCATCAGTGTTTTCCACTGGAAAGCCCATCTGAGCACCTACCTCTGATGTGTTGGGTAGTCAGAATGGACATCCAAATCATCCAGGGACTGAGGGTACAGCTCCCACTCTGATGGTGCACCTGTGAGTCTTGGGGATTTACAGGTTTGGACCTGATACCTGCTATGTGATAATTATCCATCCATACTTCCTGATTTTTCTACAAGGAGATGCATGACCAGGTAAGGCCTGGCTGCAAAAAAACAAACAAAAAAACCCACACCAAAACCAAAAACAAAACAAAAAAAACCAAAAACAAAAGCAAAAGCAAAAGCAAAAAACAAAGCAACAAACCCACAACAAACAAACAAAAACAAACAAACAAACAAACAAAACCAACAATAACAAAAAAACCAACAAAACTATGACAGCTCAGATCACAACAATAGAGATTTTAAGGATTATGCCTTTACTATCTAGTTAGATGGTTTTTAATGCACTTAAAATAATTTTATTCACAAATATGCTTAAGTTGTATTGTACAAAACAGCATCCAACTTCTAGTGTTCTATTCCATATTTACCCTATCAGGCCTACTTCAAAAAATTTACTCAGGCTGATAGTTTGTATTCTGCATTCTAAGATCCCTGGGCATATTATATGGGCATAGAACCAAACATCAGTTCCAGAAAACTTCTGTGTGTATTTTTTTAAGAGAAACAGGTCTTATGTAAAAATAAGATTTAAAAATAAGATGTCTCTGCAGTTTAGAAACCTTCCACTTATATCTGTGACCTTCTCAGATTTTTTGAACGCTGTAAGAAACTCTCCAGTTTTTAATTAAAAGTTTTTATGATACACTATCAACTTCAATTATCCTCTACTTCTTGCCTTCATCCTTCCTTCCCAAAACCACCAAACAAATTCTCTCTTCCCACGACAGCTGGATATTGAGGGCATTTGTTGAGAGTATGTCTAAAGCCTCTCTGTAGTCCATGGAACTTTAGCACATGTTTAACTGCTGTACTAAATTGCATTGCATGGATCTGATCCAAAGCCCATTGATGTCAAAGGAAGAAAAGCTTCCATTGACTTCAGTTAGATTTCGATCAGGCTTTTTTTGAGGGAAAATGATTATGCACTTTTACTTTTAAACATTTATGATGAAAAGCGTCAGCAAATAAAAATTTATGAATAGACTCCCAGAAAACAAAAGTGTCAGGAGCTGAAATACTGGGGCAGATGGGCTTTCAAGATCTGTCACTCCACCAGCATTGTACAGTTTAAAGGCACTGCATGCACTCAGTTTTCTGAGGGTGTGTGGACAAGAAGCCGTTCTCATTCATTACTATTTTAGCCAGAGAGATTTGATCTTGGAGCCAGATGATGACTAGGACCTTTTGCACAATGTTTTGTGTTCATCATTCATTGCATTGATATAATCCTGATAAACTTTCTGAAAGAAGATTTTAGGCTTTTAATGTGCTGTGCATTTCTGTTTAAAACCAAGAAATTCCTATTTAGGATTCCACCACACTCGAGGTTTAAAATAACATATATGCTAATAATGTATCTTTCTCATATACAGCTTTAGGATTTTTACTTAATTAAATAAATCTAAAGGAGTTTTAAGATAGAGATCCTCATTTATATGAATAGCATAGAACTGTAAGGGCATGAAGCTCTGTCAGAAGAGAAGTCGTTTATATATTAGTAAAGGTTTTCCACCCAGAGAATGGGCACTGGAAAAGGCTCTCGAGGGCAGTTGTCACAGCACCAACCCTGACAAAATTCAAGAAATGTTTGAACAAAACTCCCAGGTACATGGTGTGACTCCTGGGGTGTGCTGCACAACCAAGAGCTGGATCAATGATCCTTGTAGGTCTCTCCTAATTCAGGACATTCTATGGCTCTGTTTTTCCAAATCAGAAGGCGATAAGACTGACCAGTAAAAGAATTGGGAATGGAAGATTCTTATCTTGAGCTTATGCCCCAATTTCCTGAGAGCAGTGCTTCCTTTCTGTATTTAGCACACTAATGCCTGCCTGCTTCTCATCTGATTTTAAACAGAACTGAAATGCCCAATTTTGGAGTGTAGTCAGTTAAGCTGTGGGCAGCTCATTCATCCCTGGTTAACTTTCTCCTCTGACCATAAATATGATTGCACTCTTGGGGCATTAGCTAAACACAGAAAAGCACACAGGATGTATATGGACCAAACTATTTGCAGCAGTTACTTTTAGAATAAGAATGCCTGAAAGTAAAAAAGGTTAATTTGTACAATTACCAACAAATCAAGGAAAAAGGATCTGAAGAAGGACAAACCCATAGGCTGGGAAGCCAATATCACTGATGGAAGACATCTATAGCTGTGGAGCTTGTGAGAAACTTTCTAAACATTGGCAGAAAATTTATTTTCTAATTGCACCAGACAAAGAATTTTATTTGACTTGTATTTCCATGGAAATAAACATTTTCATACACCTAAGATGTGCACTAGCTGTTAACCTTATAAAAAATCTAGACTTGTGAAGAGTTTGCTACCTATGCTTTTTACAATATTAACTTTGGCTTATTTTTGTTTGGTTGGTTTTTTTTAGAAACTTTAGAGTAATTTTAGTACCACTCTGATGATGTAAGAAGTTAAAGATGATACAGGATACTCTTATTTTTGTTGAGTTGAAATATCTAAATAGCTGCATCTTAATGATATATGTATTAATTCAATTCCTATGCAACCATGCTAATTCAATAGACAGTATTAGAACTGTATGTGCCCTGTAAGAATTTATCAATATATGGCATTTATAGCCACAACTATTGCAGACAAAGTTGAAAAAAAAATGAATAAAGCTTGAAAACAATATTTAAATCTTTTAAGCGATTTTGCATACTTAACTTGGAAAACCATGTTGATCAGAGTTAATATTTCAATAGAATTTTTATCCTCATCTGCATTTATTAGTAGCGGCTATATGAACTACTATAATATCTTCATCTGCTCATCATTTTGATGCTATTTTTTTCCAACTTTATTTAATATAACTTCATATTAGTATTCTTTCCCCTAATTGTCTGTGCCATGTAATTTAATTTATCACTCTTTAAACTAGTCAAAGGAGTGGTTTCTATCTAAATACGTATATATATGGATCACTTTTCACTCTAAAAGACAAAGTAAGATTTTTAATTCACTACAACACAAAATGTTACTTTCACTACATATTATAAACCACTTCCTGGGATATAATATAACCTTGATGTCCCTTTAGCAGTTTACAACTTCCACATCAATCTTGTATCAGAGAAAATATGACAGAATCAATATTGTGATGATAACCTGTAAAAAATTGCTTTTGTCTGGATTCAGTAGAAATCACAAGTGGTCTGATTCAGCATGGGAACATTGGAAGCAACTTCTTAAAATGAACAGTCTGTTTTAAAATAAAACTAAGTTTGTATTAGGCAGAAGTGAGTTTATTTCATTCTTTTTTATTAACCAACCTTTTTATTCTCTTTCCCTTACACAGTACCCCTTACTGGATTAAGAATTTTTTCCTGATAAGTGAGTTAATTTGGGATTGTAATTGATATACTGCAGCTAATCTCCATCATAACACAAAATATCCTAGCAGTATTGCATGTGCAAATCTTCTATACGGGCTTTGGAATATGTTCTGACAAATATTGACATCCACTGTGGCTAAAATAAAAAGTGTGGTACTCTCCTCTCTAAAACTAAATGAAACCACTTGATTTGGAATATGGAGATATGACTCTTCCATTACTGATCTACTGGAAAATTATTATTAACCAAGATTACCTGTTATCCATACAGAAAAGAGAAAAAATAAATAGCTCGGTTTCAGGAACTTCCCCAGCTTTGTTGCCCTTTTCTGGAGAGGCTCCAGCCCCTCAATATCTCTCTTGTCATGAAGGGCCCAGATCTGACCCTGGGGTGTGAGGTACAACACAGTGTTCAAGGTGCTGTACATCAAATGGTGGTAATGCAGATGGGCTATCCAGATTAAAGGCAGAAGATGTATTTTGTGCTTAGATATTTACTTTTTGCTGATTGAAACCTGCTCAAATTAAAAATGCTTTTCTCCTACCAGGAATCAATCAAAAATTTTGGTTGCAAAAGTGAAAACGCAGTATCCACAGCTCAATGTAAGGAAAGGCAACGCTGAGAAGTGATATTGCTGAGCACAACTCTGTGTTCTGTGTCTCCAGATGGCTCTTGGAGCATACTGAAATGGCCTTGATCCCAGCTCTGAGATGAGCTGTCAGGACAAAGACAATGTGCAGAATTAGGGCTATTCTAATGATCCATTCCCTTGCACTTGCAGGGGATCCTGGGCATTTTGAACACCGTGTTGTCCACATGCTCTTAAAAGTGTCAGTCAGCGATATAGATCTAGCCAGACTACACACTGCCTGACAGCACAAGCCTGATTTGGGGAAAAAATAAATCCACAAAGCAAACAGATAGAGTAGAATTAATCTCTTTTACTTCTAGCTTTCAAAAAGTGATCTGTCTAGTGTAAACTAGTCCTCTAATTGCCTTCTAAAGTTAATGGAGAGAGAAAACATATTGACATTTCCTATGTGACTCGGGATACATTATGCAATATGAGCTTGTTGAAAATACTAGTTCAGGTATTTTCTGTTCAAATGACATTAGGTTATCTCCATTCACACAGGGATAATATGTAGCAAAGCCTTCTGTTTATTCTCTGAATGATTTACAAGACTTGATTTGTGCCGTTCCTGTTTTGCTTCTAAGTTATTTAAGGTGAATTAATCTTCCCTAATTTAGATGCCTCATACCTACAACTGAACTAGAAGCCCAGACTTCATTTAATATTCATACACAAATCTTCACTTTTGGAACATGTTTATATGGATTATTCCAAAACATGTTTTAGGATTAAAATTAACTTCTGAAAAACAGCAGTTTCTCCTCACTCATTAGAAATGAGAATAAATGTATAGCTCAGGCCGATAGAAGTGTCTGAAGTCAGATGAGATTAAACCTTCCCGTTAAGTTTGCCCTTTGCCATGGTCTAACTATTGCACTTCATGAGCTCCTGACTTGGCTCATAAATTGTGTGACCAGCAAAAAGTGGAAAAGAAGGGAAAATGAGAACGTCACTGAAGTCACTAAAGGATGACAGAAGAAAATTATATTACTTGCTTTTTAATGAAGAGTGACATTATGTGCTGACTCTTACCAGCTCTTTTTTAGGAATCAGTACAGCATAATTTTTCCTCTCTTCTTTCATATCACAGTTAACCTGTGTGCAAATAGGGAATAATCTAAAACTCTACAGAGACCCCGTGGTTATTTCACTGCTTGCATAGTCATGACAGCTTGTGTTCTGGGACTTGTGTATTAGCAAGGTTAAGACAGTCTTTTCTTCCAAGGGTAAATGTGGATGCCAGCAGCATGGAATCTCAGAAGAGTCAAAAGAAGTCTGCAACGTTCTTCCAAGGGTAAATGTGGATGCCAGCAGCATGGAATCTCAGAAGAGTCAAAAGAAGTCTGCAACGATGACAAAATGAAGGCACCTTGGACTACTGTATTCCAGACCATTAACACTGTTTGGAGACCTGAGGAAATGACTTTATTGTGCTGATCTTAGATGGGCCGGTAGAGCTACAAATCTTGGCAAGGGTAGGGAAGGCTTGAGAACTTGGTTAAAATGTGAACAGGGAGTATTTAATCTACAATTCTGAGTTAAATTTACTATGAAATTTAAATTGACATGAGAAAAATCCCTCTAGAGGTACAAAAAATATTTTCCCATACCCAAGAAGTTGCTTAAATTAGAATCATTGAATATCGTGAGTTGGAAGAGATCCACAAGGGTCAGGGAAGTCCAGATCCTGGCCCTGGACAGGACAGCCCCCAAATCAGATTAGATGAATAGATTAAATGACTGTAGAAGGATTCTAGATAATTAAATGTGATGTTAAATCCTAGAAGGATATGTCTGGCAATTCAGTAACACCCATGTTTTTGATATAGATATATGAGAAGCTTTTATCAGTAATTCCTGAAGACCACAGTAGCTAAATAGACATAACCCAATGAAAATTCATGCTCTGACACTGGGTTATTGACCTTCACAGTCCCACACACAGCCTTAGGTTTACATTCTAGGAGCCACCAGGAAACCAAGTGTGCTAATCCATTTGGGGAGTCTTCACAATGCAGGCAAACACCTAGAGAGATATTTATAACAGGTTGGGATTTGGAACTATGATTCGTTATTCATGTGCATAGTGTGCCTGGGGTGACCCATGACAGGTTACAGGTTTTTATTCAGGCAAGGGAATACGTGGTTCCTGGTTCCTTTTAGGTTAAGTGGATCCCACAGATCCTGTATCAATCTCCCACTTGTGTTTAGCTGCCTGAGAGAGAGCTACATCCCACAGAGGTTCTCCCTATGGATTTGAGATGCAACACAAGGGAAGAAAGACTAATGAGCCAACAACGAGGCAAAAAAAGAACATTTCCTGTGGAAATGTTCAGCTCCTCCAACAGGGCATGCACACATCTCTGTGCTCAGTAATCTAAAAAGTACAAGCTCAGTTTTATGGAAGTGTTGAGGTGACTTCAATTTGCTTTAGGATGTGAAAGAATGGATTAATTCCACAAGGTTTATATGCTGCACCAGTTAATGAAATAGCTCTCTCAAACACGGATGGTCAGTAAAGAAAAAGCTTGTAAAAAAAAAAATTCTTTCAAATCCAGAGAGCATGAAAAATAAAGACTCGTGACAAAAGGAGAAAAACATAAAGTTTATCTGTAAGTGAAATACATGCAGGCACTACTGCAAAGGAATTTAAATGTGTATATAACAAGCAGCTACACATGCACAAAAGTAGCTGTCACACACTATATAGTATGCATAAAAGCTCCAACAAGTTGCAGGGTGTGAGGAACGGTTGCTTCTGGATCAGCGCACAGTCATTTAGCGGTTCTATCAAGCTGACAGCGAGCGTACTGGGTCCGACACACATGACTGCCCAAGAAGAGTGTCTCTGGATGTCAGCCTGCTGTACGTCAATGAAACAAGAGTAGAGCAGAATCAAAACAAGTTAACAAACCGGCAGCGAGCTTGTTTCTGCCGCAGTAACAGAACCATAGGCTAACCGAGGCTTTCTTTATAAAACTTGTAAGGCTGTGTCGGTGACCTCGGAGCCACTGACCCGCGGATGCTGGATACAGTGAGGATGAAAGCGTTGGTTTTCTTTACCTAAATTATTTTTTTTTTTTTTTTTCCTTCTGAATTTCTAGGTGTCTTGCAGTCTGTTCTGAGGCGACTGAAACCCTGGCTATTGTTCTTCCTCAACCTTCATGATAAATCCTCCTTTGTTTGCTTATGTTGGTTAAACACCATCCAAGATCTGGGCTAACAAGCTTTGTTGGGTAGTCACTTCTGATAATTTTAATGGGCCTTTTGAAGGCTTGGATTTATTTTATGATTTAATGTTCAGTGTCTATCACAGTATCAATTGTCCGCAATGACCTGGTTGTTTAATATGTATCAGGTACTATCACTGCAACCAGAAATCTTGACTGGACCATTTTCATGGACAGTCTGGAGAATGAGGATATAGTTTAGTCTGATTAGCAGATAAAATTCTTTCAGGAGAGGAATAAGAACAGGTTACTTCAGAAAAAATGGGTTATGAGTTTCTTTTTTTTTTTAGTAAAGACTACGCACATCCTTCAACCACAGCAAAGCAGGAATCAAAGCTGGAACTGATAGGGCTATTTGGCTGGAAGGAACTTTCCTTCAAAAATTGATATTTTGGAATTTATTTTTCCTATATTATTTTCTAAACAAACAATTTAATTTTCAGGGTAGACAACTGTAATTATATAACTGTAATTTATAGCCTGAACCAGCTGTAAATTAAAACTAGTTTAATATCAAGTTCAGCATGGACTAACAGACTGGACTTTGTAAGAATTGCAGCCAGCCCATGAGGAGTTCTCCAACAACAGAACTGCTGTAAACATCAGTTTGGTTGATTCAGGGCTATGTCAAGGAGCAAATTGCAGTGCCACAGTGACCTCTAATTCAACTGATATGTATTTCTAATATTTTCCTCTATTGAGAATGTGCATTCTCTCTTCTCACTGACAAAATGCTCCCTGGCCTGTCAGAAGTCATAATTGTTCAAATCAAGCATTTGAATTTGAGTTACTTAAATGTTTGGAAACTTACAGTGAATAGTCCACAAGACCCAAAGTTCTAACAATACAGTCAGTGGAGCGTGCTGCCATATCCAGCTTCAATGAATTTTAGAAGGGACAAACTAATTAAAAAATAATGTGCTGTGCACACATAATTTTAATGTTGAAAGCAGAAAATGCACAGGGCACCTTGATCATTTGGGAAACACTTTGTTTTAAGGTCTATTAAGGAGTTTAAGATTAAAAGGATTCTTATAACTGATAGACACAATCACAAATACATCTCCACATCTGCTCCATTTTCACAACTGAATTAAGGAACATTTTCCCCCCAATGAGTTTAATTAACTTTAAGAACAAGCTAAATTAGTTTAAAAGGCAATTAAAATGCAAGCGTATAAATTGTAATTAAAACTGCATGCTGTTTATAGATATTTTTTTCTAAATATTTAAAGAAGATATTTTCCAAATGAAAAAACAGAAGTTCTACAGTCAGTAAATAATGCAGTTCAGAAAAATAATAATAAAAAAACATTTTCTTACGCATGTAGATCTTAGAAAAATCTAATTTGTTAGAAATTAATATTGCAATATTGTATCAGCATCCCACTGGAAAATAATGAGCATTTGCTTTTCAGATGTGTTTTTTTCTTATGGTGAGATGAGATTGGTTCACCATTTTATTGGGTTTGGGAATGTCAGATTTATTGGGATGTTTTAAGTATTTCTGAGTCAGTTTTGCCTGAACTTTACTTCTGGCACTTCTGGGTTAGTATTTGGACTTCATGATCTTAGAGGCCTTTTATAACCCCAATGATTCTCTGATTCTTGCTGCATTTGAGGTGGTCAACGTTTCACACTGGGCACTGATATTTTTCCTTCAAATCTCCTTTCCCTCCATCTGGAGAAGAGCCTCTTATTGGTGTCCTCAAAACTGTATAGTTAAGCCAACCAAATTTTAAGACGTGTTTTTTCTCTCTTCTATTCTTTTTGAGCAATGCAGCTGATGTCAATGGAGCACACATTGGCCCTGTCCTCCAAAAGGGGTATCAGGGCACTCTTACCAATTATTACCAATATTACCAATTATTACCACACTCTCTGTGCCCACAGGGGAATCACTTCACCTCTCCAGGTTCATCTTCTCTGCCGGCCAAATATATTTTGCTGAATTGCCAACTGCCTCTCAGTTTGGGAGTTTCCTGGAAAAATCAGGGTCTTGGCTCAGTCAGTCACGTCAGGTGCCACAGACAGAAATTACTACAAGTGGCAAAAATACCGTGAGTGAGAATACATCTGACAGAACATGAATAATTTCATGAACATCCATTATAAAAATATGACACTCTGGGGATTTCTGAACATTTTCCTCAGACATCACATAACCTGGGGGGTTGTCTTTGAGTGAGTAATGGTGATCACAGACTGCTGCAAACTGAAACACTGTGTTTTTGCTCCCTTGCAGCTCAGTGTTGTCAGAAGGAAAGTTCCTACGGCATGTATGGCAGACAGGATTCAAATATCACAGGAAAGGGTTCACAAGTTGATGATCTTTATCTGTAGAACTAAGAAGTAAACTACCTGTTTAATAACAACTATATAAAAATCTCAGTTGGAATTTCAATGATTAATGAATAGCTGAAGCTTAAGTTTGGTTTTAATTTTGTTTTCATGTTTCAAAATTAAAATCTGATTAAGCAGTCTCAACTAAATTTTGTGAAACTACTGAGATAAATTTCTGACAACAATAAATTATATTCAGCCAAAGTCATTTTCATCTGAGAATAAGGACTTTTATTGAAAATCAGAAATTCAGGTAGCAATAATACACTTAAAATATCTATCACAGTTTCCAATTTTTACAGCTTAGAGTGACTGAAGTTCTTGAAAGTGTAGGAGTTCTAAAGGATTTGAGACAGTTTAAAAATCTGTCATTTGTTAGCTTTGTAAAAGAAAGATACATGAATATAAAGAATAAGATAACAGCACAAAAGGGCTTTGTAACTGCCAATGAAACAAACCTGCATATTTCACTAGAGATATAAATGTTACAGTTTTAAATAAAAAATGGATAGAAAATTAATGACTTGTTCTTTCACTCTTCAAATTGGTGGATTTGAAGGGGTTAGTCTTGTTTTTAAATCCAGAGAATCTTTCTTGTTTGTCTTATATGATCAAAAAAAGATAAGAGCATTCAGGTGGAAAGATGTCTACTGTGTATAATAGGAATAGTCTGATTTTTCAGCACAACCCTTATTCATAGCAGGGATACTTCATAAGAAGCTTATGAATTTCTATTTTAATCCACCAGCCAATTTCCATTTTCAACTGTTTGCGAAACAACACAAGAATTTCAGTCAAGAGCAGGTTCAAAAAAGACCCCAAAACATACCAAACTAATTGTTACTGGGTTCTGATTTGAATTAACCTGCAGTTTGTGTCACTTGTCTCCAGCAAGAAAGTTAAATCTGGACCATCTTTAAATAAAACCAATCACTCAGGGCACACACACGGACCACCAGGAAGGAAAAGTCCTAATTGCATCAGCTTGTTGACAAGTTACAGGACACATAAAGAGAATCAAGCATGTCTCAGTTGCTCTGCCCCAGGGAAAACCCAATGTAGACTCAAGAAATAATGAAGCAGCTACAATAATATCATTTATGCCACCACAAAGGAGGAAAGAGGTCTCATGCTTTTATGTACTACAGGGACAGAATAATATTCCTGCTTTATATCCAATTTATTTTTGTTACCTGGATATTTGGACAGAAGTATTATTGATGACATAATTGACATTTTGTGAAGCATCAGATATTGTGTATTGTCCAGCATAACTATGCTGGTAGCCTGAATTACCTGCAACATTTGTCCTATCAACAATGTATCTTAGAGTATTAATTACTGTAATTAAATTAACAAGAAAACACTGCTTTTGTTTATATTATATCTTAGATATAGTGGATATATCAGATATAGATGGCCTTGGGGAAAGCCTTTGGAATATCTCCTAAATCTAATCTCAGAAAGTTTGCTACCACTGAGATGTTGTTTCCCTATGTGGTTAATTGAAATAGGTATTTTTTGTTTTAAAATTGAGCTCCGAAATCTAGGGAATAAAAGAAAAGAAGGAAAACCAGTGAGAAAAAAATTTCAGAAAATTAGATAAATGTTGTATCTGCAATTAAATGCAAAAAGTCCGTTGTTTTTTTTGTTTTTTTTTTTTTTTTTCACAGCCGCAACCTTATTTTTTTCTTATTTTTCCCACTACTTTCGTGTATCCTAGGATATCTGTATTAAAACTTCATCCATTTATTTAAGATCTGTTAGGAAACTAAGAATGGAGTAAAGGTTCCATATTTCCAAGAGGGTGGAAAAGTCAAATGTTCTAAAGTTATCTCTTCTAGTTGCTCGAATATCTTTGCTTGGGGATTGGATTTTTTTTTGTTAGGGACCTTTGTTTCACAGTGAGCTTGTAATTGTGGAAATAAAAGTGTCCCCTCGACCTTCATCTGACAAAGGCAAAGTTTTGACAAAGACCTCAGAAAAGTGACATGAGAACACCTCTATAATAGTAAGCATGTATCCATTCATAATTGAGGGAAAACCTTCATTTATTCAGAGCCTTATTTAGAATCTCATTATCTTCTTCTAGCCTTTGATAATAGGGTCATGGGTTGCTAGAATACACTTTGAGTTTTTAAGTAAAATGCAAATTAACAGTGTTCTTTCTCTCACCATTTATGCGAGCTTTATTCCTACAAGCTCACCACAGCTTCCTAATGACTGCTGCTCGATGCCCACAGAAGTTTTCATCCTGTGTGAGTGTAGAGAATTGAACTAAAAGGCCTAAACTAAATGAAAGTCATTTAGTGGAAACAATCCCATTGATTCCCGCCAACTTCAGGAGTGTGATCTTAAATAATCACATTTATGTACAGAATTTGCTGAGTACACACTGGAAAGAGACTCCTGTTAATAGAAGACAAATTGGCTCACTATTGTGGTGCTTTTTGTAGAATTAAAACCTTAGAGTGCCAATTATGTGTAAGAAGTGCTTCTTCCCTTGCAAAGCTTTAATTTGTCAAGTTAAATGGTTTTTCAAAAATGAAAATAAATTTGCTTTTCATAGAGAAGCTTTGAACTCAGTGAGACCTTAAGAAGAGCTTATGTGCCCAGAAACCTGTCTGTTTTTTTCCAGCTGTGTCAGTTGGGGTGATAAGAAATATTATCTCTCAAGACTTATTTGAAGAGCAACCACAATGTCATATAGTGGGAAACTAGGAATCTCCATCTATTCAGTTCTTTGAAGAGTAGATTATTTGTACTCTTCGTGCACAGAGAGAATATATTTTTTTACAGTAAATAACTCCCTAATCTAGCATGTCAGGATCCAGTAGCTGGGAGCTGAAACTAGACAGATTCAGATTGGAAATAAGACCTTCATTTTTAACAGTTAGGAAAAATTGCATCAGCTTCCAACATGAGATAGGTGTTTAAGATAGGAGGGATAAATCTTGCTCTCATGATGTGTCTCTCTCCTTTGGTTGTTGAGACACCCCAGATAACCAGGGCAGATGTCTAACTTTCAGATGGATAAAGCTAGGTGAGATAAATCTGAGATTCTTAAATTGAGATAATATTCTGTGTGTTTCCTTGTTATGCAACAGCCACAGCAAACAACAGTTTAGCTGTAGAACTTTGGAAAATTGCTCTGGAATATTGCCGTACTTTTAATAACTGGGGTAAGTTTAGGAAGAATTAAACACCCCAAAGTATTTGACCACATGTGTGTAATGAAATGCATTCAGTTAGAAATGGGGATTACAGTCCTTATGATTTTTTAAATGGCTCTTCAGCTTACCTCTAGAAGAGAGCAGATCAGATTTGCTAAATCAAATCATCTGAACGGTATTTGCATGACTGGTTTCTAAAAGCATTAAATTGACAGAGAAGGGAGCATGAGTTATGCATTTAATACAGATTTGCTAAGGATAATGATGGTCACATGGCTTTCAGATTATGCACCACAGAGATTGTTCATGATCTCACCATACTGATTTTTTTTTCTTTCAATGTTTCTTTTTCAGGGCATGAAGATGCAGAATATCACTGAGGCTCAGCAAATATATGATTATGAATCACTGTGCAAGACAGAAGGAAAGATCTCTCAGGGTTTGGAGGACAAGGAATTTTGAGGAGACCTAAGAAGTTCCCTGCTTGTTTCCTAAAACAGGAGGAAAATGAATATGCTTACGTCTGTTTTATGATTCTTCTTTACATAAGGAACCTAAACCACGCAGGTATAAGAACATTTAAACCCCGGTCTTATATGAAAGTGTGAAAGTCTTCCACATGAGAAAGTTCTTGGCTATAACACAGAAATTATTTCATTATCAAGGGATACATTTGAGTTCACTCTCTCCCAGAAGACATTTCTTAACAGCCATGTTAAAAAATCAGGTTCCACACTATGTGCTGACTTCATGATTCTTGTTTTTTTAGGCACCTGTATCCCAAATTTATGGCCTTGTGGTCAGAAAAGTGCCTTAGGAAAAGGGAAAAGTGTGTAGGAGATTTTCTAAGTCTAGGAGATTTGAAGCTCCCAGTTTTGGCAGGTAACAAGCTGGGCTGCATATGTTTAAGGCCACTGAGAAAAGATCTCCCCTTTTCTATTTTGCCATGTGTAAAACTCCAGAAAGGAATGGGAAGTCAGGTAAATATGCAATTAAGTGACTGCAAACATCCTTTTCTCTAGGCTTAACTGGCTTCTTACAGACAGAAAATTTTCTGTATTTATTGCATCAGGACATCTTGGATGATTGCACAAACTACAATCTTATTCACAGATAAATGTGATAATATATGAAACATCTATACACAGTTTATTTATTTGTTTATTTATTTATTTAACTACAATGTTTTTTATATTCTCTACTTTTTCTCCTGAAATCACCTTTTGTATCTGGATCCCTGATACTACAAGCTGCAAACCCAAGGCAGACTGAGTTTTCCCTTGTCTCCATTATCCAGTCATGGAATAAAAGTATTAATGTGGTCACTTGGGGCTAGGTATTCTTCTAACAAATTGTTTAGAAATATGTCTCTAAGGTGTTTCTGGTTGCTGCTGTCTATAATGCAATTAATAGAGGAGATAGTTTTAAAATAATTATCAATTTGCATTCTCTAAACAAAGATGCTTGAAAAGAACGTATCCTGCTTTTCAGAGCATAGGACTTCACAGTCATCTAAAAAGGGTAGACACCTAAAATCAAGTCTGCTTTTAATATTTAGGCTTCCATTACCAAAAAAACAACACCTTTATGAACAATAATGTGTTCTAAAATAAATGTTCAAAGCCTGCTAAGGTATCAGGATGCTTTATTCTTCAGCCACATAATTGATGTAGCCAAAGCCACAGCAGTCCCCTGATGCAAGATTTGGAAGAGTTTATTTCTGTATGAATTTGCAAACAGCCCTTACATTGACATTGAAGGTCTGATTATTAAAGCTTTGCAAGACGTGGAAGGATCCTTGTAGGAGACTTGTACTGTCTCTGTGGTGGGGACTTGGGATGGATATGGAGATGCTCCCACAGTCAGAGTCAGTCACTTGCAGAAATGACAGGTCCCTTCTTCTTGAGGTAAATATCAGGGTAGGAATGGTTACAGTTTCACTCTGATGGAACTGCTCTTTGGTTCATCCTTTATGTATTTAAATAATGTTTTTAATATTTAAGAAAACAGTACCCCCACAGTGCCATGTGGAAAAATAAGGCTTTTTTTTTTCCTAACAAAATAAAAAATTTATGGAAGTACATTAAAATTGACTTTCAATGGGCTGAACAAGGTACAAATCACAGAGAACATCAGGATGTAATTACACACTTATAGAGAAGTCTACCATGAAAAAGAGCCGTTTTGTTGTAGTTTTTCCCCCTGAAAAATGAAAATGACAAGCTCAAATTATGACGTCTACTGTGCACAATCAAGTGTGAGGAAGTATCAGCTTACGAATCATTAACAACCCCAGTTTCATGAACAGAGCATTATCAGCTCTGTGAGTCTGAACAAAGCAATTGTCAGCTGCCACCCTCTCTCAACTAGACAATTAAAAATTTCATGTAGTGCAAAGTGAAGAAGTGAGATTAAACTCAGCAATGCTCTCGCCCAGCAGACGCAGACAGGTCTGTCACCCTGCCCAAGTGCAGCCCCTCGCAGGGGACGTGCTGGGAGATCAGCATTAACATTCAGGGGATGGGCTGAGCAGAGCCCTGAGCATGGCCAGAGGACACCTGGGTGCTCTCCACGGGCTGAGGAAGGTTATTCTGGGCAAGCCCTGCCCTGCTGGTGAGGTGAGGGTGAAAGGAGTGCAGCAGAGGCAACATCTGCCTTGAACTCATGCCAGCTTGGAGAACATGGAAGTGTTTTGAGGCAGATGGGACTTATGTCACTGCTGTTTAAAAAAAAAAAAAATAAGCAGCCTGTCGGGAAAACATCCATTGGTATCCTTGTTACCTGTGCAGCTCAGCAGAGGAGAGGAGCCCTCCAGCTGGTGAGCCACACCCTTCCATGTGCAGGTTGTGTGTGCAAATGCATTTGTAGTTGCACTCCTATTTTATTTCCTTGTAAGGATTGCCTTTCAGCTTTCCTGAGAGGGAAGAAAAGTCTCTCTGTGCTGCTAAATCCCCTTAAATATCAAAGCACAGCACCAAATAGGATCTAGGCCTTACCTTACTGCGTTCAAGTTTATCCATCTGTGAAATTAGTATAATAGCATTGTTCTGCCTCACAGGGATATTGTGCGTCTGCTTGTTTCTAAAGTGATGCTCCAGGCATGTTTTGAAATGCTTTCAGTTTCCAAAGTGCTTCATTGGCCTTGGACAATAAGAAGAATGTGTTAACTTTGATTGTCAAAGACAATAGGTTCCTGCACTGGGCTGTGAGTCAAGGGCTGAGTGGGACCTGGGAAAGCTTCTTTTGGCTGCTGCAGGGGACCACTGATGTAGAATTAAATAATCAAAGAATGGTTTGGACTGAAAGAGACCTTAGAGATCATCCAGTCCCACCCTCCTGCCATGGGCAGGGACACCTTCCACTATCCCAGGTTGCTCCAAGCCCCATCCTGGCCTTGAACACTTCCAGGGATGAGGCAGACACAGCTGCTTTGGACAAACTGTTGCAATGCTTCATCACTCTCACTACAAATAATTTCTTGCTAATATCTAATTTAACCCTGCCCTATGACATTTTAAAGCCATTTCAGCCCCACTGCTGTTCCAATCTCATATTTTTTCAGCAGCACAGGTCTTTGCAGCAGAGCTCACAGAGATTTGTAGACCTTCACTTCTCTTGTGCAAAAACACTTCAGAGACCCTTAGGAAACAGGATCATTAAGCTGAATGCTGAATGGAGAATTACAGGTATTTTGTAATACTGCAGGAAGGTGTGTTAAAAAACAACCAGCCTCTGAGAGACCCCAAGATCAACACAAAGAATTCTTTTTTTCAACTGAAAAAATAAGTTGGAACCCACCTGTCACACAGTGAGTTGAATCTATGAGTCAGCCTCGTTTCCTGATAAGTGCTTTATGTTGCTAACATTCAATTACACTGGAAGTTATTTAGGGCAGAATAGATGTTTATGCCTGTGAAAGTTTAGTGCAGCGAGACGTTTGTTCTGAAGCTACTGGAAGATGAATAATGGTGCTAATAACAATAACATATTTAAATCAGAAAGTGTATTTGTTCATTTGTATTCTTAGGTCTCTGATCATCGCTTCTCAAGATCTTCTTGCTCTGTATTTTTACTTAATGGAACTGGATTCTTCAGACAAGCTGCTCTGAAGGCTGTTTACTTAATAAGTGAGTTGCTTGATTGAGTCAGAACTGGGAGAGAAAAGGAGAGAGAAAACACCAGCCAGCTGAAAAGCCAGGAGAAAGCAGCAGAGAAAGATGGTTTTGTAACCCATAGCTCCCTTTGGGCTATTCATGCAAAATTGTTTATTTCACTTCTGCAAAACTGGGTCTCTCTTTTTTGGAATGACATTTCTGCTGATTTCAAGGTATTTATAGCATGCAGACATTCTATTTGATTCACTCTGTATTCCTTATTGACACAATAATGCTGATCCCCTTGGTATTCAGTGTAACAACAACCTGTGGGTTTCTCTTGGAACATTGGGGAGCTTAGTATCAATAACCCCAACTTTTGAAAAGTGATTAGTCTCTTCCCTTTTTGAAAGACAAGGTCCAGTGTAAAAAAATTTCAGATTTTCAGAACTACAGAACTAATTCTATTTGTTTTCCATCTTGTTTTAAGTATTGTTTTGCATTTTCATACTTTTTTTGTTTTTATGGATGGTAAGAAGCAGAAGTTAATCTTTTACTAAATAAAAATTGATTCTTGCATAACTGGACTCCTGGAGCTAGGCATGTTGGAATAAAAAGAAAAGCAAATTTTGAGCCTCAAGTGCAACAGTAGCATCATATCATTAAATTCATGTCAGCTGAGAGTTTGAAGTAATATTTCAAAGGAACTGAAAGTTTCTAAGAGATCAAGTTCTATTAATGAAAGCAATTAGATATTTATGTATCATTTGTGTCTAGGAGAAAATTAGGGACACAAACAATTTCCTAGGAGATATGAGATATGAGCTATGGGGTTTCTAAAGATTTTAGCTAAGAGTATTGTGCTGCTGTAGCCATGTAGCCACCTCTGAAAACCACCTCTAAAAACCTCGTGCCATTTTAAAATGGGAATTTAATGTTTTTTATTATTTATTCTTCAAACCTTGGATTCTCAGCTTGATCATAATTTTATATTTAATTCTAGTCTATTCCAAAGACTGGAAGTGAACCCTCATCCTAGAGTCAGTCCCACCAATTAGTACCCACTGAGTACCTAGCATTTAATTAGTTAAAACAGTTTTGGCGTGTCTTGCATCTGTTTTCCAAGCCTGTTTTCCCCTATATACTTTTGGGGTTTTTTTGGTACCAAGCTAAACAAAGAAACATTAGAATTTTAAACTGTGCTTTCAGCTTGAAGTTCAGTCCCTTCATTTGGAGTGTCTTATTAAATTAGGGATTTAGATATAAATACAATTCACAGCAAATATTCCATACAGCACATATTTAACACTCTGTACAGGGAGCAAAAGTAAAACGTGGTATGAGTAGTCAGAGCAATTTCAACTATTCAGATGACTAGTAATTATTCTTTTGTTGCAGGGTCATGTGAATTTTCAGTTCTTCACTTTAGGCTTCTTTGACACTACATCTGTTTTGTGTGAATTTTTCCATATTCAGTTTTATCCTCAAATCTGATGACAACCATCTTAGACTGTAGATTAATCATTTAATATATTGCTTTTATTTTACCTGGATTAGTGGTAAAGCCTTATTTGCTGAACTGAAGTGTATTAATCAGATCTCAGAGAACAGTTTTTTTCCTGCCTGTAGGATCTGCATATTTAAATTTCATTTGCACTCTGAGAAACCTGTCAAAGTCTTTTATTATATCTTTAACATCCTTTCACTCAAATTAAATATATTCCATTATATCTTCAGTGAAGTAGAAATACTCTGAGACTTGCACAAGTTTTAATTGAACATTTTTAAAAGTATATCTAGTGCCAAAAAATGGTTTAAGTAACAGATTTTTTCTCTTTTTAGTAGTAAAAATAGCTACTGGATTGATAAAGTCTTGATTGTCCAATAGATTTAATTTAAAAGTTTTCTTCTCACGGTGCATGAGTACTAGATCTCTGAAAATAATTTCAAACTTATATCCCAAATTCCTAAACATTTGGACAGAGTAGCAGATGATGAAAACTAAAACTCTGATGTTTAAATTAGTTTCTAGATATGCTACTGTTGCATTTAAAAATTAGCATCTGGAGAATGCACCAGACTTTCTTTTATTGCTCACATCTTTCAGTTTTTATAAGCTGATACATGTCTCTCACAGCTGATCATAAGTGTTAGGGATCATCAAAAAAAGGATTTTAAAGAAGCTGGAAAAACTCTGTTCTTCTCTATCTTGTCTCTTTTGTGAAATTCTTTAATTAAAATATTTACCAGCAAAGCTACCAAAACCAATATGAAATTATAAATATTTCATACACTCCACACAGGCTTTCAAAAATGTTCCTTTCCTTAATATACTGGGAATATTCATTACGTCTGAGATAAATATTAATTTCATATGAAATTTTTAATGTAAGAAAGGGAAAATTATTCAGATAACTGACATATTTCTTATGTAAAGAAAACAACCATCTCAAGATATGTGTTTGTTTCAGCACTATATTTGTCATTTGGTGCCCAGTGACAGGATCAGAGGCAATGGGTACAAAACCAAAACACAGGATGTTCCCTCTGGATGTTAAGGAAATTCTTTTAAACTGAGAGAGTGACCAAGCACTGGCAGAGGTTGCTCAGAGAGGTCATGAAATCTCCTACCCTGGAGATACTCAAAAGTCATCTGGACATGGTCCTGGGCCACTGGCTCTAGGTGGCCCTGCTTGGGCAGGAGGATTGCACCCCTTGTCCTCCCAAGGTTCCTTCCAAATGGAGCCACTCTGTGATTCCTTTGGCATGGGGTTATATTAAAAAGTCATATTTTGTGCCTCCATTCAAATAATGCAAAGCAAAGCAAAATGATCAAAAGTGTCCATTGATCCTGGATGCAGTCATAGATGAGAAAATTGAAGAATTACCGAAGAGTCCGGGTTGGAAGGGACTTTAAAAATGATCTAGTTCCAAGACAATTGCCATGGGCAGGGATGCCACCCACTGTCCCAGATTGCTCCAAGCCCCATCCAATCTGGCCTTGAGAACTTCCAGGGACGGAGCAGCCACAACTTGTATGGGCACTCTGTACCAGTGTCACCACCCTCACAGTAAAGATTTCTTGGTAATTTCTCATGGATATCCAATCTAAACATTCTATCTTTCCATTCAAGCCCAAAGATTTTTGCCTTTTGGAAGCTTTCTCTGTATCTTTGGTGTTAAAGAGGATAAATAAAAATTGCATCAAATGAAGGTTCTGTTCTGGCTTATGCTCTATACGCAGAGTGTCTGACTTTCCCGAGAATTTTCTTTGCCCTCCTGAAGATCACACAGATATTTTGTGGCAGATCCAACTCAAACATAGAAAGATCTGTTTCAGAATTCACCATATGCCTAGATTGCACTTTATTTTGGTGATTTTGTAATGCTGCTCCTTCCACTTTGCTTTGTCCTTCAGTGGAACTCCTCAACATTTTAGACTGGGTTGTTTTGTTTATGACCTCTGACTTCACACCTTCTTACATCCCTTCAAGCAACCTCCATGTGTTAATCCTTAGGGTGAGATGAGACAGTCCTGCCCCAAGAACACGGGCACAGGGATGCTGTGGGCTGGAGACACAGTGATGTCTCCTGAGCTGCCAAAATGATGAGATTTTAGGGACCTCTCTGCAGCGCATTGAGAGGTGTGTCCAAGAGACACACTCACAGCAATAACACATCAATATGTTATCCATCTATCTGAGACAGGTAGGAGAAAAAAAGCCAGGACAGTTGTAATGTAAATCTTCAGCCTAGCTGGTCCCTAGACCTTTGTCAACTAACTGTCTGGCAGGAAGCAATTCATGAGGATTTCATATTTCATGAGTGGGATTCATCTCACCTAACTTGAGGCGTGGAAGTGGGAGCTATCAAAGCCTGTTAGTCACTCAGGAATAACAGGCTGAGGTTTTCTTAAAATAAAGAAATAAAAGACAATTTCAGAAGGCAATTTAGACAAGTGCTTGGGATAGCTGGAATGAATCATACACTGGAAATGCCCGTTTCTCTCCATTCACAAAAGGAGGCAGATGAATGACTGCTCCAGAAGTCTCCACGTGAGCTGGGCACCCTTGTCTCCCTTCAAAGACAGTGGAGCAAAACAGGCCCCTTTTAAATGCAATTCATCCAGCTCAATGCATGCAGATGATTCACAGCCTCCACGTGGCTTTTCCTCAATGACTATTCAGGAGCCTGGGGAGACTCCTCAAAGATCTCTGTGCTGCAATGTTTCATTCACTTAATGAATCCCATCAGGACTCTCGCCATGAATTGGGCCCAGAGTTGTTATTATTATTTTTTTTCCTTCTTTTTCCAATCACTTAGGAAGATTGTGGTTCAGCTAAATTTGATATCCAGAGTTCCTGGATCCTAAAGGAGTGTCTCAACACATTTTCTGTTGTCTTCACTTTGCTTGACTCTTCCTCAAGTCCTGCTGTTGCCATCTGACAGGATTAATTCCTTCCTACCCTGTGACCTTAGGAATCACACACTTTCAGCAGCCATACCCTAATCCTGTCATCCTGCACGTCCTGACTCTCAGCTCCATCGTTCAACCACTCTATATCTCACTGGTTTACATTCACTCAGATTTTCTGCTCTATTCCACTTTGACTCTGTTGCTTGTATAAGTAAATTCTTATCCGTGTTTCTCTCCTCTTACACCAGTTGCCATTAAATCACTACCTATATCTCAGAGCTCATAATCAGGAAATACTATGTAGATACAGGAGGCTGAGACTACCCTAGCTTTTATGTGGCATGCACCATCCAAATCAGAAGCATCTTTATCTTGAATCACAGAACACCCAAGTTTTGGCTTCAGTTAGGGCAGGATAGTAGAACTACTGGAATAACTCCCAAAATGTATGATATTAATAAAATTAAATAAATTAATAAACCCTAAATATGCTGAAAATTAGTTTATTTCCTCCAGAAAAAAAAAATTATTGTAGTTGGTTTTGCCTCAGACATATAATAGATATGTCTGGAAATATTTGAATTACAACTGTCACATCTCCTTCCTCTGTTATGCACAGAAGAATAATTTGCAGTTCTACATTTTCACTCATAGGTGGCGATAGAAAATTGATATATTATTTACCATGCTTTTGCTTAAAGATGCTCCACAAAGACTAGAGAAAGCATAATGAACTTTTCCAGACATTTAAAGTGATGGATTTTTCTTGTTTTGTGGACTAGGACATTTGTAGGAGGTCATTTTAAATTCTCTCTTTACATCAAATATACCACATGTAACTCTCCAGACAAATATGCAGGAAGAAGTCAGCCTTTGTCTTCTTAGCTCTTTTTTTCTTTTCTTTTCTTTTCTTTTCTTTTCTTTTCTTTTCTTTT